>CAJNDT010006077.1:0-315000 GCA_905221615.1 Symbiodinium sp. CCMP2592 | reverse complement strand
GACAGTGCCAACAGCCGAAATACCTGCAACCACGACTGGTTGATTCATGTCACATGGCTCGCCTATATGTTGAGCTCTAAGTCCCATTTGTACCGTTAGTCCAGCCTGTCGAAGCGGCATTCCCAGTAGCCTCAGCAAAGAACAGATTCACAAACTTCGGATGGACATTACGATAGTCGACACTCGGACGACATAGCTGCGATTGACCTTCGACAGACAGTAAGTATGATTGCAGCCACCCATCGCATCATGTCGGAATGACCTTGTGTGCGGCTCCAGACTGACAAATCCGAACATCCCAGCCACACTTCTCCAACACCTAAGGCAGCATCCGTAAACCCGAGATAACGTACAATAAATCTGGATCTACAAACTGCGCTTGTAAGTGGCAGGCGGCCTCGGGAGCTGGGATGTTGGTGGCCTAGCGCAGCGCGTGCAAAGTCGAGTCGCAGAAAGGGAGAGGGGCCGGGTCGAAAGCTCCGAGGAGCGACGCCGAAATCCCCAAACTAGAAAGGCTCTTCACCAGAAACCCTAAACCCTAAACCTCCGCACCTCATCCTGGAAGGCGAAGGTGGCGAAGGGCTCCGGCCTTGAAGCCGTAACGCAGATGTTGTGGCTTGTGAGGGTTTAGGGTTTCGGGTCTAGGGTTGAGGGGAGGGTGCAGGTACCGGCAGAGAAGGGAACATCGGCACAAGTAGCGCTGTAAGAGTGCGCCGTGGCCAAGCTCCAGACGGAGAGAAGGCTCCCGAGCCTTTGCAAGATATGGCCAAGGAGAGTGCAGTATGGTATTTCGCTTGAACTCCGGCCATTTCGACTGCAGATGGGCAGATGTGACCAGGATATTAGCCATCATCACAGCAAGGATGCTCACGAGGATGGTAAAGAAATAGAGGGACGATGCTCAGGATGACGGCGAGACCGTTGGTTGGTGGAGCTGATGCAAGCATCGTATTGATGGAGATGTTGCTGATGTTGGTAGCTTTTCGTCCATACAAAGTGGTCCTACCATGGTTTACAAAGGTACAACATAAAATCTCATCGCTTGCCATGCGGGCACCCTAGCCAGATCACTCGGAAACTGATGTGCTTGCCTCATCATCAACTGCATGGTCGGAACCCCTAAACCCGAAACCCTACACCGTACTTGAGTTAAACCGACTGAACCGTACTAATTAAATCCGAAACCCTAATCTTACCTCGCATCACAAATGAGCGCGGGCCTTGGGCCGCTGGGACCTCGCGGAAGCTGAGATCACAGGCGCTGCCAAAGATGCTCTGGCTCGCCACTCTTACCTTTGGTTAGTAGGGAATGGAAGAATGGTAGTAATAGTTAGTTATAATTGTACCCCATTCCTCCATTCCCTACCAACCAAAGGTAAATACTTTCGTAGAGTTTGCCGCTCAGGGTGTAGAGTCTAGGACTCAGACAAAGGGCTTGCGAAACCGCGGGCGCAGCCCTTATTGCAACTTTCAGAATCCCACTTTGTCAGTGCCGAGGTCGCCGGAATGCAGTAGCAGACCAGGAAGCACAAGCCATTAATAAACAGCAAGGTAAAGCTGTCCGCAACGATAAGCCATGCCCCTCGACGCTATTTTGTCAACAGTAGAATGTGTAGATGCGCATATGCAGTATATGTATTGGGTCTTATCTTATGTTTTGATTACGATGCGTTAAACTGCATTGCACTACACTGCATGACGTTAATGTGTGGCATGGTAGCACTTAAAACTATGTTGCATTACAGGGCTTCACGTTACATTGCTGTTATTGCGTTGCATTAATCAAATACAGACATATATTCCCCCGCAACACAGCTATCTGTAGATAGAGTGCAGACTGCTTCTACCAAGGGGCCTCATTCGGGTCGCCCTCTTCGTCGACGTCCTCGTCAAACGCGAGTGGCACCGGCCTCTGCAGGCGGTCGAAACGCAAGGCTGCCTTTGCCTGTTTACCTTTTGTTCAGGGTCTAGTGTCTCAGGGATGAAGACCCTTGATTTTATATAGGGCGTTGGGTCTATAGAGTCTAGTGCGGACCCGGCAAGGGAGGCAAAGCGTCCATTCCAACAACACCCTCTCGCAATACAGTTCCTGTGAAATTTCATACGCAAACCCGGACTCAGAAGTACCAAGCTGACAGTTGCATCTTCTGCTCCCTCCGCTCATGGCCTCGTAGAGGGCGACGAGCAAGCACCGGTTTCTGACAGAGGCTTTGGTTTTCAGGCCGCAAGTGAACTCTACCTTTTGACCACGACCCTGCTTGTAAACCTGTTTCACAATATCCAAGCGAAGCGGTGGAAGTGCAAGCTAAAGGTCTTAAGCACGCATTGCGGGGTGCTGCGGGAATCTGATGCTACCTAAGCATCACCTCGCAATCCAATAGACTTAGCTTCAGAACCTCAGACTGGGCATGAGGATATTTTCAGCTACGCAGCGCCAAAGTGTTGAGTCGTGCTGGGGGTTATCTTCGACCGAACCCCTGCGAGGTCTCTCGTTTTTGCCGACTTTGGAGCATCCAGATGATGCGAGCAACAAAAGCCCGCCGCGACTGAGAAGACCGATCTCCTGTGTCCTATGTGCCGCTGTGCCAAGCAAACCGGCCTCCAGCTGTTCCTGCCGCCTTGGTAGTGACTGCTTTGCTAACATTCGCTCTACTTGTGCTTCGAGTCTTCATAGATGAAGTCAAAAGGGCTTCCGCCAATGAATGCGACGTGAAGAGGAAATGCACCGAAAGCATCGCCAACTCAAGACTTCGGCTTCAGCCCCCGCATCAACAAATTTGCAGCCCGCGTTCGAGTTCATTCAGGTTGGGACACTCCTGGAGTGGAACCCGATCTGACCTTCCTTCCCCGAGGCTTGGGCCAACTCCGATGAGCTCGGCGCCTCTGCGATGGCCTCACACAAGGGCTTCTCGGGGTTTCTGGCTGTAGGGTGTAGGGCTTTACGGGTTTTGGAAGTCGAATAGGGTGGTGAAAGTGCTTTTTGTCCAAGGTCGGGGGCTGTGGAAATTGGAGATTTATTTATCACCTGCGCTGTTGCGACGAACTGCGACGACCACGACCACGACGAGGTCGACGTCGTCCTACTCCCCGTGCCCAAGCTGAAGCTTACTATGCAACGGGTTCCCACGTCTATGCTCACCTAATTTGCCCTGGCACTCCCAAGAACCGCAAAGATATATCGCGCCTCGTCCGCCACATCTTCGAAGTTGAAGCTGAAGGGCTCTGCACCCGGCCTCCAGGGGTTGCAGTCTCTACAATGATGTGCGTCGAGCGATGATACTAGGCTATGAGAGTATCCGCAACAGTGTTAATGATGGCAATAACTCAGAACAGCATTGCTGGTCACAAACATATACCGGCCACAGTCATCATCATGACGGATGCAAGACCCTGACAAGCGAGGAACAACATCCGTAGCAGGTTACACAAGTACTCGCTGCGAGTAAAGACAGTAGAAGTATGCATTGAGCAAACGGAGCTGGTGCAGCACCATGGGCATGATCAGGTCACAGGGGGGGTTCTTGAAATGCATGAACAAACATCCTGTTTATGGATGAACCACGAAGTTTCTCAAGACATAGCACAAAGTTACGCAGATACCAATCCCCTAACTGGAGCTACCTTGGTGTAACTGGCTTGCACCTGGATACTCGAATTGCCCTGCACTCAACACGGGCCTGTTGGAGGGCGACGAGCAAGCTCCGGATTCTGTCAGGGATGTCGGGAAATCCGAGAAGAAGGATTTGCTGTATATAAGTGGGAAGCTTTCTATGTGCACTATTGAACACAATTGACACTATTGGGTAGAAGGACTTGCTGTACCTGTGAAGCTTTCGGTCCTGTCGAAGGACTGTGGGAGAAATTCCATCCAGAGCAAGTTACTCTTGAACAGCTTGGGCCTCTGCCTATACAGATGTAGTGCTAACTTTGGGAAGACCTACTGGGAGGAGTGTGTCAAACAAGCTCGGAGGCAAGGATCGACCGCAACTCATCGCAACTGACTCCTGCACTTCCACGGCTGGCGGCTGGCATGCGTCCGACACTACGCCCAAGACAGGCACAAGCAATATAAGAATGGTTCGCCTCCAGTCGTGCCGGCGGCCTCGGTACGATGAAACTGCAGATGTTGTGGGAAGTACAGGTTTTGGTGTATCCGTGACACAGGAAATGAATGAAAAGGAGATCCCTGGCAAGATGGAAGACTGTCCGTGCAAAAGGACTTGCTGCACCTCCTCCTTCACTTCCTCGGCACCCTCGTCCTCGAAGGCGACAGGCTCAGGCCTTTGGCGAAACAGTCGGCAGGACAGGCTGCATGGCGTGTTTTTTGTTAACTCGAACTGAAGATCATCTTGAGATATGTTGTAGCCCTGTTAGGATGACTATATCGAGACGTCTGCATTCAGGATACAGATAAGAGCCCAGAGGCTCCAGGAAGGACCACAACTCAACCCTAACCCCTAAGCCCTAAACCCTGAACCAGGATTGGTCTGGCCCACCTGGCCGAGGGCGACGAGCAGCCACCGGATTCTGTCGGCCAGGGCAGAGGGTGTTGGGATGTTGGTTTACGGGATGCCTGAGTCAGGGTCTACTACACCCCAAACCATGTGCCCCGTTGGGGTATGGCTTCCGGCAGTTCAACAGTCAGGCTTGGTTGACAGCTGTAACAGCTCAGAACAACCATGTGGCGTATAGGCTACCAGCTAGCAAGGAATATGGATCCCATAACCACAATCCGAAAACTGAATTCTTCTCGTTCTTCCCCATCGCCTCTGTCAGCATCATCACCATCACTCAGCGCAATTACTCATGAAGATGGCTATATATTGACTCCTGGGGGTTGTGGATGGTTGTCGCATCCTTGGCTGTCATCTTGACAGGCGTCGGGATTGCCACCACCAAGGTCATTACCACCAGGGTGTTGGCCATGAAGAACGGCAGTGAACCATCCCAGCACCACACAGTCCACGGACTGCACCCGAACATGTAAACTCAAGTCGGCAGCATCGCGCGCATGCAATCGAGCTCCATCCTGCATGACAGCGCCCCTAAGCCTTAGGCTCCAACCGAGGACGACAGTCCCTAGACCCAGGCGAATTCAAAAAATGCGAGACCCTGATACCGAAACCTGAAAAGCTTGTCTGGCATAGATGCTCGAGCACGGCTGCTTGGTCTCAACCCGGCCTCCAGTCGTTCCCGCCTGGACGGATGTAAGGATGGGGTTTAAGGAGTAGGGTTGTAAGTTTAAGTGTTGCGGTTTAGGGTGTAGGGATTTGGATTTGAGGGTTCAGGGTTTTGGTGGTTGGACGAACAACATGGATCTTTGGTAGATTCAACGTCGATGCCTGTCCACAGCAGATGCAAAGATTTCATTGACTCGGTGAGATTTTGCAAATTCGGACAACAATGCTGATCCGATCCCGAAGAAGGAACTTGAAGGAATACGTCTACACATTCAGAGAATCTTCCTGCGCCTCCGCCACCGGCGCTGCTGCTGTCCATGCCTCTGATGTGCCGGGCTTCAGTGCACAAACGCAGCCAATAACAGTAACGAGAACAAAGCACCTGCATGCCCTCACCTGAGATATAAGCTCCGGAACACACCAAACACAAACACGCACACACACACACACACACCTGGAAGTGTTCAGAACCAGAAAGCCTTTAGGTTCTCTTCGTGCCACTATCCAATGTCTTGAACTGTGCAGTTCAGGGTTCCCTTCGACCATCAAAACTAAACCCTCAGAACCGCGAGCCCGGCGCAAAGCATCTAATCAACTTTTTGCCTCCTCTTTTGCTTCCTCCTCGCTGTCGAAAGCGAATGCAGGAAGCCTCCGCCGAAGTTGCAGGCAAACTGTCGAGAATAACATGTTGTTCATGTACTCCGATTAGAATGTCAGGGTGCTTCTTCATGTGAAGACACATATCTATCTCTAATTATATATATATATATATATATATATATATATATATTTATATATATATATATATATGTAGATAGATGATAGATAGATTCTGTCGACGCCCCATCTGGTTGTGAGGTTTTCGACTCTTCAGTTGTAAGGTGGATCCGGGTTACAAACCGCTTTTTTGGGGAAGAAAACCACTTGAAGCTAACATTCTGGTCGCTCTGCTCCAGCAAAAGCATTGGACGATAAATCACTGACAGTGTTGATGTTGTCGGCACTACAGGGCGATGAAGACCGTGATACTTTTCGTGATGTCTCTCTGCCTCGCCTTGGCCAGAGCCCAACAACATCAGGCCTGACACCCTCCCTAACAACACCTCAGGCAAGCCTCAGCACTTTCCCGACCCAACCCCAGCGCCTGGATGGTGACGAGCAGGCACCGGATTCTGCCAGAGCGATGGATGCAGAACAGACGAGAAAGACTTGACTACAGGCTTGCAGACACACCGTGTGCGTGTTTTGAAGAGCCTGGCCTCATGGAGTGTACCGATCCAAGCCAGATATAGAAAGGCCTTTGCGGCCCTGACGCCCCAACATCTAAACCCTGAGCCCCTGAACCCTGGACCTGTATGGGCTTGGTAGACCTCTTGCTTGCTTGCTTGCTTGCTTGCTTTGCGTGCAGAGTCTTTGTCAAGCATCGTGAAGAAAGGGCGAGCTCGGAACCTGTGCATGACTGATTAGGTTTCATGGTTTAGGCGCAAGCGCCGCGCAGCGGGTCAGCGCCGCATCCATCCCCAATGCTTGTCACTATGTTGCGGCTGGCAGTAGGCACATTGCCAACTTGAGATGCTGTGATTCTGTGAACAGATTCTCGCCGAATGATACTAACCACCGAGGATCGAAAACTATGGTAACCTGACTCCCCGAATCTGGGGTGCTTCAGCAAGGTCCCTGCAGATGGGCAGACGGCACAACCCTGCCTCCGGCAGTGCCAGCCGCCTGTGCTTTGCGGGAGGAGAAGTCATACGGATCGGAACAAGTGAAACTAATCTCGCACTCGATTCCAAAGATCGTCAGTCTCTCATTCTCTGAAGGGCATGTCCGGCATGTCATGGCATGTCGAAGTTCTTGCCCGTGGTATTGGGTTTCCCTAGAAGTCCATCAGGCATTGCTTACACTCTTCTTGTCGAAGGGTTCGTCACACACTCAGGTTGTTGTAGAAGGGCATGGGTGCACTGCCAACTCATCCATCAAACTCTTCCAGTACGATTCTGCTGTTTGCGCCAGGCCAGGCACATCGGCTTTATGTGAACACAAACGCCAAGCTCGTGGCATTTAAACCATTCGTTAGTCTCGGATTCTTCGACCCGCCTCATCTTTCAACTCGTCTTCATCGAAAGTGAACGGTTGGGGCCTTGCCGGCGCGCTGCGTAGCACAAAGGTCTGAACAATCAGCAAACGTCTCCCCTTGAACCCTCTGGACACGGAGGCACCTTTGTGGCTGAAACTGTGCATATGGACCAGTCACCAACTGACCAGCAGCTAGCAGCTAGAAGTCTCTTCATACTCGACCGACGAAACCATTCCGACTCCAGCTTGGAACGTCAGGGTGCTGTTTTTCATGTAACATGTAAGGAGATACGTAGATTCTGTCGATGCCCCATCTGGTTATGGGGTTTTCCACTCTTCAGATGTACGGTGGATGCGGGTTGCAAATCACTTTTTCGGGGAAGAAAACCACTTGAAGCTAAACTTCTGCGTGCTCTGCTCCAGCAAAAGCATTGGACGATAAATCACTGACAGTGTTGATGTTGTCGGCACTACATGGCGATGAAGACTGTGATACTTTTCGTGATGTCTCTCTGCCTCGCCTTTGCCAGAGCCCAACAACATCAGGCCTGACACCCTCCCTAACAACACCTCAGGCAAGCCTCAGCACTTTCCCGACCCAACGCCAGGGCCTGGATGGTGAGGAGCAGGCACCGGATTCTGCCAGAGCGATGGATGCAGAACAGTCAAGAAGAGTTGACGACAGGCGTGCAGACACACCGTGTGCGTGTTTTGAAGAGCCTGGCCTCATGGAGTGTACCGATCCAAGCCAGATATAGAAAGGCCTTTGCGGCCCTGACGCCCCAACATCTAAACCCTGAGCCCCTGAACCCTGGACCTGTATGGGCTTGGTCTGCTTGCTTGCTTGCTCGCTTGCTCTGCGTGCAGATTCTTTGTCGGGCATGGTGAAGAACTTGAAAGGGTGAGCTCGGAACCTGTTCATGACTGATTAGGTTTCACGGTTTAGGCAAGCGCCGCGCAGCGGGTCAGCGACGCATCCATCCTCAATGCTTGTCACTATGTTGCGGCTGGCAGTAGGCACATTGCCAACTTGAGATGCTGTGATTTTGTGAACAGATTCTCGCTGAATGATACTAACCACCGAGGATCGAAAACTATGGTAGCCTGACTCCCCGAATCTGGGGTGCTTCAGCAAGCAAGGTCCCTGCAGATGGGCACACGGCACAACCCTGCCTCCTGCAGTGCCAGCCGCCTGTGCTTTGCGGGAGGGGAGATGATGCGGACCGGAACAAGTGAACCTAATGTCGCACTCGACTCCAAAGATCATCGGTCTCTCATTCTCTGAAGGGCATGTCCGAAGTTCTTGCACGTGGTATTGGGTTTCCTTGGCCTGGAAGTCCATCTGCTTTCACTTTCAGCACGTATTTGCTCACGCGCTTTGGGTGTCAAAGGGATCGTCACACGCTCAGTTTGTTGTCGCCAGGCCAGGCAGACCGACGGTTTACGTGAACTCAAACTCCAAGCTCATGGGATTTAACCTAATCATTCACTAGCCTCGGGTTCTTCGACCCGCCTCATCTTTCAACTCGTCCTCATCGAAAGTGAACGGTTGGGGCCTTGCCGGCGCACTGCGGAACTCAAAGGTCTGAACAATCAGCCATTGTCTAGTATGTCAGGGTGCTTCATGTAAAGAGTTATGGAGATCTCTGTCGATGCCCCATTTTGTTGTGGGATTGTCAGCTGTACTGTGGATATGAGTACTCATTCCGGGGAAAGAATACCGCTCGAACCCAAGCCTTGCAAGCTGTGCTACAGCCAAAGCATTACACGAGAAACCACTGATAGCATTGATGATGTTGGCCCCACCTGGCGATGATGACCGTGATACGTGACTGTGACCAGTATGTTTGCAAGCCACAAATCGTTGTTCCCTGCGGACCTACAGAGCCCCAAAACATCATGCCCTACACCCTCCCTGATCGGAAGCCCTACAACGGAGGCCAAAACTAGGTATTCCGCTTTACAGTCGGGTCGAGTGCCCATAGACTACACTTCAGGCAATTTCCCGACCCAACGCCAGGGCCTGGATGGTGAGGAGCAGGCACCGGATTCTGCCAGAGCGATGGATGTAAACATGCAGAGACGAGGAACAGCCATACCGTGTATGCACAATCGAAACGTGGAGAGATTCTCGCGGAATGATACTAACCACCGAGGATCGAAATGCTCCCCGAATCTAGGAATCTAGGGTGCTTCGGCAAGGACCCTCACAGTCCCTGCAAATGGGCAGAAGGCACAACCCCGCCTCCCGCAGTGCCAGCCGCCTTTGCATTGCGGGAGGGAAGTTATGCGGATCGGAACAAGTGAACCTAATGTCGCACTAGACTCCAAAGATCATTGGTCTCTCATTCTCTGTAGAGCACGTGCGAAGTCCATCTGTTGGCATTTTCAGCACACATTTGCCTACACTCTCTGGTTGTCGAAGGGACGATCTCAAGCTGTTGTACAAGGGCATGGGTGTACCGCCAACCCATCCATCAAACTCTTCCAGCCCGATTCTGCAGTTGGGCGCCCGGCCAGGCAGACCGACGTTTACGTGAACTCAAACTCCAAGCTCGTGGCATTTAACCTAATCATTCATTAGTCTCGGGTTCTTGGACCCGCCTCATCTTTCAACTCGTCCTCATCGAAAGTGAACGGTTGGGGCCTTGCCGGCGCACTGCGGAACATAAAGGTCTGAACAATCAGCAATCGTCTGACCTTGAACCCTCTGGACATGGAGGCATCTTTGTCAGCTGAAAGTCTCTTCATTGTCATACTCGACCGACGAAACCATTCCCACTCCTGTGATTCACTGCCTACTGCAACGCCAGCACAGGGAGGTCGCTGGCCTTGTAGAAGGCGAGGAGCACGCACCGGAGTCTGCGGCAGGCACGGAGACGGCGAGCGTGAACACTTACTACTGACGACGGCTTGAGCTTTGGAGAAAGATTGTGTCATGCCGACGCGGACCATAGCTCTGCGTCGACGCGGATGTTCGAGTGACAGCTCCGGCGCCGACTCTTCGCATGCATGGTCTGCAACTGGAAGGTTTCGAGCAGCATGGACGTGTCATGAGGTGAAGGCGATGCAACCAATCTGGCTCCGTACAGAATCTTCTGTTACGAACCCTAGGGCATGCCAACTTGGCTGCACCAACCCCTCGAGCATGCTGAAGCCTAAACCGACCTCTCAAACCCCCCGAATTGGTCAAACGAACAATGCTCTCGAAGCCTCCGGGGGCTCCGGCAGCCTCGCCCGCAGCGGCAGGAGCTTTTGCTTGTTTGATAAACGCTCGGTGTCTCAAAGCGTTTCAGTCGTGTGTGCGCGCGCGCGCGTGCGCGTGCGTGCACACACCACATCAACAATGTCGTGTAATCCAGGCAATCCCAGAATAAGATTTTTCCAAGCCCGGGAACGACACTTCGGCCCATTCCGAGCACTGACTACCACCGTTGACATTGCTGTGTTGTTTGCTGGGGGGCTGGTTAGGGGGGGGGTTGGGCCAATCAGCGGTACCCGGAATCAATCACTACGCAAGTCTCAGTTGCCCGTCATTGCCATTGTAGGCTCGTACCCTACCGTTGGCAGCTGATAAGTGAGCAATTTGAGAGGTACTTCGTCTGCTCATGGGTGCCATGCTGCAGGGTTCTCGTGAATTGGTTCTGCTGCGCTGGCGCTGTAGGATTCATTCCGTCGCACGTTTGCAACTGTTCTCTTGGAGTGTACCCTGAGTGCCCTCCCATCATCATGATCATCATCAGCGACATCACCAGCATGATCTGCATCCATCTATATCTGCATCCTCAAACAATCCATGCAGCTAGGTACTCACACAGCCACCAGACAAGGCTTGTGTCCAAAACAAGCTAAACCAGTCAGAAGAATACAAGAAGCAGCTGCTGGAGCCTCCAGGAAACCCAGGGCGCTGGCGGCCTCCTGCACAGCTCGCCGCTCTGGCCTGGCTTCGCTCTCGGAGTGTGGTACACAGTCGTAGCGTAGTATGTTTGCTTGTGTTTATCTTGGTACAATTATTGAGTCTTGTTGTGTGTATGATTTTGCGATTACAGCAACATTCTTCCACAAACAGTGTGGTAAACCCTCTGGCATTCCAACATTAAGTGTTAAGACGATTGGGTTAGTGTGGCACGCGGCGGGGGGGGGGGGGAAATGCTTCTTGGGATGCAGCCGGTGCTGAGGCATGCTCAACAACAGGCGTTGACTAGATGTCAACATTTGCTTGCTGAAAAATCAAGCAGCCAGGTATGTTCCTTCTGCAATGCTGTAGACTCCTTTCAACAAAAGGATCTACCTACCACCAGAGGGCTCTGAAAGAGCGATTGCCCCGACAGGGAGGTGGATCCCTCCTCAGACATGTTCCCTGCCCAGTATCGACCCTATCTAACAATTTAAGGGAGCATCGCTCCAGAGGCATCGGACAAATTGTTTGGCACCGTCCACCTGTCCCGCGGAATCCTGATACTGGGTTTAGCTGAAATCCTCCTCCTGAACCCCCAAATCGCCCCAAACCCTGCCCTTGATTCTGCGTAACGGAGCCAGGTGAACGAATCCTCGGGGCTGCCTGGGTCCGAGTCAGCACCTTGAGGCGTTCCCAGTCTCTCCAGGACGGTTGGAGCGCAACTTGTGTAGTTCTCCTAGAAGTTACAGCTGCCACTCCTCCACCGCGAGCATTGAATTGCGGCAACACCTGTTAAGGCTAAGGCGCGGAACTTCAGCTACAGCTAGACCAACACCCCTAAGTGCTGTCCTGGCCATCTGAGAATCACAGGGTTCACACGTTTCTTTTTCCGATGACGCCCCGTTCGCACGGAGCTCTGGAGCCAGGACTTTCAGTCTGACTCCAGAAATTTCTCTGGAACTTCTCGCGAGCCATCTTCTTATATTCGGGCCCGCCTTCATGTGTGCCAAAGACGGCAAGCTGCCACCGTGGCAGAACGGTACAGAAGTTTCAGAAGCTAAGGGGCTCCAATATAGACACCAAATTTTCGCAAGTTCGGATCTTTGACCATAATCCCAGCTCGGAAAAGGGAACCTTGCACTGTGGAAAACATCCTTCATGTGCATAATATACCTGAGCCATGACACTGTGCAGAATTATCAGTGGTGTTTCTGGTGACAGACATGCGTGACATGCTCAGAAGAGTTTTGGACAGTGATATGTTCGGACTTGACCTTGACTCGCGATTTCCAGCGCAAGAAGTTCCAGGTAGTATTATGCAACATTTTCAGACAAACAAATTGAAAGCCACCGCTGGAAGGCACAAGAGGAAGTAACCTCCAGGACTAGCCCTTGACCGTTCATCTCGAAGCTTCAGAACTTATGCCTTTTGCTGCCCAATGCCTGATCACTACCCCTTAGTGAAGAGTCCAGAGTCGGCTCCCTTTCGCAACGAACCTCGGAACTCTAAACCGATCCACAGCTATGCCGAGGACTTAGTCATTAATTAATCTAGACCATAAAATTCTGTTGTGTAGTATAAGATAATAAATATATGTAAGGTACACCAGAAATAAGAATTGGAATAATATCCTAACAATATAAGGATTGAGAACAGAAGGCCTGGGCCCGTCACAAGCACCCTCTGAAGCACAACCCGGAACTAAACGAGTAGTTTGCGCGGTGTGAAGCATCAGCGTGTACTGGGCATCACAGGGCTTGCGTTAATGGGGGTAGCATTTTCACAGGGCTTTGGAAGAGGTCTGAGCAGCTCTTGATAGGGCCTATTTAGTGGGGGTAGAACCCCAAGCCCTTAAGCCTAAAACCGGAAACCCGAAAATGAGCTACAGGGTGTCTGGTGCTAGGGAAGCCCTCCAGCAGCCGGCGATTGGGCGCAGGATTGGCAGCCTGCCACTTGATTATCTAACTAGGATTCAGTAAGGATGCTACGGGGACTGTCTGGGTCTATACCACATTCGGATCTGCAAATGGAAGCGGTGCTTGCTGCAAGGCGCGGGAAAACCCAGTTTGGGATATGAATCTGAACCTTTCGCTTTAAATCCGCATATGACCGAAAAGTCAAGCTTGGTAGGATTCAACAAGGCCTCTCGCGGCCTCTTCACGGCTAAAAGCACCGCCGCATGCAACTTGTCAAACACATCAAAACGCACCATGCCGATCGGTTGGTATAACCAGTACCAGAACTTCGCAGTCTAAACTCTTTCAGGTAATTGTGAGCTGCATTTCCGGACCGCTGCATTGAGGCCGAATCCACAGTTCTCGATTTGTGAAGATCGTAGCCATCTTGAAGGGTCGATGCAAAATTCCATGTTGAAGCCACATTCTTCGGGAATCCTACGAAGCCGCCTCACCAGTATCATCACGAACCCCTGAAGCAACTGTACGAGAACTGTCAAGGACCTATTTTTCAGGTTAAGACTTTGACGTCCGGGTCCCAGCTTCCTGTCGATGTCGACAGTGAGGCCAGCAACATTTGATGAAGGCTTGCGTCACACTAGAGTCACTGGAGTCCGGTTGGGCCTTTGAAAGAGAAAGTCACCCAAATTCCGACTTATAGGGAATTCGTGCATCGCTGCCTCAACCTTCGCGCAGAAGAAGTGGCAACCCCTGCTTGGGCAAGCTGGTGAGAACCTCAGCACAGCCACACCAAAAGCAGCACGTCGGAACCAGCGACAACAACGAAGCCTGCTTCAAGCGTGTTAGTGGCGCAAGCTTAAGCTGGTACATGAATCCTTAACCCTACCCTAAACCCTAAACCCCTTGAAAGCCCTGTGTTCGAAAACCCTGGGGATTCGTGCCGATTCAGCCCTTGCGATCGAAGCTGCCGCGGTTCACCTGCGATGCACGAGGAGAAGTGAAGCAGCAGACCGGGGGTTGAGGTGGATTAGGGTTTAGGGTTGAGGGGTTTAGGGTTTAGGGGAGGTAGGTGTTGATCGCATATGAGTCGTACATGAGGGTTTTGGGGGATATTGGGGATTCAGGAAGGCAGAAGCTATGATGCATCAGATACCAGGCTGCAGTTTAGTGTTTGGAATCGAAAAACACTGCCTTTCCACCTCATGACGGAAAGATATAGACCCACGGCTGGTATACTATTTAACCTCTACAATATGGTACAACAAAGTAGTCTAGCGAAACTCAGCAATCGCACGGGAAGCGACAGGGCTGGTTTAGCCACACTGGCAAAAACCTGACATTTTAACAGTGTACGAGGAAGGACACTGAGATGTTTGGCATCTCCTCATAATCACCACGACCTCGGCAGATGGGAAGTGAATGAACATGCGAAGCAGTGGGAGGGCCCGAGGATCGTTACAGCCAGGGCCGTGTAGCTAGTCCACGAACATGGCTCCGATAGTTGGTTCCCCGGAACTCCAGAGCACACCCTACTGCTACTGCTACTCTCATCCAGATCCTCTTCCTGAAATCGCGTTCAGCTTCAGATCTGCAGACATCAGTCCCTTCCACCACCGAGCCTCGTATGCGAGATGCATTCGATGCTTTACCTGCTTGACGGCTTGCCGAAAGTGTGAAGCTACGAATTCGTGCAAGAGTGTGGTAGCATGTCTGTATGTCTTTCTATATTAACCTTCGACATGCACATCTTGTTCAATTTATGTCCCTTTTCGTTGAACTACACAAACTGTACGTCGTCTACCTAAGACTATATGCACCGAGGCAATATCAAACGCTGCAACACCACGACCCTGTCACGTCTCAGGTTTGGGCAGCTTCCAGGTTGAACGTACCCGGGATTTGGGGAGGCAGAAGCAAACCCGGTAATCATGAGGAGCCACAAACTCAACACGTCAAAGGAAAGTGTCAGGGCCACCTGTTCGTAGCTCTGAAGGATCAGCTGCACCTGATGTCGCATTTTGAGTGCAAACGCAGACGGCTCTGGGAAGGTGGACCACGACAACTTATGTCAATGATGATGATACTGGTGATACTGATGGTGATGGTGGTACTGATGAAACTGAAGATGATGCTACATATGCTGTTGATTATGATGATGGTGGTGATGGTGATGATGACGAGAAAAGAAGGTGATGATGTCTATGATGATGATGATGATGATGATGATGATGCTCGATGATGATGATGATGATGATGATGATGATGATGCTCGTGGCGGTGGCAGTGACAGCTATGACAACGCGACTGGTGATCAGAGCGACGATAGTACTGGCAATGGCAAGGCTACACAGACCATAACTAACTAACAGATGATGGCGATGATTGCGATAATCAGGTGACAGTGCTGCTGAATTCGACGATTCTGATCTTCAGGAATGTCATGAAGAAGATGATGATGATTATGATGGTGGTGATGGCAATGGTCGTCATGATGGTGATGATGATGATGATCATGACCATGAAGCAGGTAAGTAGTGACCGCACTGTCGTGGTGCTGCCGGTCGTAACTAGCATCGTAGGGCTAACAGAAGCCATGGAAGTGGTGTTCTGCTCTGGAGTCCCAGCCCTTACTCTCAGTGTCTCGTCGGTATCACTGGTATACTCTATTATTGGCACTATCACTAGCTATACTATTCGCACTTGTAGCGGAAAACCACTACAAGCAGCCATCCCGCAGAGCCTCGCCAATGATTCGAAGGGGTATCTCCGTGCCATCGAATGCCTGCAGTGCTAAGGGAGAAAAGCAACGTGTGCCCGGGAGATTTCAGCGTGGGCATTGGACGTTGGATGTACGAACTGACAAGGGGATCGCGGAACTTGTGCGAACATTCTCCTCCATCAATGGTTCCCTAGAAACGCCAGAAAGCAATGATACTGCAAGACAGAAGCGGACGGACGGGGGATCAACAGTGTTTCTTATGTTTCCTGCCTTCACGAAGGGGTTGCGGGAAGAAGCACTGCATTGCAACATAGGTGCCTAACACCTCTGTGCGGTTCAGAAGGGAGTGAAATTGAATTAATGCAGAACCCAAGTCGAAAATGCACTCCCACCTTATGGACTCCGAGGTCGGTGTAGCAGAGCAGCTTGACGTCGGCGTAGCCTCCTTCTCCGCGCACCTGACCGTGGACAAGAAAGGGAGGATTTTCATCGCCTCACATCCGAAAGAGTACAGCGATTGGTCGACTGACGCTGCGAGTTCGGGAATTTGGGGGTCACCTGCCATTGCTGCAGATCCCGCTGCCTCCTCTTTGCAACACTTAAGTTATAGACCACTGCCGCTGCTACTGCTGCTACTGCTGCTACTGCTGCTAGTGCTAGTGCTGCTGCTGCTGCTAACATACTACTACGACGACGACCACTATTCCTCGTGGACCCGGTATTTGTCATTTCCTGCTCCAGTGCTATCTTTGGTACAAGTATTGGGGTGTTTTTCAGTCCGAATCGGGCTCAGGGTACATAGTTGCATTGCAAAAGAACATTAGACTCATGACTCATTATGCAGGGCCCTGAAGTTCGCCGGCATGAAATCGCCATCGGGAATGTCGTTCTAGACTTAGCCCAGAGCCTCGAGATCCCTGACCAATCCCGAGGTACCCTAAAGCCATGAGAAATCCCAGAAGCTCCTAGACATGAGTCTGAAACTCCGTCACACTACCATAGAAAGAACAGCCGCAAAAGGGATCCTAGCCAGACTTCAGCGTGACTTTTGCACAACAAGTTCATACGATCATAAAACATTGAAAATGCTGGAAAACAAAGACGCAATCGGAAGAACAGCACCAACAACGACCTCCGCCGAGGCCCCAGCCCCGGATGCAAAGCCGCTCTTCCGGCGAAGGAGCCGCACACCCTCAGCCTTGCAAGTGCAATGCGATAAAGCACTGAGAGGAGCACTGAGTTTTCTTTGGGACTTCACAGCAACAGTATGAGCACAAGGCTCATAGGCGCCACCGCGGACTATACCGTTCTTGTCGCGGCTGCTTCTATGCAGCCTTGACCCTCGACCCGAACTTCGGCCAGCATCGTGGTAAACATCGTCATGCTGATAACAGCTTGCATCACAGTAGTGGCAGCAGCCACGGCACCAGCAGCAACAGCTGAGAAGAAGCAGTTTTCGGCTAGCAGCAGCAGCAGTAGTGGGAGTAGTAGCAGTCGTCGTCGTCGTCGGCATCGTCGTCGTCGTCCGAACCGTAGCAGTCTCAGTAGCAATAGCAGTAGTCGTAGCAGTAGTAGCGGCAGTACGTAGCAGTAGCCGTAGCAGTAGCCGTAGCAGTAACAGCAGTAGCAGTAACAGCAGTAGCAGTAGCAGTAGCAGTAGCAGTAGCAGTGGCAGTCGCAGTGGCAGTGGCAGTAGTAGTAGCAGTAGCAGTAGCAGTAGCAGTAGCAGTCGTAGGACTGGTGCCAGTACTCTTACTAGTTCAAGTACTTGTACTGGTACTAGTACTAGTACTAGTCAGTACAGCAGTGGTATGACTGTTCTTAGTGGTAGTAGAGTCAACAGCGTTGAGATAGATGGAATCCAGACTCAGAAGTCACGGCACCTCTACGGTGCACTTCTCGAACTCTTCAAGGACTTTCATGCAGCACTTTACCTGCGGAGCAGGCTGTGACAGCCGAGGCACAACAGTTTGAGATCAGGTCTGCACACTTTGTTGCAAAGAAATTGGATCCAAGATGATTGCTGTTGAGTCTAGATGGAGCGACACAGCGCCACAGCCGCTACACTGACAGTGTCGCATGCTCTTTACAGTTCTGTCTTAGAGTCGAGGCAGCCAGGGGCTGGTTCTTGCTTCGTGGGTTAGTAAGTGAAGTGCCCCAGCGCATTCAGAGTCATGTGGTGTAGTGCTCGAACAGCAGTGCAGGCCGAAATACAAGCTTGCATTATCTGAGGGCCTGTTCAGCCGGCGTCTCACCACGACCTCAACAGCACAACACTACTTGCAAGCCGCTCGGTAGAGAATCAATATCGAAGGCAACATTCCGTTTTCGCAGCTGACAAGACGACACTGTGCCTTCCCTTTCGGCAAGCTGACGACAGGCCAAACTCGGCTGAGATCCCTGGCAACTGAACGAAAGCCGCACTGTGTCCAAGATATAGAAACCTTGGCCGTACACGCACCAACAACAACTTTTTCTGCAGGTCCCGATGAGGGTAAGGGTACAATAGAGGCTCCCTGTTCGGGATTTAAGCTTCAGCATTACTCCTCCATGGCGACCTTTGTAGTCTAACTAATCAACATCAAGCCTCTCTTCGACCTGCCCGCACACATGTCAAAAACCTTCAATGCCACCTATCAGAGCTGCCTGTTGCAGTTCAATTTTGCCTTGGCTACTGCTGGAGGCCACGGGTTCAAACTTGTCAGCAGCATGCAAGGCTTCCCTCCATAAGGTTCCAGTCATGACAGCAACAGTAGTCAGAAAGTTTGTTGACAATATCCAGAGGACCGCAACACACCTCCGTAGCGACAGAGATTACCAAGGATATTCACCAATCGTATCTTCCTACACACAAAATTTGCAGCATGGACCACTCCACGTAGAACGACCCGCCACAAACCCTAAGGTTAAACCTTCAACTAAACCCTATAAGCCCTAAACCCCACGCCTAGCCTGTAAGCCCTTAAGCCCAAAACCTTAAGGCTAAACCATAAACTAAACCCTATAAGCCCCAGTAAGCCCCTAATCCCAAGCCCTTAACCTTAAATTAAAACCCTAAACTCCCCAAGCCGACCTTCGACTCTTTGTTTCGGAAGCCCCGGATCCCCCTACTTCCAGGCCCGAGTGCAGGCCGCATGGCGGAGGTAGAGCTCATTCCTGCTGCAAAGCTGTACTATAGGGGCCGAAAGAATTACCAATAGTATCTTGGGGGCTGCTTATTATACTTATAGTACAATGGGCCCAATACCCTATTCTAATTATTAAGGCCCCTATAGTAGATCCATCACTCAGAGCAATCAGTTGCGAGGGTTACCGCTTGACGATTGGATTAGTAGCGCAATGTCTGTGGCAGGCCCGCATGTAGCCCGGTACACGAAGCTCTTGTCCAAACAAGCGCTGATGTCATGACAGGCAGCCACACAGGGTTTCGGACTTACAACAGCAGCAACGGCAACAGTGTCATTTCCGAGTATATCTCCACCTCCCCTCTGCCAACGGCCAACTGCATGTGAGGGGCTACTGTCATGTGCACACATATGCATCGCCACGCATCTTGTGGCTCTGGCTGTGAAGGCTGCGTTCCACCACTCATTCCACTACCGTTTCTCGCACTGCCCAGGAACCCGTACCATTGAAACTACGACGGCTTTGGCTACTGAGGATGCCGTACAACAAGAACGGCTTCTCCACGGACCTTTAATGCAAGCATGTTCAATCCAAGTTGGCGTACTTTTCCGGCGATGTACATGATTATTACACATAGTAGCATGGCTAATGTACAGGTTCGTTGGACCATTGAAACTACGACGGCTTTGGCTACTGAGGATGCCGTACAACAAGAACGGCTTCTCCACGGACCTTTAATGCAAGCATGTTCAATCCAAGTTGGCGTACTTTTCCGGCGATGTACATGATTATACACATAGTAGCATGGCTAATGTACAGGTTCGCTGGACCATTGAAACTACGACGGCTTTGGCTACTGAGGATGCCGTACAACAAGAACGGCTTCTCCACGGACCTTTAATGCAAGCATGTTCAATCCAAGTTGGCGTACTTTTCCGGCGATGTACATGATTATTACACATAGTAGCATGGCTAATGTACAGGTTCGTTGGACCATTGAAACTACGACGGCTTTGGCTACTGAGGATGCCGTACAACAAGAACGGCTTCTCCACGGACCTTTAATGCAAGCATGTTCAATCCAAGTTGGCGTACTTCTCCGGCGATGTACATGATTATAGCCCTTCGCAGCATGGCTAATGTACAGGTTCGCTGGACCATTCAAACTACGACGGCTTTGGCTACTGAGGATGCCGTACAACAAGAACGGCTTCTCCACGGACCTTTAATGCAAGCATGTTCAATCCAAGTTGGCGTACTTTTCCGGCGATGTACATGATTATACACATAGTAGCATGGCTACTGTACAGGTTCGTTGGACCATTGAAACTACGACGGCTTTGGCTACTGAGGATGCCGTACAACAAGAACGGCTTCTCCACGGACCTTTAATGCAAGCATGTTCAATCCAAGTTGGCGTACTTTTCCGGCGATGTACATGATTATACACATAGTAGCATGGCTAATGTACAGGTTCGTTGGGTGTTCGACCTTCGCCCCCTTCTAAGGGTCCATATCAAAAGCATCAAAAGCATACCTCCTTGTGACCACAACCTTAAAATCTGAAATGAGGAAGTGTGAAGCCCTCAGTAAGCCTGCAGCCAGCCCGAAATCCTCCTGGGATCCTCTTCTCACCCCCAAAACTCTAAACCCTTCATCCTAGATCCTTAATCCTAACGTCCGCCCTCCCCACCCTCCCCCTAAAATCCCCCCTCCCCCCAAAATCCCCCCACCCTCTCCTTTTCGGCCACTGCCACCCCGCTCGCTCGACCGCTGCCTCGAGCCCAGGGCTGGTGTTTAACGTATGTCCCTCAACAATAAGACTAGGGTTCCTTTAAAAGGGTTCTAAAAAAGGGATCTATAATAGGGTTCCACAACGGGCCTTACTACAGAATAGGGTCTTGGGGCTCGCATAGGGCTTTGCGGCTCCTTGAAAGGGTTCCGTTGAAATTGCAAGGGTCCTATAAAGCTTACTATAAGGGTACTAGAATAGGGTTTTGGGGCCCATTTGTCTATCATTTTTCAGAAGGAGCCGCCAAAATTTAAAGGCCCGTGAATAGTATAGATATAATCAAGAACGCGAAGGAATAACATTGGCAACTATTTCGGCTTGATTTGATCAACATGGAGACTGCTGCTGTCTTTACTTTCCCATGCCTCATCTGAAGTTACATACAAGCGCACATATCGGCTGTTGTGTATTGCTCTAGTACGGATTCATCGCTGATTTTTCTTTCTAACACCGTACACGTGCATATACACCTGTATATATCTATACATAAACAGCTGTTATACATAATATGATGTGCATAGAACTATCGATGAGATATGTAGCTATGCAGATACCAAACCACACTCCGCGGTCAGACTCTCAATTCTAAACTCACCGACCGTGCCCCTGGCGTCGCGGGTCTTCTCGAGCAGCCGCTGCAAGCGCTTTGGCATGATGAGCCGCTCGGGGAAGCCGACCTTATATTTATCGTACACTGGACCCCAAAAACCTATTCTGATTCTCAAAGGTTCTATTGCGTGTCCCTCGCTCATTCTGGATCTAGGCATTGGCGGTCTCATGTCTCAATAGTTCAAAACTAAACGATGCGTGCTACATGTTGGGCTGACCATGTATGCCAGGTGACCCACATGACACGATTCTGATGCACAGTCGCACAGTTGATTCTATGGCGATCGTCCTTTGCTGTATTGAAGCTATTCCGTTTAAGAGAGCATGGCTGAGCTTACATACATACATATGCATATAACTTCATACAACTACACATGTGCATATAATAAAAAATCTACATATACATGCAAACATACATAGCAAATCTGAACGCAGATAACAATATAACATCTATGTTGGAAAGTAAACAAACAAGTACATAAAACAAGTGCCTATATACATATATATATACACAAAACACATATCTCCGTGAGTGTGCGTGTGTGTTGTGCGCAAACACGTGTATGCAGAGAGAGAGAGAGAGAGAGAGAGAGACAGAGAGAGAGAGAGAGAGAGAGAGGGAAACTGAGCAGTAAGCGAGTGAGCGGACGAGTGAATTAGTAAATGAGTGAGGGAGGTAGAGCGAGAGAGAGAGAGAGAGAGAGAGAGAGAGAGAGAGAGAGAGAGAGAGAGAGAGAGAGAGAGAGCGAGAGAGAGAGGAGAGAGAGAGAGAGAGAGAGAGAGAGAGAGAGAGAGAGAGAGAGAGAGAGAGAGAGAGAGAGAGGGAGGGAGAGATCAGTGCATCTGTGTGAGTGAGTGAGGGAGTGAGTCAGTCAGTCAGTCAGCGCATGGCAGGTTTACGCCATTGCAGGTTCAAGTTCTCATTGCTATGAACGCCCCAGCACCGTTTCTCTGTGTTGCGACGCCAAGTCAACCTATGTCGACTTTGATAACTATCAGGATCGAGGAGGATGGAAGATCAGGATGGCGACGTAGCGTCCAAAGGACCATGAACCATGGCGCTTGCTGCTCCTAGTACTGTCAGATCCACAGTCTTTTGCTGTGATGTGCCGTGCAATCTGAAGTGCTGATTTGCAGACATGTTCGCTATCGCTTCGAAGCACACGGGACATCTGTGAGGGCCGCGAAATAAACGCTGTGGCACCACTCAGGCTCCAGCATCAACTCCAGCATTCGTGACTGCACGCTGGGCGACCTGGCAGAGTCGGCCACTCAGCTGCAAGCAAGCAGTGGTCTATCCTGCGACCCGCCCTAGCAAAGATGCTTTCCAGGCCAAGTCTAATCATGATAATAATAATCATCATACTACTAATAATAATATTAGTAATAGTAACAACAATAATAATTGGGTCAAGTCTCAGGTCCGGCGTTCTAGGATGCAACTCGGGCACCTACGCGGGAATGACCCTCCACCGGATACACATGTCAAACTCTCACCACCCAGATCCGAAAGAAGGAAACTCGGGAGTTTCCCAAGGAAAACACTAACTGGAAATCGCTTCCGGGCTTTGCTTGCAATCGGCCTCCTTCATCTTCTGCTGGAAGCCCTTATTACCTGAGTCTGCAGGAGTCAGGAGAAACGCAAGACGGCATGGAAGAATGCGTGAAGCCAAGGGGAGAAGTAGCAAAGCCTCCTTCCAAACGAACGAAGGAAGCCGCAGACATGTCATAGTTGCTAGTTTGGGGTCAGGACGGGTGCAGGACGGGTCCCGGTGGCATGCATGCTCCCTGTCCTTCGTTTACGTCTTAGTTGAAGACAGCACCGCTTCGAGTTACAACTACGCAAGTGCTGCTCTCAGAGATCCATCGCATCCTGAGACCAGGCAGGGAAAGGCACGGACGACCCTAACGGCGGCCGGGCTGCAAAGGTTGGAGTAGGTCACATAGCCCCGAGCATAAAGCTCCTTGCATGTCAAGCGAGGGGTTCGGATGGGCTTGGCCTGAGAAGTTCGGTCCGCTTGGGGCATGTGGTGGTTGGGCTTTCGCCTTCTTGCAACTATCGTCCTGCCAAGATGGGAGACGCTTCAAGCCGGCAGTTCAGTGTCAGCGAATGTGCAGAAAAATTAAGCCTTTGACCCTGCCGATGTGTTGGACAGCCATACTCAGACCAACACAAATCCGCAAAGGATCCGGGCTTATGCAATCAGCGAAGCATATCCATGTGGTTTTGCTGACATTGCCGGCAGATGCTCCTGTCTACTGGTGCGCTATACAGGGGCGCCAAACAGACTCGCCCACATGCAAACAGTCTGTACAACTTCGGCAGCTGGCAATAAAAGCAAGCCAGTGCCCAGATTCTCCAAATTAGGGGCCGTGTATGATTAGAACAGGATTTTCGGGTGATGTCGGCAAAAGCTTGTTGCGAGCGGAGAATTTGGGGGTATATCATCGTACATTTATAGTACTACAAGCAGGGGATCTTGGTACTAACTGTTCCGACGTCTTTATTACTCACATGTCCACACTGACTCCTCAGACATGTACAGTGCTGTGGTAGGGCCGGGACTCAAGAAGCAAGCGCATCGTCGTAACCTCACCATGCCCTGCTGCCGCACCCAGAGCTGTCACCCCATCTTGCCCACAGATGGCATCAATCTGGTCTTCCTCAAGGCCCGCTTCCCGTAGTAATTTGGACCCTTCGTCACTCCCACAGATTCCAGAACACCGCTTGTCCTGGCAAGGACACAGCATGTCTGAAGGCATCGTGGCTTTGCGAGCTTGAATGCTCAAGTGGGGCACTCTCCCGTGACACACCGTTTAGTTCGAGGACATGCAAGGATACGTGAGTAACATGCGACTGCAGCGGGAGAGGAAGTAAGAAGCCAAGTTTCGCAGGCACATGTTGTGATCCTTTCATCAAGAGAAAATTCTCTGTGTATGAGCGTGCCAACTTGGGTCGAAGTCAAGTCGGCTTTACTCTCTGTTTCGCTTTGGTACTCTCTGAAGTTACATGTATACCCTAGAGTGATTCTACCATGCCAAGGGCTAAGCTGCACCCACTGAAACCGGATGAAACTTTTTACCCTGCCACAGTACACCCTGCAGATCTGAATCTGTGGAGTTCGCGAGCCGACTCTCTCTCCCGCTGCTGTAAATCCAGAATGCCTCTCGAACTCTCCCAAAAACGTTTGCTCTGTTGTGCTGCTTCAGACTAAGTACAAACCCCTTCAAGCCAGAAACCTCAAAAACTCCTAGCTCACAAACCTGAAGTCCTCAGCCCAATCCGACAAGCCCTAAACCCAAAAAAGTCCGAAAAGTTTCGTGGCCGTCCTGGTCTGCACCCGCTTGGAGCAGCACGCGCACAGTGTCCACGTGGCCAAGGCCCGCGGCCACAACAAGCGCTGTCAAATGGTGCTGTCCACCTGAAGCAACCGTGGTCGATATTCTCATATTGGCGATTCTTTCTAGCTGTTAAGGTCCTGTTTTATGCATCGCTAAACCCACTTCCGACCAAAAAGATGAAAGCTCCCTATTCGATGAAACTCCTGTTGTGGCAAGAGCGCAGCCCTCCATACCGGCGTTAGTCACGGAATCTTTTTTCGGCGCAGTTTTCACACAGTAGAGCTCTAGGGCTACCAACAGGCTCCGACCTTCCGGGTTCAATGCTTGCAGCGTACGGATTAAGCTTTACAGATTATCGCCAAGGATATGAGTCCAGGCTTCGGGAAAGCTCGCTGCAAGAATGTAGTAGGACATCGCCGAAAAATCAGAAACAGTTGGAACATACTGTATCCGTACGTCTGACAAGCTCTCTGTTCATCAGTGCCTCGTCATGTGTTCAAACCCATAGGGGTTGTCATAGTGATTGCCAAGCGGCAAGCCAAGTCAAAATCAGCGCCTGCTTCCAGCAGCAGACGAGCGGTTTCCGTTGAGCCGACCAGTGATGCCCTGCGTGAACTCGGATCTTCTGTATCTAGCGGCTCATGAAGCACACTTCCCCCGCCATTTGGGCTACTGTAGCTGTAGCGGTAATTAGTCCAAATGTTCCCCTTAAACCCCCCCCCCCCCCAAACCCTAAACCCCCTCCTGTAAAGCGGGGTTTCTCCATTCCGGTCGTTGGCGTCTGGGTCCTGGGGTCGCTGGAGCAGCTCCTTGTGGAGATGGAACGAGCATCGGAGAGGCAAAAGAAAGGCACATGCCAAGCAAAATGCAGCACGTCCGTGTGCATACATGTATACAAATACCTATGTATGTACATCTCTATACATAAACAGATATATACATGTATATACATGTATACATCTATGTGTGTGTGTGTGCGTACATATGCGCAAGTATCTATGTGTGCATATGCATATATTCACACACAGATGTGAAATACATATATGTATATATATATATATATATATATGTATATACATATGTATATGTATATATATATATACGTACATATGCATATACATATACATATACATATACATATACATATACATATGCATAAACATATACATATGTTCATTTATCTAGCTGTTATTGTTGTATGTCAGTGTTTAAAGAAACCTAGATAGACACATACATAGTTACACGGGTAGATATATAGAGGAATATAGAGGCACATAGAGGCTACTGCCGCTGCCACTACTACTGTAGCGCCTACTACTCCTGCTGCTGCTGCTACTGCTGCTGCTACTGCTGCTGCTACAACAACAACAACTACTACTGCTACTACTACTACTACGACTACGACAAAGACTACGACTACGACGACGACGACGACGACTACTACTACTACTACCACTACTACTACTCCTGCTGCTGCTACTTCTACCACTCCTACTGCTCCTGCTACTACGACGACGACTACTACTACCACAAGAGTTCTGGTAGCGCTGCTGCAACTAGGACTACGAGCTAGACCCTACTAGCGTGGACAACAACGAATCATAGTGATGCCAAAAACCCAAACAGCCATCACACCAATCACACATGAGAACCGAATGCCCGTCCTCTACCAGGGACACCTCGCCCTCTCCAGCTGCATCCGCGAGCTCGTCTGCCTGTTGCTGCGATGCGCTCGAAAAGGGCAGCAAGACCAGCTGCAAGTCGCTGGTACCTTCAAGCATGGACATGTCATCCAAAGCACCTCGGCTGTGACGGCATTTCGCAGAGTAATACATGGCAGAAGATTTTGCAGTCATGGCAATCCATCGACGTAGTCGCAGTAGTAGCAGTGGAAGTAGAAGTAGTAGAAGTAGTAGAAGTAGTAGAAGTAGTAGAAGAAGTAGGAGTAGTAGTTGTTGTTGTCCTTGTTGTAGTAGTGCGGAGTAGCGACAGAAGCAGCAGTGGTGGCAGTAGCACTAGCAGTAGCAGTAGCAGTAGCAGCAAGAGGAGGAGTAGTATTAGCAGTAGTGGTGGTAGTTGCAGCAGTGAAAGCCATAGTGGTAGAAGTAGTATACCAATACTCGTAGTAGTCGTCGTCGTGGTGGTGGTAGTTGTAGTAGTAGAAGCAGCAGCAGCTGTAGCGGCAGCGGTAGCGGTAGCAGTAGCGGTAGCAGTAGGAGGAGGAGTAGGAGAAGGACGGATAAGAGTAGTAGTAGTAGTAGTAGTAGTAGTAGTAGTAGTAGTAGTAGTAGTAGTAGTAGTAGTAGCAGTAGCAGCAGCAGAAGCAGCAGCAGCAGTAGTAGTAGTAGTAGTAGCAGCAGTCCCAGCAGCAGGAGCAGGAGCAGGAGCAGGAGTGGTCGTAGTGGTAGTGGCTGTGGTACTGGTGGCAGAGGATCAGAATTAGATGCCGCAACACGGAAGCTCAAGATCAAGTATCAAGAAGCACATTCCACAGCTGCGTCATTCAGCGAACCCGGAAGTGAAACAACGCAGACCAGTTTTGATGACGGCTGAAACGCAAGGGTTTGTTTCTAAACCCAAACCCTTAGCTCCAAAGCCTAAACCCCGAAACCCTAAACTCCTTAACTTTGGCGAGGCACTGCCATCTTGCAAAAGCCTTTGCCTGAAGCGCGGCAGGCCACAACAGCGCTGTAGTTCCCGCTTCAGGGCCTTGCCGGGGCTGACCCTGCTCTTGGGCTGAGCTCGGGGGCTTCTTTGAGCCTCTGCAGGGATTTAGAAGGGCACAACGGCTTTGCAAAATTTGTTGACTCTCGAGCATGAGGAATCCCAACTACCCAGTGCTGCTACATTTTATGTGCATGCACATAAAAAGTAGCAGCACAATGTCCCGAACCCGAAGAATCACCGTCCATCCGCAAACTAACCCTACAGCCAAAGTCAGCTCCAACTTGCCCTGGGGTGTTTTCGGATTTGAGAGGCTTTCAGGATTAAAGGCACGTTAAGTTTCAGGAAGAACTGTCGTCAGGACTACCATTCGGATTCTGAAAGATGACTCTCGCTAGTATGGTGCTTTTACTCGAGAGCGTTCGTTGCAGCCGCCTTATCGCCACCACGTAAGCCCATAAACCCTATACACCCTAAACCCCCGAACCCTAAACTCTATATCCTACAGTAAATCCCTAAAGCCAAGCAAAACTCTGTACCCTAAAACCCTCAACCCCTAAATCCTAAACTTTGTACAAACTGCAACCGACTCCTGCTTGGTGCTTCGCTATTCGAAGGCCTTCACGCTGCTTAGCTGCTGCGCAGGTATGGTCGCCAACCTCAGTTGGCCAAGTTGGGCGAAATCGAAGCCTGCAAAATGGACAGTATTGAATTCTGAGTCCCATTCATGTTGCATTACACCCCGAATTTCGAAACCTCTTCTATCTATTCAGGCTCGCGAATTATGCTCGGGCCGGCCCCGAGCTGCAGACTCGTGAACTGGACTCTCACTGCTCGGCCAAGCAACTCTTCCCCTGAAACCTGCCAGATATGGAGCATCTTGGCCGGAAGAGTCACGCAAAGGGGGGGTTCTTCAAGATGAAACCATGGAAATGGAGGGTTTAGGGATTGTCGGGCCATCTGGCAGGCATATACTACTACTACTACTACTACTACCACTCCTCCTCAGAGTCTCAATATGAAGATTATACCAGATCAATCGGAACAACCCCCCCTCAGGTGGAGGCTTGCGCTTCACCTGTTAACCATGGAACTGCTTGGAGCCAGAATCGGTCGGACAAAGCTCCAGCAGGGGAATCTCGGGCTTAGGGTAATTAGACTTAGGGTTTAGGTCATTACAGGCTAACGGGTTTGGGCTTGGGGTATCGGGTTTACCCATAGGTTACAGTGTTTCGGGTAGGTGGGCGTAGGACTTCGGGGAAGGGTATGGTTTACTGATCGTTGGGGTTTGGAGACCCTGGGTCAAGGTTCTCGAAAAACACTAGGGGAAGCATCGGGATGCCACGCTACAATGCTGCTACAACAGTTCCCATTCACTGGCAACAACCTGGAAGACATAGTGCGAAAGTACACTAGTCCAGAATGCGCACCAAACTACCCTAAAGTAATTCCGTGCACAAGCTCACACGACTTAGACCAAAGTAACCCTGAAGTTCAGCAGCGCCTTTTCTCGTAGGGCAAAGTGGTCTTGAGCCAACGACGGTTGGCAAAGTCTGGGGGAGAAAGGGAGGTGTTATTTTCACACGCCTCCTCGAGATTAAAGTTAACTACTTTATTCTCGCAAAGTACAATAACACATAAAAGTGTACATGTACATGTGTGAGCTCACGGCCAAAGTTTTGCAAAGCAGCTGCTCGGAGAAAGTTGCAACGAGGTCTCCTATCTACAACCTCAAAAGTTGACTGGTAAAAGTAAGCGTTCGTAGTGCTCGTGGTGCAAAGTGTCGTGACTGCGCACGGCACATCAAAGTGCAGCGTGGCCCAAAAGTGGTTGGCCCATCTAAGTGCAGCAACCAAAGTAGCACCAAACGTCAAAAGACGCCGAAAAGTGTGCTGTTGGCCCAACCTCAAAAGGCGAAAAGTGGCCTTCAAAGCCTCGCAGGGCGCGTCAAAGTTGACGGCGTAGCGCCAGCGAGGGGCACCCAGCCCTCGGGCATATCCTCACAAAGTTGGTACACCTCTGGGAGGATCGGCAGGTGCATCAGTCGAAAGTGACGACACTGCACACCATATGTACCATCAAAGTAGCGATTGAGATCGCCGACCAAAGTGTACGGTGCCTGGCCAAAGTGTCTCACCACGCAAAAAGTCAGAAAAGTAGGCTGCATTGGAATCTGCAAAGTCGCGACTTTCACCAGAAAGTCCACGTACCTCCTGTTCCAAATCCTAGCCTGTCCACTTCCAAAGTTGACTGCCAACCAATGTTGAGTTGGTCGGAAGCCAAACGTAGCGATTTCTTCATTGGCAGCAAAAGGAAAAGTCACTCCCTGCATCTGAGAAATCGACAGCTGGAAAGTGTAGAAAAGATAAGCCGACCGTGGGCTGAAGGAAATGTTCAGGCAATTCTCCAAAGTACCCACCACATCCTGAAAGTGAACTGTAAAAGTTCCACTCTGGCGGGCAGCGGTCAAGGCTCTATCCAAAACACTCATTGGCAAAGTAAGATATAACATGAAGGGCGACCATGCCGAAGGATCGCCTGGCAAAGTGCTCCCCGGACTCACATGGAATACCCAGAAAAGTTGGCTGCGCATCAACATGTAAAGTTCGGGTGCCGTCATGCTTGGCGACACCGGGCTCAACCCAGGGAAAAGTATCGACTTTCCCAGGACAAAGTTGTTGTCAAAAGTTGTCCCAGGGCGAAACAACTGCTCCATCTGGCGGCCACCAAAAAGCATCTCAAGCATAAGCTGCAAAGTGCCCCAAAAGCCAAAGTTCGAAAAGTCAGGGACAAAAGTCCCCTGACCAAAACCATGGCCAGGCCGTGGCCGCTCAATCGATGGCGGCAAAGTGGCAGGCGGCCTCAAAGTCTTTGGCGCCATCGCTGCAGAAAGTTCCACAGCAGCACCGGCCAAATGTGCAGGTCCGGCACTTCTTGATTGATAAAGCGCCTCAAATAGAAAAGTGCGTAAGCTGCGTACGCGTCAAAGAGCAATTGCAAAAAGTGCCTTGCTCCTCCAAGCCAGGGTTGCTCCACAACTCCAGACAAGGACAAAAGAAAAGTACTGAAAAACGCAGTGAACTGTAAGTTCGTCCAGAAGGGCAGCTCAGACCTAAAAGGTTGCAGAGGAACAGATAACCGATAAAGTAACCTGATCCAAAAGTGCTGGTCCGCGATTTCCCTTCGGAGAAAAGTCTCCGACTCAGCCAGAGTTTCCAGATCACCTTGTTCCAGAAAAGTTGTTTGCCTCGCACGGGCAATGTCAGCGAGCTGCCGGCGGTCAAAGTTGACCGTTTCCAAAAGGTCCTCCAGTGAGGCCCGAAGTGACCAAAGTCGGGTCACAAAAAGCCTCAGGAATTCCCAAAGGCGGAACCACAAAGTTCGGTTCCTGTACCAGCGTGCCACCGAAAGTACCGTCACACGGCAAGATCTCAGCAAAGTCACCACCTCTGTGGCATCCATGCCGGCTCCATCCGTTAGGCAAAGTCGAAGTGAAACGGGCAACGCAGAGCGAAAGTGGCGACGAAAAGGCGCAAAGTTAAAACCAAAACCCACGACAAAACCCGAACACCCTGAACGGGAAAGTCAAGTGAGCTTACATATGTACATTAAAAGTGGTGCCGTTGCACCTTAAAACCATCATCGGAAAAGTCATCCACCATCAAGGTTTCACGGTAAAAGTTTCTTCCTTTTCGGAACGGAGAAAACGGAAAACAGAAAGGTCACCTTCAAAGTTGGTTCCGGAAAACTGAAAGTTCCTAAATCGAGCGAAAGTCGAAGACATGTCGAGACTGCACAAGCAAGCAAAAGTACATGTCCGCAAAAGTACATGTCCGCACAAGCATGAAAAATACATGTCCGCAAGAACGTGATTCTCTCAGCTCTCAAAGTCTTCTTCTCTCTCATCTGGGTTCTTCTGGGGAAGATGATGAGTGGCAAAGTCCAACCCGAGATGGGGTGGCTAAACCTCAAACCCGAAAGTAGGAAGATGGCGGTGCAAAGTATCCTTCGCGATGTACTTCGTAAGGATATCTGCTGGGTTCAAAGTACCAAGAACTTTCTTAATCCTAACCATACCAGAAGCAACAAGTTCTTGCACATAAAGATATCGTAACTCTACATGCTTCGTCTTGCGGCTGGCGCCGAGACGTGAGGCAATACTTTTGCCAACGTTGCTGTCTGTAAAAACACAAAGGTTAGCCTTCTGAAAGATCTTGCTCTCTTCCACCAAAGACCTCACAAAAAGAGCGTCAGCAGTACCAGAGCCTATAGCGTAAAGTTCTGCCTCTCCACTCGAGAGGGCCACAGTGGCCTGGGTCCTGCTGTGCGAAAGTATATTCGCCCCGAGCACAAAGAGGGAAACTCCTGAAGTGGAGCGTCGGGTGTCGTGGCATCCTGCCCAATCGCTATCAACAAAAATGTTGATGTCTATTGCTTTGTGCTGCGGTGAAAGTGAGAGGGTTGGTTGCAGTTTCTGCTCAAAGTGCTTTGTTCCTGCCAGGTACTTCAAAAGATGCTTGACCTTTGTTTCGTGTTCTGTGGTCGGTGCAGAAAGTCCTCGGCTCAACTCCTTGACAGCATACATGATGTCAGGGCGCACGCTGGAAAGCCACAAAAGTTGGCCCACAGCGCGCCGGTAGCGCTTGTGATCCTCAGGGTCCAAAGGTTCACAGTCGAGCTGCTTCCTCAAAGCATCTGTTCCTGGCGCAAGTGCCTGCCGGCACTGTTTCAAACCGTAAAGCTCTAGCATCGTATCAATGTAGGATGGGCTCATTCCTACAGAGATGAAAGTGGAGGTGCGCTTCAGGTTGCGGCCTAGAAACGACGAACTCTGACCTTCATCCAAAGTACCTGTCACCTTAAGCAACAAGTCCTTCTGAAGATCCCGGATCAAAGTCGAAACATCAGCCCGCGAACCGAAAAACATCAAGTCATCCACATACGCCAGAACGTAAAGTTGCTTGCTGTCATGTACATAAAGGTTCGGGTCCGACTTCATGCGTCGAAAGCCGTTCTTCTCCATGACAGATGCAAAGTGCTGCTGCCAAAGCTTAGGGCTGTGCTTAAGTCCGTAAAGGGCTTTCTTGAGCTTCCACAAAGTGCGGCCCTCTGGATAGAATTCCAGGGGAGGAATGACATAAAAGTCACCATCGACCAGGGCATGAAGAAATGCCGTCGAAATGTCTCCGATCGAGATGTGCCATCCCTTCGCAACAGCCAAAGTCAACAACAGCCGAAGTGTGGTTAAGGACGGGGTCGAGGCGAAAGTCTCATCCTTGTCTTCCACAAGTTGAGTGTAACCTCGCCCAACAATCCTACAGCGCACTGTCCCGTCAGGCTTGCGCACTTTAACCCACTTCGTGGAAATTGCAGACCGCAAAGTCTCCTCCGAGACCGACTCAACTGAGACTTCGTCGAACACGTCAAAGTCACGCATCGACTTCATCTCTTTTGTCATGCCTGCAGCTTCCTCTTCACGTGTGAACTCGGTCTGGTACCAAATGTGCGGATTCTCAAGTGTCTTCATCAACAAAAGTTCTTTCTCATCTTGATTAACCGACACCGGTACTTCAAGGTCTTGCTTTGTTGTCACAGCAGAGACACGAAAGTCACACACGCGAAAGCGCTTCTTGGTCTTCGCAAAAGTTACGCTGGCCATTCTCTGCACCTTGCTTGTCCCAACAGGCAAAGTCTCCGACGTACGCTTTGTCGGAGAAGAAGCAGACGCCTCCTCAAGTCGAGGCCGTGTAGCCGCAGGTTGCGGCAAAGCTGCTTCCGTTGCGGACCGTGGTAGGCCCTGTGCTTGCTGGTCCAAAGTGACGTGCGGTGGCTCAAAGGTGTCAAGGTCAGGAGGCGTAGCCAAAGACTCCAAGTCCGACAAGTCGTCTCTTGGCGGTACCGCCTCTGGCTCATCACCGCCAAAGTCGTCACCAAGCACGTCTTCAACTTCTTGCAAAGCTTCTGGTGCAAGTGGCTCAGTCGACTGGTGTTGCTCAAAGTTCGAAAGGTCTGCCGCTGTCGCCTCCTCGGACCGCTTGGCTTGAGGAAAGACAAAAGTGTCCGTCTCAGCTTTCGAACCAGTAGGGTCCCAAGGGCGAGCAGAGATCGACTGCAAAAGTGCAAGGTCGGCTTGCCGGGAGGGCGGGTGGCGTTTGACACTGCGGGTCTTAAAGACGCCGGTGGCGTCAGCAACAAAGTGCTGATCAGACTCAGTGTCCTTGCCAAGCCAAACACCAGGCACAAAAGCTGCACGGCCCTTCTGCGGATGCGGCTTGCGGAAAAGTACTGTCTCTCCAAAGCGACAGATAAAGCCGGCATACTTCTTACGCCAGCGCCGCTCAAAAGCCGTCGTGCCTTCCGCGTTGCAAAGGTAACAGTTCACAAGCCACTGCGCGTGACGCACAAGCCAAGTAAACAAAGCCGAGTGCACCGAAAGGTCCACGTCAAAGCGCTCAAGTATGTCAAGGCGCAAAGCTTTGATCTGGCCGTACAAAGTGGCCTGCATGTTACCGACGCTGCCTTGCGCTTGTTTCCAACCGACGGGCGTCTTCCGAAAGGAAAGCCCACCAACCTCACCAGTGACAGAAGTTGCAATAGCGAGGAGGGCGGGTTCGGGGTCCGCTTGCAACACACCGAAAGTTCTGCCCGTTTCAAGCACAAAGCGACGAAGTTCAGCCTGTGAATAAGGTGTGCGGGCCTTGGTGGGGATCACAACAGAAAGTGCCATGCCGGAAAGAACATCGACAACATTCAAAATCGTGATCTGTTCCTCACCAGGCTTGTCGCCAAGAAAGCTAAAGTCCATCTGCAGCACAGGCTGCTTCAGGGAAAGTCTGCGACTCTTAGCCTGTTTGCTCTTGGAACGCACACAAATTTCACACCAGGGCTTAAACGGCAAGTGTGTCAACTCGTGTTCAAGCCGCTCCGTCAAAGTTGGCTCGCCAGGCTGTTTAAGCCCGCGGGGGCGACGCGCAACATAGTCAGGAGCTTCTGGCTCGCACTCAACAAGTTGCAAGTCTGCCTTCTCAAAACAAGTGGCGCCGACAAACGGAGAGCTGATCAAAGTGGCGCCGCGCTTGCGCCAATTGTCAGCATGCCAAAAGGGCACTTCCTCCGTGTTTGGCCTCACAACCAAAGTCATGCGACCGTCGCCAAGCTGCTCCTCAAAGTGCGGATCCTCAGGCACAAAAAGTGTGGTCCGCTGTTCGTAGTGGACACGCACCCAGCAAGACGGAAAGTCAAGCCACAGGTCGTGCGTGTACGGCTGGCCTGTTGCCGGGTCCTTCTCCAAAAGTTGTTCAAGCAAAGCCTTCCGAAAGTCTTCCAGCGTTCCTGAAGAAGTCTGCTCAAGGCACAGACGAAAAGTGTCCTCGGTGCTTTGCTCCTTGAGGCCTTTAGTGGGTTGCTTGAAAAGTGGTTGTGGGGCCTCTGCTAAAGGTTCCTGCTGCTGTTCAACTGGTTGTGGTTTGCGTGCAGGTGTGGGTTCAGGTAAAGTTGTCTGTTTTCCAACCAGCTTGCGGCCAGTGGGCTTGGAGGAAAGTTTAAAAACAGTCTTGCCAACAAAGCGTTCAGGAGCAGGCCCTTTAGGGTTCTCCGCTTTACGCCAGTTGTCGGTGAAAGTCTCTTTTCTGCCATCTGCGTACTCAAAGTAGGTTACGCGTTCGTCCGAAAGGTCCTTCAGGTCTACAGGGCGATCTTTCGTCCCTTCGGGAGAAAAGAAAGTAGCTCTCGCTCTTTTGTGTATGCGGGTCAAAGTGTTACCCGAGAGCTCCCATTTATCAATGTGATACTGAACGACAGGTCTAAAGACGGGGGCCACTATGGTACCTTGCGCGCTCTGTGTGTGAAAAGTGTTACACACAACCTCAAACTCTTCTCGGTTGAAAGGTGCCAAAGTGGGCCTCAAGAAAAGAAGTGAACCATGCCTAGTGATGGGCACCTTGTGTCCATCAGGTGTTTCCAAAGTGTTCGCCTTCTTAGAAGAAAGGTTCACGTCAAAGCCTGACCTCAAAAGTCTGCCAACTGACACCACACAGTAGGGAACGTCGCAAACGTAGAAGTGTAGGAAACAGGGCTGGCCCTCAAAGTCAACCTTCACAAGTCTCCTTCCAAAGACCGTCAAAGGCTGACCCGAAATGCTCCTCAAAGGTGGAGCTTTCCCTGTGAGTGGCAGAAGTGGCCACTCTGAGGCAAAGTCCTTCGGGCAACAGTGAGTTGCAGCACCTGAATCAAAGAGGATCCACGGCTCGGTGTCCTCCAAAGTCGAAGCAATCAAATGCTCCTCCAAAGCAACATCCTTGAAAGTCGTATTCAGATTCTTAAGATCAAGATCCCCAACACTGAAAAGTCGTTGGTTCTCCTCCGTGCGACCATTCAAGGAGAAAGTCTCAAGCGGTGCCATACAGGCCGTAGGCTCAAAGTTCTCACACTCTCCGAAACCACCAAAGCTGAAGTCTACAACTCCATTCGTCATCCCATCAACTCTGAAAGTGTTCCCCAAACCAAAGTTGCCGAGAACAACAGCCGACATGAGCAAAGTGCTCGGGCTGATGCTTGCTTTAGCTTTAGGCTTGGCTTTGGGGGTTGAAAGTCCAGGTGGTCCTTGCAAAGTCACAGCCGACACGGGCAAAGTTGCCGCGCCGCTTGACGAGGAAGCCTCTTCCTTGGGCTTCGCCAAAGTTTCGGCCTTCGCCGAAGGAGCAGCCTCTGAAGGCCAAACTTCTGAAGTAAAGTCCGAAGACCAACCCCAAGGGTCAACATCCCAGGACCAAGCATCCCAAGACCAAAGTTGATCATCCCAAGTCTGATCCCAACTGTTAGGGTCGTTGTAAAGTTCCGTGACCGCGTTCACGGCCCATTCGGTCCAATCTGTCCAATCATCGGACTCACCAAAGTGATTCCAATCTCCTGCGTCCTCCGACGGGTAAAGTTCTTCACCTTCAACAGCTGAAACACGGTTCAAAGGACAGTTGCTCGAAAAGTGACCTGTTTTACCACACGTCCAGCAAACCGAAGTAGAACCAGAAGTGGGCTTTCCTTTTCCTTTTCCTCTTCCTTTTCCTTTCATCATAAAGTTCCAATGTTGTCCTCCTTTTCCAAACGACTTCGAAAAGTCCTTTCCTTTTCCTTTTCCTTTTCCTTTTCCTTTTCCTTTTCCTTTTCCTTTCTTTCCTTTTCCTTTTCCTTTTCCTTTTCCTTTCCACAAAGCTGCCGCTAAGGCACCAATGTCCATGGGAGCCGAGGCTCCACCAGCAAAAGTTGCATTCGCCGAAGTTTGTGCAACTGGATTCATCAAAAGTCGTGACCTATGGTACTCAAGGATAACTTCTCGAACTTGAGCATAAGTTGCCAAAGTTTGGGCATTCAACCTAAGGTGTTGTTGTAAAGCTCCAGAGGTTTTGTTCAGCAAAGTTGCAACAAGAACACCATCAGGCAAAGGTTGTCCTACTTGTCGTTCATATCTACTCTTGATTGTCTCCCAAACATTAAAGTCCTGCTCAAAGGTTGCTGGGTTGAACTTAAAGTCCAACAGCTGCGTCAAAAGTGACGTACTCCGCGTGGCTCCTGGCAGCGAGAACTTCTTGTAAAGTCTCCTCCATGTCTCAAAGCCGTTGCTGTCCTCGTTCTGACGAACAACAAGTTTCGCCGAATCTTTCACAAGTTGAGAAATCAGGTAATGTAGCTTTCGGGAGAAAAGTACTCGGTTGGCGGTCTGTTCCGGATCAACATCACCTGTGCCCAAAGTGACTGTTAGATCAGCATCTGTAAAGTCACCCTGCGCTGCCGTTCGCATTTCGGCATTGTCCATCAAAGTCACAGCACCTACCTCGAACATCGAAATGTACGCTTTAAAGTTCCATGACCATTCTTCCCAGTCTGCTGGGTTCCCAGAGAAAGTCTCTGGCAGAGGAAGCCGAAGCTTCCCTGTAAAGTTGTCTTCACCTCCTAGCGCCATGTTGTTCTACCAAAGTTCCGTGGAGCTTTCAGCTCCGCTACCATGCGAAAGTACACTAGTCCAGAATGCGCACCAAACTACCCTAAAGTAATTCCGTGCACAAGCTCACACGACTTAGACCAAAGTAACCCTGAAGTTCAGCAGCGCCTTTTCTCGTAGGGCAAAGTGGTCTTGAGCCAACGACGGTTGGCAAAGTCTGGGGGAGAAAGGGAGGTGTTATTTTCACACATAGAGACATACATTCATACATACATGTGCACAGTGTACACATGGGCATGTACATGTGTCTTAAGTGTATTTGCACATGCATACAAAAGTGCTCATTCAAGGTCTGCGTACTGGATCTCTCATTACTTGAAGCCTACATGATGCCACGGCGAAACTCTGTCCTGCATCTTGGCGTGCAGCACCTGCCGCAGCTCGGAGTACCTGGCGAGCTGAGTACACTAAGACCCATCCACAGGGGATTCAATCTATCATCATGTCCCTCGCCCTGGTGGCGAGTATGGCATGAAGGATTATCATAGTTACAATCACGAACGTGGAGGAACAGGAAGCCTTCACTGCATGGTAAAAGCCAAAGGAACTCGAAGTGGCGCACGCTGCGAGGCTCGTCACGGCACAGCTACCCGAAGAAGACTTCAGGCTTCGAGCCAGCTCCTCCGTCCAAGGGGATGTCTCCTTCTGTCCAAATCAAAATATGCTAAGCTTTCAGCCTAAGGTAGGGGCCTCATTAATTAGAAGGGGGTTTTGGGGCCACAGTTATAATAAGGCACCCCCAAAATAGTATTGGTAATGATTTAAGCCCCTATATACATACATATATATATATATATACATATATGTATATATATATATATGTATATATATTACTCTCAGCTCAAGGCATGGGTTTCGGCTACACGGAAAACCCTATCAATTGGTTAACAGGGCGCCCTCTAAAACCCCCAAAACCGAACCCGGCTTATCCGAAGGGGTTGATCGGGTTCTCCTGGTTGGCTGGAACGCCCAGCCGAAGCAGCTGCATGCAGCAGCTTGCACCTGCAACTACACAGAGAGGACCGGACAAACAAATCTGCCTTTCCGTCCCCTCTGGCTCAATCATTCTAATACTATGAGTCGGTAAATAGATTAGATCAAACAATGCATCTATCTATCTCTCCGTCTGTTTACATATGAACATTTAGATGCCTAGCATAGCATATTGGATTGCATTTGCACGTATTGACTGCACCATACGAAGCACTTGAGAGGCCCGTACCGGAGCTACAGATTTGCGGCGCTCTCTGGGGTTTGGGGTTGCAGGGGCTTTGGGGTTTAGGTTCTGGGTGTTAGGGTTTAGATCCAAGCTAAGGCTCGAGTGGGCCTGCTTCGCAGAAAATTCACAGACTTCTGTCAACCGTCGATCCACTCCACTCCGGGACCTTCCCGGGACAGCTAGTGCAAAAGCAGCCCACTCCCCCGCTGCAATGAGACCTCGGACCTCGAACCAGAAAGCGAAGAGAAGCGAGTCCCAAGCCCCAAGTATCACACATCTCCGGCAAAAGTACACACAGAATCCCTCACCTTCCTCATCACCCCCAAACCCAAAGCCCCTAAACCCTCCCAACTCCCCCTGGCCATCGGTGATCTCCAGTGCCCAGGATGGATCGAATCGAAGTACCTGGCGCTCGTGGACGGCCTCGCAGTGCGGTCACACGTTCACCGCAAAGCAGAGGACTTCTTAGGCTACAACATTTTAGACTATAGGTTTGAAAAATACCATAGGCCATAGGCTTTCTTTTCGAAAAATACTTTACCATTTTAGAGACTCTACGGCTTTGGCATGCAGGAGGCCGGCCTCCCAGTAGGGGTCTTCGCGCCACTCCTGGATGGAGCATTTCCGGCGTTTTGGAGCTTGGGGTTTAAGGGTCTGGGTTTTAGGGGGTTCGAAGGCTTTCGGAATCCGAAAAGTCAGGATTGGAGGTCTAGTAAGAGGTGGACCTTGGTTCTTTGCGTAGTACTAGTCCGGATATCAAGATGATGGGGCGCGGGAAAGAACGATACAAACACCCTTCTCGATTGATGCGGACACGGCAACTCGGCTGCATCTGAATCTTGTTGTCACGACAGACAGAGCCGGGCAATGAATAAAAGGGGCGTTACAAGCTGCAAGTGTGATTTGGGCCCCATACCTCGCCACTCAAAGTTTACCAGAACAGGTCACCGTTTGCAAGCATGAATGTCAGCAAAGATGCTGCTACTACGACTCGAGCTAGGTTTCGTGAGGATGATGAAACAAGAAGCGATTGAAAGTATATAGTAAAGAAGCATCATAAGCCTGCTATTGCTAGATCACGATGCCCCTGCCCTCGCTCATACGATAAGCAGCTATATTGCTGTTGGCAACATGGCTGGCATCCTATACTGCTGCAACTGCCATCAAACTGGTACTGCTATCCCGACTATTACTACCATGACTGCGATTGCCAATTGCCAATTTGTGCCAGTCTTCTGCCAAGACTCCCAATCCGAATCATGACAGCTTCTGGCAATCTCTAGGGTATAGGCTCAAGGCGAACAGTCGCTTGCACAACTGTCAAGCAATACGTGGCACCACTAACAGCGGCAATAGTTCAATCGGAGACAGGGTAAGCAGAAAGCAAGCATTATGTCCGATCCCCCGCCCGTTCATCAAGCCAAGATGGACAAGGCCCCACCTCCGGGATGATCACGGAGTCGTTGTCCAACCTCCGTCGGAGGCAGGAGCGGCGCGGGCTTTTTTACCGACCAAGACTGGCTTCTGATCCGAAGACATCGTCTTTGGAAGAAATCCGCAAGGGTTAAGGTTGAGGGTGAACCCATGCCCCAGCAACCTCGCGCATCCATCGCAGAGCTTTGCGAGAATAGTCTTTCAAGCCTGCCTGATTATGGTAAATTCCGAAGAAGCCGCTAGTAAGTCCAGGTCTAAAGTGGATGTTCGGGTTTGTGAGCAGCTTCCTCCAAGACTTACCCCAGCTAGGCCTGAGCAGCGCAGCACAGGCAAGACCTTGGGAGGTCGTGGTTGTGACTCTGCGGAGATTTTCTCACCCTTTGGGATAGGATGCTGCCTCTTTGGTTGCTGGTAATGACCCCGACGAGCAGAATTTAGAAGGGACGATGGGGATGCTGCTTCTGTCTACACGAGGGGACGACTCCGGCTGAGAGTTTCCAGCTCCCTAAGAAAGGACAGGACGAAATTCTGCACAGCATGCTACAAAAAGGCACAGACTTAAGACGCTTGCCGACATGCCGATACTAAAAGAACAAAACCTGCAGAAGGAGCGAGCTATGTGGATCTCAAAAAAGCTTGACGGCAAAAAACCTGACATGCATGAACGCAGCCTTCAAGCAAGAGCTACCCCTCGCTACCTCGGGCACGGGCTGTTCTCATCCGCAGCCTCTCCCTCCGCCTTCGTCGCAGCTGCAGTAATCTGCTGTCGCAGCCTTGGAGGAGCTTTCCCAAAAGGCATTACAACCAACTTCCCAAAACTAGAACCAGGTGTTCCAAATCGGTATTCCAAGTGAGGCGACTCCTCTTCCATGAAGATTGTTGAAATGGCGTGGGAATGCAAGACCCATGGGGCTTTGTTCCGACCTCTGCCACGCAAAGTACATGTCACTTCCCGTCCAGAAGGATGCAGCTGACATTCTCACTCACCGCTTCAATCCGAATTGGATATCAGCATCGAAGCTCCTATGGCCTACGGTGGGACCCGGTGCCGGCAGTGTGGCCAGGCCAGTTCCGCAGCTTCTGAGAAGCTTGCGTGGAGCACTCGGCCCCGAAGAGATCGAGCTGCCTCGCAAAGACGGAAGAGAAACACGAGAAGTGAGTGATGCAAAGCGAGCCTTGACGGCACAGTATCGAGTGGGAAAGAAGACGAGGGGAAAGAAACGATAACCTTCTCCTGACAAAACATGAGCATCTTGCACCCAAAATGCCTCTTAGACGAGGCCGCGGTCTGCAAGAACCACAGCTTCTGCTTGCTTTAGCAGGGAGGGGGAACGCATACAATAATACTGACATTCATCACTATGACTCTCCTTACCTGGCAATGCGCACATGAGGGTATCTCTGCAGAGATATACACATCGACCGATGTATCGCGAGACTGTGTATATATATATATATATACACACACACAAAACTAATTAATAAACCAATATCTGTCTACATAGAGGCTTAAATGTATGTATTATGTATACGTACACACACACCTGCTAGGTGTAAATACATTGCAATCTTAAGTGGATATGACTCTGTGTTTTGACAACTTATAGGTACGTACAACCTTAGAATACTCCGACCGTCGACCCTTTCTCCGGCTGCCGCCCTGGGCCTCTTCACAGCATCCATGAGCTCGCTGCGATAGGCTTCGCGGTTGTCCTACGCGAGAGCTCTCAGCTTCACATGCCTTACTATCTCGACCCTCAAACCCTCATAGCGAAGGAATTTAGGCTGCGTATCAAAGACAACACAGCAACAATTTGCAGCATGGTCATAGGAAATCGCAGCCTTCGTTATAGGGTGGCGGTGGCGGCGGCGGTGGCGGTCTCGGTTTCGGGGGCGGAGCTGTGATTGTTGTTGCTGCTGCTGTTGTGTCGTCGATTTCGTCGTCGTGGTCATGGACGTTGTCGTTGTGGTTGTTGCTGTTGCCGTCGTCGTCGTCTTTCACCGTCGCCATCGTGGTCTCTGTCGTCGGCGTCGTGGTGATCATCGTCGTCGGAGTAGCAGTAGTAGCAGTAGTAGCAGCAGCAGCAGCAGCAGTGGTAGCAGTAGCAGCTGCAGCAGCAGCAGCAGCAGGACCAGGCGCAGGGGCAGGGGCAGGAGCAGCAGTAGCAGTAATGGCAGTAGTCGTCGTCGTGTGGTGGTGTACCGGCAGTGGCAGTGGAAGAAGTGTCTTATCCTGGCCGTGCTGGCGGCGGTGCCCCCATGTTAGGAGGCTCCTCGTCCGGCCAATCTTCTGCAACATGTGCGCAGTAGCAGCGGCTGTCCGGCCCCTGGCGAGATGGGGTGCAGGAACTCGGAATGTTTGGGGCAGAGGAGTTATGGCCTGATACTTGGATTCCTGGACGCTGTTGGAGTGCTTATACCGAGGACTTCGGCGTCAGTCTGTCTTCTGGTGATACTCGTGTGCGCAATGCTTTGCCTGCTGCACGACTACGCCGCCTAGGTCGGTGGATCTCAGTTGTAAGTGAAGATACCGAGGCTCAACGGACCTGCACTGTTGTAGACCGGTCAGCTACACACAGCTTGCTGCAAAAGAACCTTGGACCGTCAATGTCTGGTTATTAAGCTCGTGGTGCAGACGCACGAGCCTTGGTGGCATTCAGAAGATACTTCGCCTGCAAAGAGGGTAGTGAGGGGTTGGAAAACCCGCCGCCGAAAGCTCTGCGACGCCTGGACCAATTGCAGCACCGCATTCCGTACCGCGAGGGAAACCGAAACTCAGCCTTTATCCCTTTGGGTACTGTGACGGTGCAGCATGTACCGAAGCTTACTGAAGCAACACAAGATCACACAGGACAAATTTCAGATTGACACCAACTCAGCTTGTCTTTGTGATCAGTGCGGAGCAATGCCGGTGGTGCGGCTTGTGATGAGATGATGCCAGGGCGACCGTAATCATGATTCAGATTCTGCGTGCAGCCGCTACTGCCGATGATGATGTAGTGGAAATAACGATGACGAGGTGACTGGTGCTCAGTTTGTCAGAAGCGTTGCTCTCTACTCCTCTTCTGGGATTCTCTTCGCAAAAATACTGCTGCTGTCCGAGGTCTCGACCAGGATCTTCATGTCTCCTTGGAGGGGATCCGTCGTCAGCCTGGAACAGATGGGGTCGGGAATGGCAGCTCAAGTCCAACGATGCGTAGAGTCAGAGTCAACACGAACATGGACACAGCATGCTAGACCGATTGGACGATTGATCCGCAATGGCGCAGCTTCGCCAAGCCCCCGGCATCTGTATGAGGACCTTTGCCAACCGTTGGAGCAGGTGATTCCGCACCCTCAGCACGCGAGATCTGGAGTTGAGGCCTCCCGTTTTAGGTAGTCCACAGACCACTGGTTTCAGTCTTTCACCTAAACAGCCACGGATACAAAACAGCTTGAGCGTCTCGGAGACTACGACACAGTCTAGGGGGGTCAGGGGTTTAGGGGTTTAGGAGTCTGCTTTGCTTCTACACCGCTATCCGCCCCAATGATTTCAATGCCTTAATACTATAGTAACTATTGCACTACTACTGCAACGCGTTGATGGTTGAGGGACCTTGACCTTTCTAGTCCGGGGATCACACATCCGACCCTCCTTGGCGGCTGTGAGCACCATTCGAGGATTGAAGAAGAGGCCTCAGCCAGGGAGAAGAAAGTGGCTCTATTCACTAGCATTGGGTTCCTTTCAATGCAAAGGATTCCGGTAAAGGGTTTCTATCTTTGGATTCCTTTAAATTTAAAGGCTTCCCACACAGAGGTTGTATGAGAATTCCGCTAATGGGGTTCCACGAGGGTTCCGTTAAAGGGCTCCTGTGAGGGTTCCGTTAGAGGTTGCTATGAGGTTTAGTATAGGGGCCGTAACTATCTAAAGTCTGTGGAGGCTTCAAGGGGAATACTCCTGCTAAGTATTCCGACAGCTGTGGTGCTCCTCGAAGGTAAACAGGAATGGGGCAGACAATGTGGAGTAGTCAGATCATCAGACGAAAGAGATTCCATCAAAATACCTACACCTCACGCACGGAGTCTTCAACATGCGGGAGCTTGCTTCAACTAAGTTTGGATAACCTGCCCAACTTGACATGAGTATTAGCCAGCGAAGACCAGGGCAGACTGCACAATCGATTCATCATGTACGGCATCATACTGAAGCAAGCCAGGATGCTCTCATGAAGGCGAAGAACGCGCTGGAGGGCCTGGTCGCAGCACACAACTGAGCGAATTCTGGTTGTGCTGCCTCTAGGAACACCACCAAGCGAGTGCTGACAAAGCGACAGCCTGAGAAGTCTAATTTTCGGCTGAAACTGTCAGCGGTCTGTTCGTCACCAGGCAGTACATGCAGCTCTACAGTGCTCTACGTAGGCTATTCTCGCTCCTCAGGCAAAGCTGTTGTACACCCGATCACTGCCCCAATACAGGGCAGCTAAAACTGGTTGCCTCGATGCTGTTCGCGGACTCGAGGAGCTGAACAAGCTGCATGGGCTCCTCCTGAAGGGCTTTTTGACGGACTGGAAGCGGCTTCGGAAAGAAGAGTTTGGGCTGCGACTTCTGGTACCTGTGAGTGGCTCTTCCGGTATACATATGTGTGTGTGTCTATATATATATATATATATATACATAGTTATTAGTCATTAGGGTGGTCGTGAACTGAAGTGTTCATCGGATGTCGTGGCACCACCCACGGATGGGGCTGTCCATGAAACTCATAAAGGCAGTCGCTTGTTTCTGAGGCAGCATGTGCGAAAAAGCGTTCCTTCTCGAAGCACAGTCACCCAGCAACCGAAACTGCAAAAAAGTCCGCTCGAAAGTTATGAACCAATCCCCTTAACCCGGACCAGCAAAAAGCTGCGCCATGTCTGCACTCTTGCGCGCCTCTGCCAGCTCGATCAACTCGTCTGCCGTCCACCTGCACAAACTCAAACTCCTCAGCTCCTAGGGCTACTACTAGTACGACGAAGGCGGGGACTACAACTACAACTACAACTACTACTACTACTACTACTACTACTACTACTACTACTACTACTACTACTGCTACTGCTACTGCTACTGCTACTGCTACTACTGCTACTCTACTTGGTGACATGAGTTCTTAGGGCCCTTCATGTGTCTTGCCCCGTAGCAGTACTTGTACCAGTGTTAGTAGATGGGCGGATAGCTATTCTCAGCACCTTTGCTGCAAACAACCCCAGTGGCCTGTCTAAAGCTATGACCTCTGCAGAATCAGCCGCCATAAAGGTTTAAACCCTCGTCCTCTAACAGAAGGAGGGCCCCGTGACTAGTGTCCGTGGAGGGCTGAACTGCGTATGCAGTGCAGGAACTGGAACTACAAAGAGGCCAGCATCCGGAATTCCAATGCTTGTGCTCCGAAAGCTGGAGGACTGAACAGAAGCTTTAAGGCGTACACCGGGCAACACGCATGATCTTGATGCTGGTTGCAGAAACAACGGACAGAGGCGAAAGAATCCACATACTGAACGACGGAAAGTACCCTGTGACCTCGATGCCTTATGGCTTATGTCCTCTGAGTTCATCAAAACTGAATCCTACAAGTTCCCGGATTTAACTCCCGCCTTAAAGCAGAGCCCCCTAAACGTTGTTGATCTACCACTATCGGTATTTGTTGCTGAGTAAGTTGTTCCGTTTTTGTATTGATTGCTCTCCGCCCGCCTCGGCCGGAGCATCCTGGGATCAACTTGCGGATTTTTCACATCGGCTTTGAGGGCTGGAAGAGTGCCGAGTTTGGGAAAGCAAACGCTGCGACAGGCTAAGAAATCAGCCAAAGCCTGAACCCCAAAAGCCCAAGCTCAACCCGAAATCCTTAGGCCCTAGCTCTGAAACCCAAGCCCAAGGAGCTAAAGCCCTAAACCCTATATATTATTTAGTATATACTTAGGCCTTTAAATACCTATATAGGAACCCAGTCAAGGCCTAAGTATGTATATATATATATATATATATATATATATATGAATGAATGATGTGGATATATATATATATATATATATCCTGCACTCCCCAGCCAAGCGTCTCCATTAGCTCGTGGAGCGGATCCACGGCCGTCTTTGCCTTTGGCGATGCCGGAGGCTTTTGCGCCGGAGGCACCTCACCTTTGCATCCGCGGGCGGTTTAGCGTAGAGGATAGGTTAAGGCTACCTCAGGACCTTAGGTACCTTTCTGTAGCGCCAAGGCTGCTACGGGTTTAGGGTTCACGGCCCTAGTATGCTTGCCAATAAACTGTATTAGCACGTTGCTTCCAGCAGGTTTCTCTCTCCTGTGGTGACAGCAGCTTCTGAGTGACATCATGATACTGTCGCGATGCCAGTACGAAAGCCGTGGCATTCCATGCTGTCTCGGACGGGCGCAGAATAGACTAGACTGGCGCCGTGCAGCCTGAGAGCGTTCAAACACCTTCCGTGTCGATCTTATAGCTTCACATTTTGCAGATCCACCTCTCGTGCAGACACTGTGCTTGGGTCCAAGCTAGGTCTTTCCCTACCTGCGCTCTCGCCGACCAGCATCCAGGGGCTAAATCCTGGCAAGCAGACCGCTCGGGGCGTATTGAAGATAGGAGCCCCTTATTCAAAGGAAACTGCTTGGGAGCACTGATGAACAAATTGAGAGAGCAGCAAAGCAAAGAAGCTGCATGAGACTAGCTACGGCTCTGAGACTGTAAGAATAGGATCCAAAAATCAAGAATACTTTCCAGACCAACGAGACTGAAGCGGCGGAAGAGAATCCGAGACGGACAGAACGAACACACATGTTCAACATACCCACCGAATCATGAAGATTCAAACGAAGGATGGTGAATGACAACGGGAACCATGAGACTATTCGTGATAGTAAAGCTATCACTGCACAAGTTCATGACAGCAGAAGGGTTGACGACATTCATAATGCCAACGCTAATCACACAGGATCGTGCGTCGTGCGAATAACCGTATGCACAGTCATATGCGAATAGCCGTAAGACCTGTACTGTACAGTGCTGCCAGTGTAAACAAGACCAAGAACATGAACAAGGACAGGCACACGGCCTTGATAATCATCCAGATGGCATCCTTCTTGACATGATCACGGGGACGACACGACCAGTTTTGGTGGCATGATGACAAAAAAAACGCAAGGCGGCCATGTTGTCATGACGATGTGACAAAGGAACGTGCGAGGTGCTGGCAGTTCCTCTATGGCTCTCTTACACGCAGGCTTCTGTTCGCTAGTACAAACAGCGGAGGTCTGAGAGCTGTAGCGGTCGTCGTAATGACAGCAGCAGCAGTCACGCACTCCGGCTACTGCAGTAACGGTAGCAGTAGCAGTAGCTTTTGGCGGTAGCGGTAGCAGTGATCAGTGGCACTAGTCGCAGTGGTCGCAGCAGCAGTGGTAGTCGTCGTCATAGTGGTAGTAGTAGTAGTAGTAGTAGTAGTAGTAGTAGTAGTAGTAGTAGTAGTAGTAGTAGTAGTAGTAGTGGTAGTAGTGGTAGTAGTTGTTGTTGTAGTAGCAGTAGCAGTAGCGGGAGCGGGAGCAGGAGCAGTAGAAGCAACCAGCTGCCTGAACTCATGGGCGGAGATGGGGGTGCGTAGACTTTGCACGAGATGCAACAAGTGGAGCTGGGGTGTGATGGTGCTGTCGGTGCTGGTTGCTTCTGCGATTCTGTAACACAACAAAGAGAGGATGGATCTAATTCAGCACATATGGCCGGAACGTTTCGTTTCATCTCGAAAAACAGCACTTCATCGTCAAAAGGCGACGGAAAGACGAGGCACCCTGTTACTGGCATGGCGAAACGGCACAATAACGCAAGAGCGAATGAACAGAGTGGCCTGACATCCTCAGGCATCATAGGTCATAGGCTAATTGTCAGCAGCATGCCTGCATGGTCCAGCGCATGAAGCCTCAATCGTAGTCGGAGGTCACTTTCGACTGGACAACTAACATGTTCGCACTCACCAACACCATAACTACGACTAACCTGATGATCAGTTGGTAGGACAGCTCTCATGTGAACACTACACTCTCATCGAAGAGTTGAGGTTTGTCCCTTGCTCGGGTCCAACCCCATGCCCGAGCAGAACATGAAACACCAAGGCTTGAAAGAGATAGGCTTCGAAGATATCAGATATACATAGATAGATAGATAGACAGATAGGTAGATATAGGTCGGTAAGGAAAGGAAAGATACTGATAGGTAGATAAGTGAAGACAGGTATGGATAGATAGGTGATGGCAGAAAGATAATGATAGATAGGTAGGTCGATAGAAAGATACGTAGATAGATAGAAAGAGGGATAGATAGTTACTTAGCTAGATAGATACATAGATTCATAGATAGGTAGACAGATGGACACATAGATACATACATGTATGTAGACCGATCGGTTAACAGAAAGACAGCCCGTGCATGTGTGTGGATAGTGCCTATCCTTCTGTCTGTCATCATCCATCCGTCCACCCATTCATCCATCCCTCCATCCATCCGTCCAGCTATCCATCCATCAATCCAGCCCCATCGGCAGGCAGGCAGGCAGGCAGACATGCATGCACATGTGCATACATACCTACGTACTTATATAAGTACAAGAACACACAAAGACACGCATACGGACATCCATACTTGCATGCCTGACACCTGCATATATACAAGATAGTATAGTATAGTGCAGTATAGGTATGGTAGAGTAAGGTAGAGTATAGTATAGTAAAGTATGATATAGCATACTTCTACACGCATACATATATATATATATGTACATATATAAGACGATTCTATCTACACGCACATACATATACATACCTATATGCAGCGCTGCACCATATATTCCTTCATTCGTGCATTCATACATCCATACGCACATACATGCATGCATAAATTTAAATGCATACAGACATACAGGCATGCATACATACATACGTACGTATGCACAATTATGCACATATCTACATAGACACTTACATATGTATATGCGTACATGCACATATGCACGCACACATACGTCCTTAACATGTGTGTATATGTATATGCTTACTCCGAATGTATACACCTACACACCTAACCAGACTAACGCGCACTTGCGAGCAGCTTAAGTTGGATACAAAGCTTGACCTTTGGATGGCCCGAGTGGCTCTGCTCCCGCTTGGATCAGCGCCCGCGCCGTCTGCGGCTGCAACTGCGCAGTGGGCGGGGGCAAACCAAGACGCCGGGACGCCACTCAATGTTAGCCACGGTAGCGAAAATCCGGCAGCAGCAGCAGCAGCGAGATCTCTAACCCAACGACAATCATAAGAACGATCATCGCGTCAGAAATAACAAATGCCTCAGGCAAAGACATGACATTCACAGTATACATCTTCTGCTTCGCGAGAGAGACGACTTCGCAACAGACTTCCCAACAGCCGAGGGTGAAACGGTCAACACAAACTCTCTAGTTCTCACTCGCTAACCGCCGGAACATCTGATGGAAGCCCAGAGTAGCTTCCTCAGCCAGACAGTGAGAGGTAGTTGGCTGGAAACAGGGCAAGGATGGGCTAAGTTTCAAGAGGTCTGGGTCCCTTCAGGCCTGACAGGCCGCATGATGCAGCGGCGTTGCGCCGGAGGAGTCACGCTGGTGGGGGCTTGCGCCTCGCAACACAAATCCGGGCTCAAGGACTGTAGGACTCGGAATTGCGGGGCTGGGGGTGGCATGATCAGATCATGATCTGAGCTCAGAGACTCTCGATCAGTGGTGTACCGTAGGGACGAAGTGCTGGTGACAACATCCATGAGAGTGAAGCAGGCATCCCATCTGTGACGAACCGATGTCTCGGTAGGCAGAAGCCCTAATGCCCGAATTATCCCCCAGCCATCCTCAGCCCCATACGACCCTGAACCCTCTCCTCGGGACCCTGAACACAAAGACCAGCCACCTACTAAACTCCGATAAGCTAAAAGGCTTTGAAGCCTAGGGCTTAGTAGACGAATACACCACCCCCTCCACTAAACAAAACACTAAACTAAGGCCGCTGCGCCCGGCCAGCAGGCTCTTGGTCACGTCCACACGGCCTGTCGGGCGCTTAGAGTAGGGCAGAGGCTTTGGGTTCATGGCCAGTTGGCAGGTTTAGTGTTCTCAGAGTTGCAGGGGCTCAGGGCTTAGGGTTAAGAAGACTCAAGTTTGGAATTTCGATGCAATCAGTACAGCCGTCCCTTCAGTGGTGCATTCGTTTTTCTATCTGTCAATAGCTCCCCAGAGGCTTTGCAGTATCCGTGTCTCCCTTGTCCGTTCCCGAAGCTTCCAGACGTCTGTCTGCCCAGACATGAGCGAGATCGAATCCCAGCTCGGGACTCAATGCCAGACAACATTCGCAGCCAGTTCCGTCTGGCGTGTCCTAACGGCGCTGCTCTCTGCTGGCCGTGAAACACCGGCACATTGCTTCTCTCAAAGCCTTGCGAAGCAGAAGTCCTCAAGTCTCTCGGAAGTCGTGAACGACTTGCAGAGAAGACGAGCCTCCTCTATTTACGCTTGTTGTGATTGTGTTAACAGTAACATATTTCTGTCCGAAAAAACCCAACTCCAAATCCGAAACCCGATGAAAACCATGTGTTATTCCATTTTAGCTGCAAGTCTCAACTCTGCCTTCGATGACCATCTGCACCAGGGCCGTGCGCCCTTCTAAACCCGGCCTCGAGTTCTGCGGTGACGGTGCTCGGGTGTGTAAGTGCCGTTGCTCTCGCAGTGCAGGCAATTAACCAGCATATTGCTTTGCGGGGAGGTGGCTGTGGCGCAAGTATGACAGCCGGCAGTTGCTGTTTCTGTTGCAGTTGATGGTGGTGTTGTTGTTGCTGTTGCTGTTGCTGTAGCTGTTGCTTTTGCTGTTGCTGGTACTGCTGCTGCCGCTGGTGCTGTTGCCGTTGTTACTGTTGTTGCTGTTGTTGCTGTTGTTGTCCTCGTCACCAGGACAATAAGAACACTACTAAGCGTCACAGTCAGAATACCAACAACAGCTTGTGCATCACGGGCATTGTTGCTTCTTGTCTGCCATCCGAACCCCTTCCCACCGGAACTTCTACAGTTTAAGGCGCGGCATGCAACAGCGTCCCGCTAGGTGGCCAGCGAATTGGGGTCTGCCCGCTCCCCGACGCGGATGAAGCCATCGTCATACTTTCCTGCCAAGGGCAATTCTTTTGAGCTTCAGAGTTGATTTAAGGCTTATTGCCCTCCCGCACTCGAAGCCATGAATCTGCACGTGCACGATATACTGCTGCGATGGCCCTTGCTGCAAACATCTTTGCTAGCCCCAGCTCACAAAAACCCCTGCAGAGAGGCCTCTTACCACGGCACCCTCGGCAGTTGTTCGATTCTCGGAATACGTCCAACATCCGAAAGGCTTGAAAAGGCTTGAGTTGGAAAAAGTCTGGAAGCTCGGAGCATGCCTGGCATGTATGTACGAAGGTATGTATGTATGTACCTATGCAAGAATGTACGTATATATGCAGATGACTGCATTATACACAGGCACATACCTACGACATACATACATACATACTTACTTACTTGCATACTTACAGACGGACGGACAGACAGACATCACACTCTACCAGCAGATGAAGCCTAAACATACACGTTAGACGCGTAAACCTAGCTTTGCGATTGTATATAGATCTGAGACCAGATCTGAATAGCCACCTGAACATCAGCCACCGACTTTTGAACAAATGGGAACATTTAATTGCGTCCTAATGTTTACATAGATACCAAGATACATACTTCTTGCGTGCATGCGTGCATGCGGGTTTGCGTGCCGGCGGGCAGACGGACGGGCGAGCGGGCGGGCGTGCTTGCTTGCCTGCTTGCGTGATTGCCTGCTGGCTTGCTTGATTGTTGAGTTGTTTACTTACCTTATTTTCATGTTGAAACATGTTCGCATGTATGCAATCATGCGTACAGACAGGAAGTACCTGCTTACTTGCACACATGCAAGCAACCAAGATGCCTCTACCATCCCTTGGCTGGGGAGGCGGATGTCCGAAACCTCTCAAGCCCTAGGAACCCTCAGGCGCTGAAACCTATGCAAAGCGTGAATGCGTTCGTTGAACTAAGAAGCATGAAATTAGAAGCTCTTCGTCCTGCGCAAAGGTTCCGGGCACCCTCGGGTGTCAACGAGCCGCCCACCTGGGTAGATCCGGGTAGTGCAGGTTCAACAGGAGATCTTCTCAAGCAAGCAGCGGAGCACAGGCCCAGAGGGCACGGAGACTGGGCACGGAGCTGTTGTCCACTTGCCGCAGTGCAGAAGAATCAACCACATTAATTCTTTTCCTGCAGGGCACCGGCACCAACAGCACTACGTACATGTCCATCATCCTTGTCCTCCTGCTGCTGCTTCACTACCATCACCACGACGACTATGACGACGACTACGACTGCTACCTCCGCTAGTGCTAGTGCTAGTCTGCAAGTGCTATTGCTACTGCTCCTGATCCTGCTGCTACTGCGTCTGCTACCGATGCTACTACTGCTACTCTGACTACAAGTTCGGACTCGGAACAGAACACACGCTATGAGTGCGGTATTTTTGAGTTCAGGAGCGGAATACCTTCAACATTATCTCTTGCGACGAATGTCTGGTGAAGTGCACGTTCTACAACGCGACATCTCGTGAAAAGGCCTTCCAACCGGTTTACGTCTTACATGGCATATCTTCATAAAACGCCTCTCCTGTTGCGCTTTCGCGATGTGCTCTCAGCTTACACACCTCATCCGTAACGATTCCTGCTGTCTGTGGTATTCCTGGAAGAGAACACAGCCCGAAACCCTCAAGCCCGCAGATTCCCGATAATATAGGGGCCTTAATAATTAGAATAGAGTTTTGAGGGCCATTTTACTATACTTATAATGGGGAAACCCCCAAAATAGTATAGGTAATTATTTAGGCCCCTGTAGTAGGCCCCCTCTCTGAGTCATCTGCCATGGGCGATGCAAAGAGTCTCATGGCGATACTTGCCTCATTCCGCTGCACAGGGAAGGTTCGGTTGGTCTTAGCCACAAGTGGGTCTGTAATTTTTGGCTTTGGGTTTAGAGAGATAAGGTGCAATTTGGCAAGCTTTGGGGCGAGGAAGTTTTCAGCAGCTGTAGTCTCTGAGATTCTGGGGTTTAGACAGGAAAGCTGTTTCTGCTACTCAACCGCAACTCGATCAGGAGATACTGACAGACACGTTGAAACCTGGAAGCCAAGAGAAGGGCTGCACAAACAAGACGACCTGCCTAGCCAAGTTACAATAACGGGCCCGAAAAATGATCAATACCATTTTGGGGGCTCCTTACTATATAAGTATATAAGTATATAGCATAATGGGCCCCAAAACCCTATTCCAATTATTGAGGCCTCTGTATTTTACTCAGCCGACTCCGTCAGTTCCCAAGGGCTTCACCGGGCCCCTAAACCCTGAACCCTCCTCGAGACTCCTTCGGGCCCAAGGCAACGCCCAACAGAAATGCATGGCGTTTAAGTCCTCTCGGACGCTCCTTGTTACAACTACATACGATGATGGTGACAGGAATAGTGATGACCATAATAACACTATAGTTATTGTTATCATCAGAATCATCAGAGTATTGCACATAATGCAATGATATACTGGAATGATCTACGATATGTTCTACAAGACTATACTATAGCAACTTACTCTAATAAGTTTTCTATATTGAAACCATCTGCCATGTCCACAGCCACGACTTGCGTGAGACTTTGAAGCTTCAGGACATCCTGTAGAAGCTCTTGCGCAAAGGGCTCGTGCTGTACCCTCTGGGTGCTGGTTGCCCACTATAGTGGCACAATTTTTGTAGAGACCTTAAATCAGAATAGGGTTTTGGGGCCCATGATACTGTAGACCCCCCCCCTTCCCGCTAAAAAAAAGAGTATAGGTAGTATAACGGCCCAAAGAAAGCCGGAGCTCCGGGCGTTGGAGCTGAAGGGCGACAGCTCATTGATCTTCCGCTGCACCTCGAGTCTGACGCTACGAGTTAGGGAAACAAATCGAGTGGTTTAGGGTTGAGTGTAGGGTTGAGGGTTTAGGGTCGAAACTTCATTCAAGCTGCCATACAAAGGGCGAGGGTATATGGTGAAAAGACGCAGACTGATTAAAGAAGTTGGTTCAACTTTATAGCATAGGCTGTTTAGGGTTTTGACGACGTTATCCCTGTCATTCTGGGAATTGAAAGGAAGTTTGAAATCTCGTTGACAAGAGCCCTTGCCTCAGCGCCATAGAGTCGACCCAGCCTGGGAAAAAAACCCAAGGGAGCTCTATAGGGATGTTTGAGGTATGTGGGGGGGGCGCAGGAGCTTTAGGGTTTGGGGCTGTGCCCAAACAGCAAAGTACTTCATCACCGAAACATTGCGAACTGCGCAAGAATCCTTGGTGCCCTTCTGGGGGTTTGGGCACTAAAGCCTTGGCCCATTGCTTTTGCAACGAATTGTCTCAACTCGCTCAGCCCTATGTCTTCCCAAGGTAGGAACTCCAGGAACCGAGTCGGGGCCCTGGCTGCGTCAGCATCAGATCCGCAGCATTCTCACCTGGCGGAAGGCTTAGGGGTTCAGAGGGGGGGCTAGGGGTTGACAATTGCCCAACACCATTGACATCATTATTGTCGATGCTAGTAGTATGAAGATGATGATAAAAAGCGCCTTCTGCACCACCACAGTGTTGCTTATACGGTTTGGGGACGAGTGACTAGTGACTACGATTTCAGGGTTCCGGCTTTCAGGTTCCGGGCTGCAGGCTGCATTCTTCGGATGGCAGAGTGTCCTCTTTCCTCCCGGTCTGTTTCTCCGACCTGGCTTAAGAGTTCAGCTTGTTGTACGATTGAATCGCACTGCACATAGCAATCAAAAGCCTCTCAAGTCTTGCGCGACCGCTACTGCCGGCAGCTACTGCAATGACACGTAGCTTGACCCTGATCTACATGGCCGCCACAATCACAATGACCAGAGAGTGTGCTACCTGCAGCAACCTGCTTGCATGGATCCATGAAACCCAAGAACGAGAAGAACGAAATGAATGACGAAATCCGCTGCAATACCTGCAAGGTTCATAAGTGAAACACCCATGCAATGAAGCCAGAGACAATCCAGATGTAGCTTTTTGGTGGCATTTTCGACATCAACTCAAACAGGGAAAGCATGCCAAACACACAGGACCCGACGACACGAGGTTTAAGGGGCAGTTCAGCTGTCATCCTCGTCATGGAAATCACGCAGCAGAGAGAATTACAAGAGCCAACCTCTAACATGACAGTATGGTACGCCGTCGTCTTCGTTGTCTCGTCCATCTCCGGTCGATCGGTCGGTAGATGCCGGTAGGCAGGTAGGGCAGAGGTGCTAGCAACAGTGGAGTTTCATAGTAGTAGTCGTCGCTGTAGGCGTCGACGCACACGATGGCTGTGCTGCACGTAAGACAGCAGCCAAAACCCGCAATCGTCACAGAAGCAATGATACGAGCTCTAGCAACAGCAACCAGGCTTGCAATCACAACCAACATACACCAAACATGTTGCCTTACAGCCAAACCTTTTGCCACAATCCCAACCCGAGGTTCCAGATGTGCGACAGGCCTGCTGCCCAATGAAACATGTCACCGAGGTCCACATGTCTATGCCTTGACTCTGTGCGTTGAGGAGAGAAGGCATAAGGATTTCGGGCTCCGGGGGAGGGTTTAGACCAGAGATGTTCGGGTTCTATCTATCTATAATGTACACACATATACATACGGGCGGGCTGCGGGAGCGTCTCACTTAACGGTTTTGAATGGAATGTGTTGCATGTTGAATGAAAGCCCAGCAATGGGAGCTCGAGTCTTGTGAGTGCTGATCTTTCACAGCCACAACTACAAGCTGCGAAGCCCAGCTGTCCAAAAGACTGCAACATTTAGTCTGTTGACGAGTCTGTGGCGTCTGAAAAGACTGAACCTAGCAAAGGCCAGAGCACCTCCTGAAATCTAGAAGCCAATCAACCGATGCCTTTAGTGTCTGTGAGCTGAGCCAGCCACAGCGCCTCGAGACAGTCGTGGTTCTGCAACCTCTGCAAAGATGGGCCAAAGATTTTCTTTCTTCGGCTGAGAGAATGTAAGCTGCACAGGGTCGGGTGTTTCCGGTTGCAGTACGTCTCTTAATGCCTGGCCTGTGGATCAGAATCTTCTGCTGCGGGCCTCGTGGGGATGTGACGATGCCGGCAATACAGCACTGAGCGATTGTTCTGACATTCTTGGCACCTGGAAAGGGCTCACCTCAGTGTAACGTTGTATTTGCTGAACCTTTTCAACTCTCCATCCAGTCCCCCGCACGCAACAACTGAGCATTACTCCTCAATTTACCGGATGCCTCCTCCCACCCCCCTCCCCCCCTCCCCCCTTCGCTTTCTTCCCTGGCTCGTGCCTTGCGGCGAACCGCAGGGGAACCTCAGCACGTCTAAACCACTGCGTACAGTATGTACGTAGAAAGCCAAGGTAGACTCGGAACTTACAATCAATAAGCTTTCAGTAGAGTGCGAAAGCCTTTTGGTAACCTGTGTATGTTGTCGAGAGAACCTGGGCGCCTTGTTCCTGGTTACGGCAAGGCCAAACATGATGCGTTACTGCTAGCGTACAGCATAGTGCAGCATAGAGTATCGAGGTCGCATGCAGTCATGCATGCCATTCAGATTGTAAGGCCTCTGAAGTTAGCTTTCATTTCTGGTGGGCTTGGGAACTGCCTTTCTGCAAATGCCTCTGCAGTCCAGCAACCTCGCGCGAAAGAACCGTGCAGTTCTGGGGTCATGTTACGCCTCGCATGGGGTCTCGAGGACATGACGCTGAGTTTGAACCTTTTGCTGCGGCTGCACGGGCCGAGCTTTACTGCAGAGGCCTTAATCATTAGAATAGGGTTTTGGGGCCCACTATACTGCACTAATCACAATAAGGAGCCCCCAAACTAGTATTGTTATTGAAGGCCCTATATTAGGGTCCTTCGATGTCCTGACTTCCGACCGCCAAGAAAATGCTAAGCCGGGCCCAGGACAAGACGGCCGGTAGGCATCTGTCCGCCTGTGGCTGGCAACTGTGGGATGCTTGTTCTCCCTGCTGCTTAGTAGGGAATGGGGGAATGGAGATTGCGGACTTTTTTGGGGGGATTATATAGGGACTTCTAAAGGGATCCATTCCCGCATTCCCTACTAAGCACCAGACAGATTGTGGCCTTAGGGTTTAGGGCTTGTAAGGCTGTAGGAGATTTTGGAAGATCATGGCCTAGGGCTTTCAGAGCCGAGGAATCAGATGTTTCCTTTCATCACAAGCCCAACATCATGTGGAGGACTCTGAGGAGATGTCAACGTCCTAGTGCCATAGAAGCTGTCAGTTTGCCTCTTCGTACTCAGGCCATGGCTTCTACTTTCCAAACCTCGCTTCTCGTGCATCCGTTTGACTCGTTTGACTGTCATAGTTTGACTGCATACTTGGTCTTTCTACTCTTGCTCAGTCCTCATGCAGCCATGATTTACGAAGGGTTGAGGGTTGTTAGCCGGTCAGGCGCTCATGTTCTCTGATATGCCTACGCTCAACATGTCAAGGGATCTCTGAATTAGGATCCCTTTTACTACTCTTCAGAAAGTCCGTATTCCAAGAGTGACCCTCAGAACTTCTGTTTGTAGAAGTCAAAGCCTTAACCCTAACACCACATCCCAACCTAAACCTACATTTGACGCGCTACACCCTAAACCCATAAACCCTGCAACCCCTAATCCATCCGAGCCGCATTCGCGGTGTACATCTGCTCCGGCCATGATCAAAACATCCATCGCCGTCGCGATCTGAACAGGGAGAAATTTGGGTTTTGGATGCAGTTTACTGCTATTCTCTGTGATGGTGATAAGGAATCCTGAGTTAATAAGGAAATATGCGATACTTATGAGAAAAGGAACCCGAAGGAATAGTCACCCGGGCCAACAGCGCATGGTCTCGTTTGGAGTTTATGGACTGCAAAACCTGACGTCCGAATGCGGCTGGGAGGTGACGAATGCAAGGGGCCCATTACGGAATGACACTAGTTTCTAATGATTCTAGTAGGGTACCTATCTATCATCAGGGCCCGTAGAGGAGGTGTTCCAAACTTGAAGACACCCCATATACTATATTAAGTACACTACAAAACCTCTTCTGAACTCTCATCACCCCTGGAAAGACCCTCCAACCAATGTGTCGCTGATTGCACGGCTTGGAGTTTAGCTGGAACCTAGGGTGTGGTTTGGGGAGCAGATTTTAAGGCTTATAACTTATAAGATCTCAATTCTCTGTCGATTCATGTGCCACGAAAGGAGTGTACACGTGAAAGAGACAAAATTCCAACCAGCTACACATCCACATCTCAGGTGTCCTACCTCGAAGCTTCAGTCCTCAATTTTCAGACTAGACTCAGAGGTTACTGGGAAGCGATAGTTCACCCATAGAAGACTAGAGCCGCTAGGGGGTGATTCATCCACAGCCAGCATAGCGGATAACGTTCAGTCTCCGTCCCCATGCCCATTTTCATCCATAACTCCTCGATGCGTCTCGGACACTTCCGACGCTCCCCTGCTGCAGGCTTTGCTGCGGCGGCTTAGTGCGCCAAGGAACGCACTAGCGCTGGGGAGCAGCACTAAACCAACTGGTCCTCACCATGTCTGCTAGACCGACCCACACATACACGCACAAAGACCGAGAGCGCAGATCCTCTCAAACATGCTGCGTTAGTGCAGAAGAACGCACCACAGACATTCCGCAATCAAAGGAACTGAAATTCCCACGAGCGGTGAAGACGGATCTAAAACTTTCTCTCAGCAGCGAGAAGCATGGCGATCGCCAGCTTCGCGATTCACGATGCCCTGCAAGGCATGTACGCATGCTGGCATGCATGTATATATGCGGGTGGCTCGATCGATCTATCTATTTATATCTTGAAATACAAATGTATATATACAGATATCTACTTACTTAGATAGATAGATAGATTAGATAGACCGGGTACATAGATAGGCCGATAGATAGATGGATGCATAGATAGATAGGTAAGTAGGCAGGTAGACATATGGATAGAAACAGACATGTACAATGCTATATACAATTACATACACAATACATGTATACAGACACAGAAGTGCACACCTCTAATGCGCATATGCATTTTCTTACGCATGTATGTATGTATGCATATATGCCAGTATGTATGTACGTATGTATGTACGTATGTATGTCGTTGTATGTATTTGTGTACGTAAGCACGCATGCATGTGGGTATTCCTCTACCTCTCCCGCTCGTGCTTTCTTTCTTTATCTCTCTCTCTCTCTCTCTCGCGTGGCAGTCAGAAGATGGCTGCTTCAGGACGCAGTGCAGGGCTTCTGATGCTCGCATGTGCTTCGTCAATCGGTCTTTCCGATTCCTCTGCCTCAGAGCCCAGAAGCGGCTCGCGGAGATCTCGCCCAGATCGGCGGAGGAGCCGGCCAAGCCAGCAGCCTGCCGGTGAGCATCGGATGGTCTATGGATCGAACTTTTTCGGGTTTGAACTGTTTCGGTAGCAGAAGGTTTCGCATCGAAGGGCGTCGGAGGAGGAGCTAGCGAGGGAGAGGCTCGTGGCTCCTATCAAGTTTCGCGGTGGTTGCGGCTGTAGAATAGGATGCCTTCAGGGATAGAAGCTGAAGGGTAAAGGCACAAACATGCAAGCAGGAAGACACAGAAAGAGCGAGGGACACAGAGATAATACAGTCAACCGATAGATAGACCGACGTAAAGAAAGATTGACAAATACATAAATAGACGGCTAAATGGATGAACAGCACGACTGTAGTTGCCGAAAAGTAGTCGAATAAAAGCGAGAATGAAGCATCAATTATGGATACGTCTATCCACGGTTGTAGTAGTCAGTACCGGAGCTTTAATAGGCCGTCCGAAAACTTCAATGCACATATGAGGTGGAGACTTTACGAATCTAGATACAGACGTCTGTTTCCAACGAACCGGAACCTCCAACTCTGCACTCTAACGTGTGCATGTATGTATGTATGTCTGTATGTATGTATATATGAATGTATGTATGTATGTTGAATGTATACAGAACAACCGAAGAACATCGGAGTCCAGTGTTGCTGAGATGAGGTTTCGGCCTTAGCACGCCCGGCCTGCGACGAGGAGCGGGCTCCCCAGCGCAAGCATCCACCACGGATCCAGAGGCCTACCCAGAGGCCCCATAGTAGTTCGTTTTTGGAGTTCATATACAGAATCCTAAAAGGTCATCCCAGAAAGGAACTACTATGGGGCCTCCGGGTAGAGCAAGCAAGGGAAGTTAGCTCAGGGTCTAAGGGCTTTCGGGATCTTGGCTTTTTGGCGTCCAACGGGTTTTGGGGCTTAGGGTGTTTACGGTCCGGGATTTAGGTTACAACACTGGCTGGCTTGCAATTGAAAACTGTCGGATGGGGGTTTCTATGGTTCAGGCTTGTGTGTTGCCTACGAGGAGGGTCCCGTGGGCAGGGACTCGTGCAAACAACGGGTGACCCCCAAGCTGACCTCTGTAAGATTCGGCCTGACAAACCTGGATGCCCAAGCACTAGACTTTACATGCGAACCTTTTTCGTGGATGCCAGCTGCCGATTTGGCTCGATCTGGTCACGTAGCGCATTAGTCTGTACTGCACTGAAGAGGCATCCAAGTGAGGCGCAAAGACCAAAGTACCCACACACCAGCAACCGATGCTGCCTCCATAGGGATCAAGTGTCATGGGCATCAACTGGAAAATGTCGAACATTGCAACTCTTGACAGGATAACGCCTCCCAGGCTGCCCTTTCCCGCGAAGGATCCATGGCCCCACCGCTAGCTGCATGGGAACTGATACGACATTTGGCCAAAGTCCAAGGCACGCTCGCTCAGCTGAAGAGAGAGACGTTTGTGTGACTAAACGCTTCGACCCAACAGAGCATGCAGATTAGCTCCGGAGGATAGGATTTAGCAGGATTGAACTCAATCCTCGCTGGGACTGCAACACAAGATGAGATGCTGCAAGTGGGTACGCACTGGATCCTTTTTGGGCCGATAACTAAGCATGCAACCGGAAATTTCAGAAATCATCAACATCATAACTCAATCCTAAAACGAATCATAACACTGATAACTTATAACCAGTGCAAGTGCTACTGATAAGAACCACAAGAGAAACAATGGCAGCACATAGCAAACATACTTAACCCGAACAAGTGAAACTTCGTCGGGCTGTCGCTGTCCTTGCTGCAGGTTGAAAGCTGGGTGCGGGTTTTGGTGAGCCGTACGCTGTTACATCGGCCGACAATCAGGTTCCAGGCTAGGGACTGCCGATGAGATGATGGACAGGAGCAAGGCGTGTGGGGAGAGAGTAGTGCTGGCTAAATGCCGGCTGTGGCCCGGAAATCATGCTACTAGCACATCCCCCTCAGCGCTCGTCCGGTGCGTGGTAAAGCGCTTGCTCTGTTCTGGCGGCATCTTTGCTCTTGATGGCGTGCTGTCTCGGCCTTGGGTTCTTCTAGGTCGCACTACAGCTCGTCCTCAACCCCAACGACCTGAATCCCGTCTCTAAAAGCTAAACTCGAAGTTGCCAAAGCATAGCAGGGATGATCCACGAAAGACAAGCTTCGCATGGCTCTTGGCGAAAGATGCAAGCACTGCTCCCGTCATGCTCTTCATGGTCATGAAGCTGCAAGCGTCCCTCTGGACAAGCCTTTTTCGCGGCTAGGTTGTCTCATGCATGACCGAAGCTCTACTAGGGTCTTGGACTTTACAGGTTCGAGGACGCGGTTTACTATGGAAAAAGAAAGGGCTCGATTCTCCAAGGATCTGGCAGCTGCTGGTGGCACCCCAGAGTCCCCAGAAGGCCCTGCCCAGGTAGCTCCAGTCTGCCAGCTTTGAGCGCACCCGTTCGAAGAAGCGCCGCTCTTCCGCCATCGAATCGCTGGTCGCTGGTGGATCCGGGCTTAGCACAAGCCGAGCTGAAACGGCAAGCAGAGTCAACAAATCCGATGACTTCAAGAAGGTTTATAGGCGGACAGCGCGTATCATCTGCATGGCTAAGCCTGGCCCTGATTTCTAGAGTTTTCAGTTGTCTGTCCGAAATATCCAGGCACGGTGCTGCACTACTTCAGGCTAAGTGACTTTCCAAGTGAGCTCCACCCAAAGTGCATGACAAGGTCACACGGACCCATAACAAGCCTGTCAAACCAAACGCGTATGCGTTTGCCAACCACGCACATGCGTTGCACTAAATCCTAAAATGAAACGCCATGCAACCCATACTGAAACCCGAAAGCCCTAAACCCCAAGACCCGAAAGCCCCTGACCCCAATAAACCTTCGAAGCACAAACTCCTCAACCCCTGAGCCGGGGAGCCTCTCTGGTGCTGCTGGCTCCCAGGTCTCTCGGAACTCCAGCGCGGCCGAAGAAACCGGGGCCCTCAGCAAAGTTGCGGTTGGGGAGATCCAGCGCAAGAGGGCTTAGTCATAGTCTTTAGGGGTGCAGTTTCGGAATAGAGGTCTTTGATAGCCAGAATCCCGTTCTGGCCCGATACAAACGTATCGGGAGCATGTAACAGTAAGGGTGTAGTAGTTCGATCAGCAGAATCTTCTTGAAACCCTATTATTAATGCCCCTACATTACGCTCCTGGTCTCCCTCTCCGAAAGTGCCGACGTGGCTTTCTGCTTGGTGGACTCTGGACGTGCCAAGGACTCGATCTCTCGTGCTCCCGAGATAGGTCAACAGATCGGTGACATGTAAATGCTAAACCCTGAGCCCGTCCCTTGACCCCTGAACCTCAAAGCAGCACCCTAAACCCTCAACCCTCCAATCAAACAAATGCTCGTTCCTCGGGGCCGGGCCCAGGACGTGGCAGAAGCGCCAACAGCCGTGAGAAACGAGGAACTCCAAGGCCAGTCGCGGGATCCTTGCAGTCAGAGGCAATTCAGGGCTTTAAGGGCTTAGACACAGGAGCTTTTCAGGGCATATACGGTTTAGGGTCGAGGACCTTAAGATTTCGAGTTTCTGGGTTTTGAGTCGGTGTATAGAAGAAATGCGAAGTGGCCCGGACAGCACGGCCCTATATAATCCTTAAGCTGCCAGGACGCCCAGCCAGGACCTGCCCTGAAGCCCAGCTTGCACAGGTGATCCTCGCCGTCCGGGGGCTTTGGCAGAGCTTTAAGGGCTTATTGGGCTTGTCGGTTGGGGACGGCCTTGTAAGGTTGAGGGTGTAGTGTCGGGCTGAATGTTTCGGGCTTCCTGGGCCACGCAGGATTGCGACTGTAAACAGATTAGGATTGCATTGGTATCGGCATAAACGTCCGTCACACCAGAAACTGCCACAAACTACGAATTCTGATCTTCGCGTCTGAAGCAACCCTCTGAAACCAAAGACCCGGTGCGCTCTGAGGACCTCACTGCATAGACTACTTTGAAGGCACATGACGGAAGCCCGAAACCCTTCCTCGGTAGAGGCTGTATCGCCGACCACGACCTCAACATCAGGGTTGCAAGAGAGGTTGCCCAGGGCTGTGGGTTCGGTATATTTCTGTCTTTGCTGGCTCTTCCTATTCACCTAGCTCATGATCGAGCTTGCTTTGAAGTTGCTCATGATGCCCGAATCCGAATCCGTATTAGAGCAGAGAGACATCCAAGAAAGCCTCCGGATGGTCCTGGTGCACCTGTCGGAGGGCGGATGTTACCACATGGGCTCGTGGTGATGACGATTCGTGCACTGTTGTCGGACCTTGGCAAATGCTCGATATGCCACGAAGCAGATTGCTTCAGTACCAGAAAACCTCTCAGTATAGCGAGGAGTCTCGACAAGGCCAGGCGAGACTTGCTTTTAGGGGCCACCCACATAAATAATCAGCCCTTTACATTCCCCATAAACAACGGAAGGACCTGCAACTTGCTGGAATCCTGCATGGTGCGTCTCAACCGGTGCAGTTGGAACCCCAGATTAGAGATCTCTACGTTATGAAAGCCCTCTCCTTAACAGCCTATAGGTCCAAGGCATTTGCGCAGAACCTTGCCTGGTACAGCCAGGGATTCAGCAAGCCCAGAGAGGGCCGCCCCGCTCTGCGCTGAGCTTCGTTCAGCCGAGAGACCTGGGTTTGAGTTTAGGGAGCATGCTAAATCCCAACTCTCTGGGGGTATGTTTGAGGTTTGGATTATGAGGCCTGGGACCCGAGAAGTTGCATTTAAGACTTCCCATCTGGAAAAATTAGCTCATCGAAGGTCCAAGTTTGACCACATGATTCTAAGATTGCTTGTTGCTAACATCCCAAGAATACCTGAATAACATCCAACCTATACGGTCGCCACTATCCAATCGAGCCTGTATACAGATCCCTAAATACACGCTTCCTATAGACGATCAGGCATACAGCATCAAAGCATGCCCCCCGAACCCGAAACAAACCAACAAACAAGAGACATCCTGAGCGGCAGTTGGGGGCACTGGCAGCCGAGAAGCCAGTGCTGCCAACGCCGGCGCTGACGCAGAGGTGCCGTCAAAGGACAGAACGCTCTTGTTGACCACGGTCTGTTTCACATGCAGGGTTTCGCACTTCCCAGAGACTGATAATTAGACTAGTGGATGCAGCATAGTAAAGAGTTTGGCAGCATGACGTGTCTCGTGGCTGCGATCAGACGACGGTGTGTAGAGTCGCAGAAACTAGATCCAGAAACCGCAGTTCCAAGTTCAAAACGACAAAAACCAAAGAGAGTGTTTCCGCTTGCATTTTCTTTGACCTGAGGCCTGTGAAGAACAGCCCATGCACACACTGCTGCCAAAGCGACCGGGTAGCTTTGCCCCGGTAGGGCCACGTCCTGCTTGCAAAATCTAACAAAACCAACACATGGAAGATGGCAGGCGCTTGGGCGGGAAGGGGATTGCAGAGCCGTCATGAGCGGGCAATCGGGTCTCATAACGATCCTCAGAAGGATATGTGATATAAGTACATAATATCTAACCTACAACACATTATCATTTGTGTATTCTTTCCTTCTCAGCCCAGCGTCCGGCGCTGCACGACTCCCTCGGATCAGCTGGTGCAGGGGGCAGCCAGAGCGATTCACCTGAAATTGGAAGCGGCCCCCGCAGGGAAGGGCTTCATGTCTCAAAGGCTTAGGTCCGAGGGTTCTGCCCGGACGGGGTTCCGAGACTGCGCCATGGAGACCGAAGCAAGAGTCTGCTCCGAGAGAAGCCGAGCTCCGAGGCCCCCCTCCCCTCGCTCAAAATTCTGAGTTCTGGTAACGAGCTGCGTGCTGGCAGGGTATCTCCAATTGGCCGACCTCGGAATCGGAAAGCACAAGGCGAAGAAAGCAAGCGTGACCTTCAACGTTGCTGAGCTTGCACAATACAGAAGGGGTTGAAGGCGCATGATGATGGGACCATGGGACCATGATTTTTACTGAAACTTGCCTGGAAGTTTCAGTTTGACAGCTGTCATGTAGACCTCGAGATGTGCAGGACTGTCAGCAAGGCTGCTGGCGCCGCTGTCATGACATGTGTGAAGACGACTAGCACAATCACCAGCAAATCTCCCGGCTACCAACCCCACCTGCCAACCACGTCATTCTCATTGCGACTATCTCGGTGCTGTTTCAAAACTGCGATCAGTACTATATTTCATAGCTGCAAGTACAAGCTATGCTGTAGAGCTAGGACTTGTGACAATGAAGAAAGCATCAAGACTTGTACCAGTGAGGCTGTAGCGAACCCGGCTGAAGATCCGAAGACTCGGTTGTCCCGGTTCCAGATCACGACGAATATGAACATGCCGAGTACGTCGGTGGCTTTCGTGGTGGGCCGTTCCGTGCGGTCCAGGGTCCGTGGTGCTCTCAATCTGAAATTTCCCCCCCCCCCCCCCCGCCCCTGACTTCGCATCCAGAATCCAAAACAAACGTGAAACATGCCGAAGTGCGTGAAGGGAGTCGTTGCGCACATGGCATGGCAAGCAATCCTGGGCCATCTCTAAAGACTCTTGAACTCTGGGACTCTGCTACAAGACGTGTGGACGTTGAGCGCTTTAGCAACTGTCCTTTGTTGTTACCTATTTTGGTTACCATGGAGTTGAGTCAATGACGTTTGCTGCTTTGAGTTGCTATCTGAACAAGGATCTTCATCACTCTCCCGAAAGGCTTCTGCAACTCTGTCCTCAGACCCAAGCCCGAATAGACAAACCACCACCGTGCTGCAAAATCTGCATGAAGCCCAAAGTTCTTCTTATTTGCAGGGTCGAGCATCTGAACTGCTGAGGAAGAGCGCCAAGGCACGATCCTCGCACAAATGACTTAGATCAATTTTTGGATCAGGGTTTCAAGGTCAGAGCTGTGCTTCGATGATGATTTCAACGGTTGATCTAGCCAGGAATGTCAGCATCTTCATCGTCGTCATCATCATCATCGTCGTCACGACTGCTATCGTCACTACAATCGTGCTCTTCGGTCGTTGCTTTCCTCACGACAACAGAAACGTGCACACCGACAGTCTGACTTACTGTCACACGCTTTGCCGGTGTCGGCGTGCGGTTCAAGCTATACGGAATGGGCGGTTCTTCGGGAACTTGGCAGCATGGTGGGCGTCGGAGCTTGGTTTCTCGACTACGTTGGAATCATGAAGTCAGCACATTTGAAGGTTCATGCTGCCTCCACAGGTGCCTGAAGAATTCCAGCATCTTCCCTGCTCTCTGAGGGTTCTAGCATCTTCTAGCGACCAGTCATCGGTCAGGGGGCCATCCACATCAAGGCACCTTTGCAAAATTCTGCTCAGGGTAATCATGCTGGACGTGGCTGCTGCTTGCGATTGCTTCTTTGCTGGTTGTAATTGCTGTAATATGGAAGTACTGCAGATAGAGGAAGTACTCTAGCTGAGAGATTACTGCCTCGTCGGCTTGATTGGTGTTTGGGCTGCTGCGAACTACACCCCTCATCAGCAAGTCGCGGTTGCGGTGCGGTCCTGATAGCGTGGCCGAGAACGGTAGATGGAGAAATACCCGGAGCTCGTGATCAACGCCCCCTGGAAGACTGCTGTGGACTCTGGGCTTTCCCAGAGTGGGGGGCTCCTACGGCCAAAAGCCAAGAGTGTTTCCGGAGCTCATATACGGCCGGAGCTCTTGAGAAAGTCCACCTCATCTCCAACAGGGACAGCTTCAACCCACAACCTTCAACTCCTGCGCCTTATGCACTTTGCCACTCCCCCCGCCTCGCTGGTCGAACAAACCACCTCGTCCATGGGGATGGAAGCTTAGAAGCTGGAATCAGCTGAAAGGGTGCCCAAGATGCCTGAATAGTTTGTTTTTTCTTTGAGCGCTTCATTCCTGGCGAGACCCACGGTAGATCCGACGTTGCCAACGTCTTGTGCACTGAACCCCACTTTCTACACTCGAAACCCCAACCTCGAAGCCCTGAACACCACAGCTTGAAACTAGTGGCCACGACTATCCACGGGCTGGATTACGCAACATTGCATGGCGCCAGGGTCCTACAACTCAGAAGAGAAGCCTGTCCCGGCTCCACACATTCGCCGAACTGGTCTTGGAAGGACCTGGTCTGAACAAGAAAAGACATTAACAAGTGCCCCAAGGTGCGTACGAGGGTCGAGAGGGTTCGTCGCTCCAGTTTTCAATATCGGGACAAGAGCTTGGAGGGATGAATTGGAGCAACTCCGAAAGGCGTTCTGAGGAATCCAAGGCACTAAGTCGCTGACTTTCACTTACTCGAAGCAGGCCCAAGCCAGGTGACGAAGGTGCAAAGACAAGTCAATCTGCGGCTGAAATACAACTGAACTACACCTGGCCGTGACGACCTGGATCCAAGCTACCGCATACAGTAACTCCATGCAGAAGTACAGACAACAATTCAGTCTTGCTTGCCCCGAATTTCCGGATCATTCTCCGGGGCCCGGCCTCGCTGCGCAGTACGGCTGCGATTCGAGCGAGGGCATTGTGGCCCCCACAGACGTGACCTCAACGGATCACGTCTTTCTCAAGTAGCCACTGATGATGATGATGCTGCTGGTGTTGGTGGTGGTGGTCGTGGTGGTTGAGTTTGGTTCCCGCTTCTTTGCTTTGTGGCTTAGTCCCCCCTCTTTACTGCAACATGTCCGATCTGACCGATGCTGGGCATGCGATCGAGGACCCTTGTCAGTGAGATTGATGAATAGTAGCTTAGTAGCTGCCGGCTGTTCTACATTTCCAACAGCTCCAGCAGATATGATGTGTGTTTCGTGTGCGGCCGCCCCAGGCGTTTGAGTTCAGATGGATGTGCAATTGCACAGCGCCCACGAAGCGCAGAGAGAGAGAGAGAGAGTGAGAGTGAGATTGGGAGTGAGAATAAGAGTGAGAGTGATGAGGACGAAGATGATGATGGTGGTGATGGTGATGGTGATGGTGATGATGATGATGATGATGATGATGGCGATGGCGATGGCGATGATGATGGTGGTGGTGGTGATGGTGATGAGGTTGGCAACACTGTCACTGGTGTGTACTGGGAAAGACTGCTACCTCGTCTTGTTTGTGCATTCAAAAGTCATGACTCATGACGATCAGTGCTCATGACCATCAAGTCTGAGCTGAGACACCCAGGGCGAAGTTCCCACAAGATCGGGGAGGAAGTCGCAGTCGGTGCCCACGGCGCTGTTCCTGATTGGAGACATGCGGCTGAATGCTCGGAATGTAATCCAAGGCTGCGGAAGCGCTGGACATAGGAGGTCTTGCAAGCCATATTATGTTGCCATGATATAGGTATCAAGCAGCCCGCCCTAAGCTGCGAAATCCAAGCTTCGAGAAAGGACAAGGTCTATCTCCGTCGCAACTAGCTGACGAGCTGAGGGTCCCATTGTCGCCACTTGCAACAATGACAGTGATCCCACGGAGGACCAACCTGGCTTCAAGTTTCGTCCGGATTGTCGATCACTTTAACTCAGTGAATTCTTGCAGACCCAGGCTCTGCTTAACTAGGTCGGCTCACAGGCTCCGGTCTGCTACCACAGAGAGAGCACCGAGCAAACATGTGAAAGCAACTCCAGCAGTCAGACCATTCCATCGCAGCCCGAGTCACTTCAGCAATTCATAATCCAGGCGCTGAATGAAGATGGGAGGATACAGAGCCTGCAGGGAGTTCAGGCATACCGGGCCCTTCCAAGACTTGAAGCCTCTCATCGACTTGGCAAAGCGCTCTTGAACGAGTGAATTCCTAGGAATCTGAAAGCCAAGTCGCCTCTGCATCACCCCAGCTGATGCTGTGCACCAGCGGCGGGTCTGGGTGATCATTGACCTGAAACCGCTTGCGGTGAAGATGCAACACTGCATACTGCCCTAGAGGGGACAAAGAAGCACTCATCCAGAAGACCACAATGAAAGCATCACCCAGACTAAGGTGCGGCATTGACCTGAGGAGTGTCATCCTGATCCTCAGAAACCCTACACTCCAGACCTAGATCAGAAAGCCAGCATGCAGCTTGAACTCCGGCCAGCCTGCACAGCATAGGCCAGCATGAAGCCATCCATGGAGAGAGGGTCCACGCCCCACCTCAGCCCGCCGGCCGCAATGAATGCCTCTGAGTCGACCATAAACCTGTCATTTGTAGCCTAAGAACATACGCCACGGTAGATAGCCATGATGAGGATGATGATCCGATTGCTTCTGAAACTGTCTACACTACTGCCACTGATACTGCTGTTGCTAGGGCTGCGGCTACCGTCTCTGGCACTGCGGCAGGCGTTGCCACCGGCACTTGCACTGGCACTGGCACCACCACCACTACTTACCACTACTACTACTACTACTACTACTACTACCACCACCACCACTACTTACTACTACTACTACTACTACTACTACTACTACTACTACTACTACTACTACTACTACTACTACTACTACTACTACTACTACTACTACTACTACTACTACTACTGCTAGGCGGCCCCCCCCCCTTACCAACCATGTCCTTTTACATGCGTTGCTTGGGGGGGGGGGGCTGATAACATACAGGCAGCCTCGAACAGTTATGACCACCCGTTTTCGAGTTTTTGCTGAAAGCCCTCGCAAAGGCAAAAGACAACGTAGCAAAGTCCAGAGGTAGGCTTGGCGACTAAAAGAGGGCTGACATCACGAAAGCACTGTAAATACCAAGTAAAATGGCTCTTCCGGAGATGTTATTCGGGGTGTCGGCGTAACAATGTCGTCATCATTTTTCCCGCACCCCCCCCCCAGCCCCTGCCAAAAGCAAGTCCAGAATCGGATGTTGGAGTTTGAAAACTCGTTGTTAGTAATGGAGTTGACCTGAGCATAGTACTTTAAAGACCGAGTAAAACAAGCCTTCCCCCACCCAATTTCGAGTTTTCGCTGAAAGCCCTCGCAAAGGCAAACAGACAACGTAGAAAAGTCCAGAGGTAGGCTTAGCAACTTTATAAGATGGCGGACATCCCGAAAGTACTGTAAATACCGAGTAAAATGGCTCTTGCGGAGATGTTGTTCGAGGTGTCTGCGTAACAATCTCCACTTCATTTTTCCCGCACACCCACGCACCCCCACAACAAAAAAATCCACAATCGGATGCTGGAGTTTGAAAACTCGGAGGTGAAATTTCTAGCTTCATAAGACGTTCCTATATGACGAAAGTGCTGTAAATACCGAGTAAAACGGATGTGGGTTACACTTACTACTTACTACTTACTATTTACTACTTACTACTTACTACTTACTACTTACTACTTACTACTTACTACTTACTACATACTACATACTACTTACTACTTACTACTTACTACTTACTACTTACTACTTACTACTTACTACTTACTACTTACTACCTACTACTACTACTACTACTACTACTACTACTACTACTACTACTACTACTACTACTGCTGCTACTGCTACTGCTACTGCTACTGCTACTGCTACTACTACTACTACTACTACTACTACTACTACTACTACTACGACTACGACTACTACTACTACTACTACTACTACTACTACTACTACTACTACTACTACTACTACTACTACTACGACTACGACGACGACGACTGCCACCACCACTCCTGCTGCTGCTGCGGTTGCTGCTAGTGTTACCGGTGTTTTGTCATTGCTCTCAGCCAAGGTTGAAGACTGGAGGCAAGATGCACCTTCGAGCTAGGGGGAAGCATACTGTTTGGATACAGTCATACTCTGTCCCGGCTTCACACCTTGGAAAAGCAGACTGCAGCTTTTATGCAGGCTCACGGGTAGTGGCGAAGCCTTCCTGTCACCTCGCAGCAGTGTGCTGCCTCGCTCGATCACTGCCCGTACCACAGGCGGCTGCGCGGCTACTACAAAACTACGCCCTGAGGCCCACAGGAAGTGTTTGGTCGGGTCCCGGGACTTCATGACTGCAAGTGACTTCACTCCTCTTGTGTGGTGAGCACCTGCGACGTCAACTGCATTAATTCCGCGTACTCTGCACGCAGTTGCTCGAACTCTTCCCCGAAGCCCGCCTTCACCAAACGTTGCAAGTCCGCTTCCAAGAACTCTGTCAAGGAATCCTTCAATGCCTGCACCTCGCGTGATTTAGCGTCGCGCAAGGTCGTATATTCTTTCTCTGCAAGCTCCTTCGTCTTGTCAACTTGATGCAGGTAGAATTCATGAAAACGCTGCCTCACGTGATCCTCACTCACCAGCGTACCGGCGAAAAGGCACCAAAGACCAACCACTGCAGCAGTGCCTGCTGTTATAACACAGGCGGCAGCAACCGCTGCAGGCCAGAGCAGAAACACTGCAGCAGCTGCACTAGCGCCTCCTTCCCCCAACGCGAGAAGGCTGCCGATGCCGGCAACAATCCCCAAGCTGGAAACAGCTGAAGACAGCACGCTGGACATGTTTGCAGATGCCTGGATATCATTGGCGATCATGACCTGGACGCTTGAAACGATGAATTGGTCGACCTCCTTCAACTGCTCCACTCCAACTCGGCGGTTCAGGTGTGGTGTAGAGCGGAAGACAGCCTGCAAATGATCTTCGCGCCTCTCCTCCAACACATCTCGCATCTCTTTCGCCCGCTGGTTAACAAAGCTATCCTTGAAGCTGCTGTCCTTGAACTGTTGTCGCAAAGCCTCCGCCTCTTCTATCTGCTGTTGCATCTGCTCAACCCGGCGCTCGGAATCGTTTAGTTTGCTCTCCAGCTGTTGAATGACATCCCGAAGATCATCAGAGCTACGCCTCAACCGAAGCGACTTGCGATTCGTAAGGGCAGAGCGAAGGTCGGCAACGACAGCATCCCACTTGAACACAGCATCCTCAACACCAGCTTTCCGATCCTTCATTGATAATGGGAACAACTTCGGAGTGCAGTAGTTGCATGCATCTCGCTCAATGTCTTCCATCAAGCTCTTGTATGGCGGCGGCGGTTCGTCCTCGTCTGTTTCAGAACCTTGGACCGCGTCGCACTTGTTGACCAAGAGGTGCAAGCCCTGTGAAAGCGGCATCCAGGAAGATCGCATGAGTTCCTGGAAGAAACTACGGTCCGAGTTGCAGGTCTTTCTCTTGACATCCAGAACATAGACGAGCACCGCGGCATGAGCTGGATGCTGCTTCATGTAAGACTTGAGAACTTGCATGTACTCCTTCTCCTGGTCCAACCCTGGAAGATCCACGAGAACAACACTCGACTTGAGCAGCTCACTCGGAGTCCAGGCCTTGCAAACGCACCGGACGCTGGACTTGAACTCGTCGGGCTGTGAAGCAGCGCTCTTGTAGACAAGTTTTTGGGGAATCGTCTGACAGTGGATGGCAACTTCTGTGCCACCATCTGCGTATGCTTTCTGATCACCATAGTGTGTTTCGCAGATGCAGGAAGTCATGCAGAAGGAAGCAGTCGGCCAGAACCTCCTTTCGCCTAGCAAAGCATTCACGACCGTGCTTTTGCCGACGTTGCCATTTCCAGCAACCACGAGCCTGTCCATCTGTCCACACTCGGCCGAAATCTTGTCCAGCTTGGGGCACAAATGAAGCGTGTCTGCCACGTCACACTTCTCGTACCATGAGCTCAAGACACTGGAGAGCTTCACGGTGAAGACATGCACTCGACTCAGCTGGCTTGCCAGGTCGACGACACTGGGAGGATCCTCTGTCACGGGCTGCGCATTCTCTGCACTCGCCGCCGTAGATGGCTGCGAATCTTCAGAACAAACCTTCGCCAACATGCGCATGGCTACAGCTTTCAAGCCAGACATCTTGAAGCTCCCTTGTCAGGCGTTGTTGCTGCTGCGTTCTCTAACTGAGTACTCGGGGCCCAACGGCTCCGTCACCGGCGGACAGGAGTCTGCAAGTGAACTACAGGATTAATTTTGGACCAGTGTTGGTCGCTGCATATGAAGGCCCGAAGACATCAAGCATCACGCGGAAAACGAAAGCAGGAGCAAAGACATTGAGGTATCGCATGCATCACACTGGGACTTCCTCAGGGTTGCTCTCCATGCTGTTTGAATGGAGCTGTGCTGCCTGTGCAGACTAAGTGGCCGCGGGACACAGCACTTAGAAGGTCAAGCAAAGCCGCTGACTTAAGGGGGGCACGTACAGGGCATCGGCTCTCAAGACTTCGACGAGCCCAAGCCAAAGGAGCGTGTGATAAGACAAAGGTCCAAGACGCTTTCAAGCCTTCTCGAAAGCCTTCAGCGGGAACAAGCATGCTGCTGAGTGCATTCAGAGGGCCACGAATATCCAAACACCCACATTCAAGAACATTCTGTCTCGAAAGGTGTGCTGGGCACCGGCAGGAATGCAAGTGTCAGTGATCTTAAAACATAATCCGCAGGCAATGTCTCGAGGATCACCTGCGGAAGTCCAGCATGCCAGCGTGGGGCAACAGCACGATTCGAAAGATTGCGATCTGGAAGTCCCCTCGCACGGAGACTGCGCAATCGGCCAATTCACCAACAAAGCCTTCAAGCAAGAACAGGAAGGCGAGTGAAGCGATCTGGCCTCTAAACGTTTCAACGGCGGATCCCAACACTTTTCATCAAACGATATCTTCTTCATCGTGACTGTCCTAGACCGTCGCTTAGTCCCAAAACCTCCTGTTGCAGGCAAGGTGCCATGTTGTGTTAGCTCCAAATGCCAGGGTCGTTATGACCTGCCAGGATTATTACTTGAGGCTGCGTTGAGCTGGGCTTCTCCAGCACCAGGGAAACTGCCATGCACAGATTACGGCAGCAGGCTGACACGACGGCCGGGCACCGACCTGAAGATCAAGGGACCCTTCCCCACCAGTGTCGGCGTTGTCCACCTGGCAATCGTGGCACAAGGAATGGTTTAGAACAAGCTGGATGACAAATCGGAGACTGTCTCCGAATACCGACGCTCCGAGTCAGAATGAGCTTGGCAGGCATGAGGGTCAGGCGTCTAGTCTAGTCTAATTGCATCTGTGCGGAGAAAAGCAAAACAGGGTCTCTGCAAGTGCGCAGCTATTCAGGGAATGTCGATCTTGAGCATCGCATGAAATGTGATCGGGGAATGCGCAACCCCGACGGGCACACATTACTTCCGAAGCCAAACCCCCAAATCCGACTAAAGCAACCTTTCGCGAGTGTCCTGGCCTTCCCCCGCACTCCCTCCACCTCCAGGCAAAGACTTCATTGGGGGTTGGGGTTGTTGTGCGACAGGGTTGTCCGTCACCATCGACAAGCTTTGTTCTATCCAGCATATGCCATGATTCCACATGGAGGAGTCAGCAGGCGCGACAGCAACCACACAGAATACTGACGAGCAACAACACTCTGCGTCATGACAGAGACAGCATAGGCTGCTTCATTACGACTGTATCGATGGCGGTGGGACTTTAGCGCTGGCCACGCTGATGATGATGATGGTGGTGGTGGTGATAGTAATGACGATGACGACGATGATGATCATGATGACGATGCAAGTGTGAAGACGGATGGCACGAATGATCTTGACGATGGCAACAACGACGGTCATGCTGGCGATTGTGAGGATGCTGCCAAAAGGTGGACTGGTGACTATTAAAGTGGAACTAATTGATATTTGCTCCGCTGATGAAGCTGTTGTTGATGATGATAGCCGTGGCGACCACGACAGGGATGATGACGATTGCTGGCACTACAGACGCAATTTGTGCTTTGCTCTATCGCTGTTTGTGCTACGATTGAACCGACATGACTCGACGACCGTTACAGTTCCGGCCGACGGTTCAACAAATCGTTGCGGAAACTATTTCGACCCATCATGGGACATGTCGAGAGAGATTTCTCTGCAAATCTGAACTTGCACCACCCTGCGCCGTCAACTCTCAGACACCTTAAAGCCCAAAGCCCCAACAGCTGAACCTACCCACCTTGATGTCGCTTCGCAGATGTGAGCTGAGGCCATACTCGCGGTGCAAATGCTCCACATCCTCTGGAAACCCGAGCGTTGCAAAGGAATAGAAGATAAAGATCGTGGAAAGCATCCGTCCATGCTGAGACAGGTGGCAACGGAAGAACTATGACAGTAAAAAGGCTAGAGCATCAGTGTACTGAGAGAAAGGCACAAGTCAAGCAGGAACCCAGAGGCTTCCAGCAAGATCCGGGAGCTAGATCCACGGATTTCATTCAGCAAATCACTGTCCCGAACCCTCATCGATGCAAAAGCTTTTGGTCTGTTTAGGTTACCTGGGGGCCCCATGTCGTTCCAACGGTTACCTCGAAGAAATGTTTCAACGATGCTACTCTCATGATCATGGCCAGGTATACTGTTGCTGTCCGTCACTAGGCCATTGATTGCGCCTTTGTTCACTTGCAGAGCCAGCATTTGTACCAACTCTAGCCGCAGAACCAGTCATGTCCGTCATCAGTATCTTTCCACATTTGAAGTGAACTTCGATGCAGAAGAAATTCTGCTCCACACACACACAAGCTGTTCGTCCAATCCGAGAGCCAATCCGAAGAGAGGGGCTCCAAACATCACATACCCATAGTCGTAGTAGGACCCTTCATTTCTTGCTAGTTCAAACATAACATACCCACAGTCGTAGTAGTACTCTCTCAAGAATCCGTAGTTCAATGCTTCGTCTGTTCACTCTCCCGCGGTCCGCTTCGAGGAAGGCCTCGTCGTTGAACTGGCCAACTGCCTATACGGAACCGAGATAGCGAACTTGGAAGCAAGAACCTAACGTCTGGGGCTTCAGGGTCTATGCCCTTTTGGGTTTCAGCCTTTTTGCGCTTCGAGGGGAAGCAACGCGCCTGCGTGGAATCGCGCATTCCACGTCCATCCCCGGGCTCCACCTGTCTGCTGAACAGGGTTGGAACGAGAGGAGTGTCCAAGTAACCAAGTACAAGTCCTTCTTCCTGAAGTCGAGAGACTTTCTGGGACACCCCTATCATGTGCAAGTCTCAGAGTATAGCGTGAAGACCAGAATCGATCGGCAAATGACTGGTTGCTGCAAACTGCAACACGGACAACATCACAATTCAGGCAACTTATCCGCCGAGGCCAAAGGCCTTTGGCGTCTTGATGGTTAATACTAACCAACCCTCTACCTAATCCTTCTCCCTGCAGCCCAAATACAAACTTCCACCCGTTTTTAGCGACTATTTTCGACCCCCTTGCCCGGCTTCCGTCCTTTTTTGCTGCCGAATTTGCCTCCCCCCCTCCTGCCCCCCCCTCCCGGGCCCCCCCTTCCTGCCCCCCTGCCCCGCCCTTGCCCCCTCTTTTTTGCCCCCCTGCCCGCCCCCCCACCCCCCCCTCCCCCCTCCCTTTCTCTTCTCCCCCTCCGGCCCGTCCTCCCCTCTGCCCTCCTCGCTCGTTTTCCTTTTTTGGTTCCCCACCCTTCGCGTTGCTCGTTTTCTTTCACCTTTTCTTCTCTTTCGGCCTGCCCCCGGCTCCACTTCCTCATTGAAGCTGCCCCTCGCCCCCCCCCCCAGCCCTCCTCCCTCCCCGCTTCCCCGGCCCCTTTTCCCACCCTTCCGTCTTGTCTGCACTTCTTGCTGGCCCCCCCTTCCTCCTCCGGCCCCCCCTTCCTCCTCTGCCTTCCCGTCGTTCTTTCCTCTTTTCTTCTCTTCCGGCCGCCCCCCGGGCCGGCTCCACTGCCTTTTCTTCTTATGTTTCGTTCGCGTGCTTTGGCTTTTTCGGCCTGCCCCTCCCGGGCCGGCTCCACTGCCTTCTCTTCTTATGTTTCGTTCGCGTGCTTTGTCTTTCCTGCTTCCTTGTTGAAGCTTCCCCCCCCCCCCCCGACCCTCCCTCCCTTCCCCGGCCCTCCTCCCCCCGGGCCTCCGTCTTGTCCTGCCCTCGAGTGTTTTTTCCATTGGAAGGTTTTGTGCACTTGTTTTTGGCTTGTTTTCTTCCCCCCCCTCCCCCCCACCCTTCCTCCTCCGGCCCCCCCTTCCTCCTCCGGCTTCCCCTTGTTTTTTGTCTTCTGCCTGCTCGTTTTCTTTCACCTTTTCTTCTCTTTCGGCCTGCCCCCGGCTCCACTGTCTTTTCTTCTTATGTTTCGTTTGCGTGCTTCTTTCCTGCTTCCTCGTTGAATCTCGTTTTGCTGTTTTGTTGCCCCTCGCCCCCCCCCCCAGCCCTCCTCCCTCCCCGCTCCCCCGGCCCCTTTTCCCACCCTTCCGTCTTGTCTGCACTTCTTTTGGCTTGTTTTCCTTCCTTCCCCCCCTCCCCCTCTTGCTGGCCCCCCCTTCCTCCTCCTTCCGTGTTGTCCTGCCCTCGCGTGTTTTTTCGACCTTTTCTCCTCTTTCGGCCTGCCCCCCCACCGAGCCGGCTCCACTGCCTTTTCTTCTTATGTTTCGTTTGCGTGCTTTGGCTCTCCTGCTTCCTCCTTGAAGCCCGGCCCCCCTCCCGGGCCCCCCCCCGTCTTGTCCTGCCCCTCCACCCTTCCTCCCCCCCCTTGCTGGGCCCCCCTCTGTTTTATCCTGCTCGCGTTCTTTCCTGTTTTTTTCTCTTCCGGCCTGCCGCCCCCCGGGCCGGCTCCACTGCCTTTTCTTCTTATGTTTCGTTCGCGTGCTTTGGCTTTTTCGGCCTGCCCCCCCCGGGCCGGCTCCACTGCCTTTTCTTTTTATGTTTCGTTCGCGTGCTTTTCCCCCCACCCCGACCCTTCCTCCCTTCCCCGGCCCCCCTCCCCCCGGGCCTTCCCCCGGCCCCTTTTCCCACCCTTCCGTCTTGTCCTGCCCTCGCGTGTTTTTTCCATTGCGACTTTTTCGTGCACTTCTTTTTGGCTTGTTTTCTTCCCCCCCCCCTTCCCCCCACCCTTCCTCCTCCGGCCCCCCCTTCCTCCTCCGGCTTCCCCTTGTTTTTTGTCTTCTGCCTGCTCGTTTTCTTTCACCTTTTCTTCTCTTTCGGCCTGCCTCCGGCTCCACTGTCTTTTCTTCTTATGTTTTCGTTTGCGTGCTTCTTTCCTGCTTCCTCGTTGAAGCTCTCGTTTTGCTGTTTTGTTGCCCCGTTTTGCTGCATGTGTTTGCTCTACACTTGCCACACTTCTCCAAGTAGCCCTGACCCTGCAACTAATTTACACCTGCTTTAAGAGGCCCTTCGCAGTTTGGCCCCTGCTCTGCGCCCCTGCTGGCCCTACTGCAGTCGGCGGCCGAGGCGGGCTGCGTAGCATTAGAATTAGAAGATTGAAGGCAGGGTAACATGAGAAACTACTCGATAGTATGGGAAGGTAGTCTCGCAAGCAAACACCTCGAGGTCGCTGTAGAGCGCTTGCAAGGATTGAACTCCTGGCGGCCGTGAAGTTTCGAAGTAGGCAGGGAATGAGGGCAATGAGTGGATGACTACTACGTACTAGGCGGCCCCAGGACTTAGGCAAATCAAACAGAGTCGTCACCATCGTACAGTAATGCTGTTGCCAAGACTGTTACGATGCCGACGACTGTACTGTATGATCATGGCGGCAAGCAGAAAAAATCAGGATCATGCTACTATTTCATGGTAGCAACTACGGGGTACGGACGTTCACGTCGGTGTGATACAGCACACCCTGCCACTGTACTTCTGTGCCTGACATGCCTTCGAGCTTCAGATCTTAGCGCTAAGTTTTCAGAGTTTATTAGGTCCAGGTGAGAAGTGCGACAGACTGAGGCGCCTCTCGGCAGCAGCGCCCCACTTTGTTGGCGCTGCGGGGTCGTGGACCAAACTTTGCGGCACCTGGGCGTCTCTGGGGCTCCGGGGCAGGCGCGTATGAAGTCTTGGTCGTGCGGAAAGTCCGAGGACAGCAAAACTTCAACCCTGCTGCCTAGCGCGCTTCGGGAACCTAGGCTGAAGTCCTGGTGTGCAAGGATCGGGGCAAGGCCAATTCACCAGCATTTCACACGTTAAACCTTAAGTGAGGTCGTAAACACCCAGAGAACGAAGGCCGAAATGTTTGGACCAGGATGCGTTTTTCAACATTGACCCTTTGGAAAAGCTGCGAGGCCTGTGCTACGCGCCTGGTGCAGTCTACTGTTACAGCCCCCGGACCCTGGCGTAAGCCGATTGGGGATCCATCAGGTGAACAACAGAAAAACAAACACATGTGGTAAGCCCATCTTCCGGCTGCCGTCGAAGGGCTCACGCCCCAAGCGCTCGTCTCTGCCTTTCGTCTCATTCTGCACCTCTCGCGGACAAAATTTCATGCTGTCGTATGCGTCCCATGGCTACCTGCAAGACAGGAAGGTGAAGTATGCAGTATGGCGAAACTACTAAAACACACATTACAACACCAACTAAGCCAATGTATGCTGCCCAGGCATTGAATGAAGCTGTGGGTTTTACACCGACCTCCCCTGCTAGGCCCCAGCTTAGTGTGCCTTGCATCGGCAGCCCCGCTCACCGGGCCCCGGTGGGGTGTACTCCGCTGCATTGAAGCATACCTGAAAGCTTACCGAAGCTTTGCCTGCAAGGAAGATGACGCCTTTTGGTTGCTGCTGTTAGTTGAGTCAGTTCGGCTTGTTGTTGCGCAGCCTCAACTTACTTAACTGCTTAACTGAACTGTACGTTCGCATGCATGTCCACCAACATACAGACCATACAGACCCTGATGTTCATAGACGGACAACCTGTGGCATTGCTCTCAGCAAGCACTCCGCCACGCTGCAAACATCTCCCGCACGGGTCTCAGGTTCGCAAGCCCAGGAATATCCACCTGGGCGATGCCAAAGGCTCGGAGCTCGGAGGCTCCGAGTGAACCAAACAGCCAAAGGGGCAGCAGAGATGGGAAAAAAAAGCAGCAACACCAAGAATGAGAAGAACACCAGAAACACTCCTCAGAAAGCACTCCGCGACGGCAGGAATAACGCCACTGAGCGCAGTAACATCGACACTGTAGTCCTTACTCTGACCGATTGCGAATACAGCGGGAGTCATGGTAGCGATCGTTAACTCCAAACACCAAAAAGGAACAGGATGACGACAACACCAACGCCAACACAACCAACAACACACCATCAAGAACAGTGAAAACACGAACAAGAACAACAACCAGACCAAGACCAAAGCAACATAATAAAGACAACAGGCCAACGTTCCCCATCACCATCCGCACGACTCACAAGAAGTCATGATCCGAATCGCCATTACGAAATTTTCATCAGCTGATGGTGATGAATGAAGTTTATTACGATGAAGTCGATGCTCATCATCCCATCATGATCGTCAGCAACATCTGGGACGTTAACTCTGAACTTGGCAACCCTGCCACTTGCCCACCCCCGCTCAAAGGATTCAAGCATCCCACCAGGCGGACATCGTGGTGGGCTGAGAAGTCCTCGTGCTGGATGACACGGTTCACTGGAAAATCATTCCTGTCGGCCGCTGCTCAGCTTATCTATCACGACAAGGATGAACGTCTTTCAGAGTTGTTTCGTTAACTATGGCATTCGTCCGCTTGTTTTCTATGGTGAACTTTGAGGGGATCGTGCTTGCTATGCCTAGTAATGACAGCAATACTCGCGATTAACAGCAATAGTAACAGTAGTAACCAATGTATGATATGGCTCATGGCCACGAGGAACTAACGTGACCATGAAGCGAAGCTGCCGTGATCATATCAAAGACCGAAAAGTAAGCTGCACAAAACTTGCTCGAAATCGCTGCAGGGAAATAGGGGTACCTTATTTGGGGTGTGTATGATACGGATGTTGCAATTTACTGTCGGTATTTGGGTGCTCTGTTTTTCTGAAACCCGCAAAGTAAGGCTTCCAGAGCATGCCAGGGCTCTGGAGCAATGTCAACTCAAGACTGCGCCAACTCTCCTTCGGGTGCGACGCATTCCTTGGCTGCGCATTGGGGGTGTAGTAGGCTTTGTCAAGAACTGGCATAGGGTGTCGGCTCGAGGTGTTGTAGGATCATGGGTTGGCAATGTAGTGTTCGAGATTGCCATGTAATCTTTCATGGGTTCACAGGTACTCTCTGAGCGAATCGGGGCAGAGCTGATTCTCAGGTCCAACAATGGTAGCAGTACCTGCAATGGTCGTGCTGTAAGCGTGTGAGCAGCAGCAGTAGCAACGGCAGCGGCAACAATTGCAATTGTAAATTGCAGTGGTAGTGGTGGTACTAGCAGTAGTCGTGGTGGTGGCGGTGGTGGTGGTGCTGGTAGCAGCAGTACTAGTAGCAGTAGCAAGAGTGGTGATGGTGTTGGGAGTAGTAATAGAGGTGGTGTAGTGATGCGAGCAGCGCAGTGGCTTGGCTGCAGCAACAGTCTGGCAACATCATTTCAATTCCATAGTGCGTGCCTCGTAGCAGTAGCCACAGCACGAGCAGCAGCGGCAACATGATTAAATGCAAGCTGGCTTCCTGGGCCTGTACAGCAATGTGATGCCACCGCTGCGGGGCAGTGCACGGAATTTGGAGCCCGTGTCACCGCCTTGGTGCGGGCTTCTGGGTTGAAAGGGTTGAAGGAATCAGAGTGACTCTTGGCACTTGGATAAATGCCCGTGCTGGTGTCATTGTCATAGTGACTAGGAAAGCTCTTCCTTATGTCGGCAAGACTGCACTTCTCGCCACAAGGGTGGTGCCTAAGTGTCGGATAGGTCCTGGTGGTGGCAGAGGGGGTCTTGGTGGTGGTGGCTGTGGCGGGCGCGGTCGTCGTCGCGATACTTCGCAGTAGAAGCGAAAACAGTCAGTGTACTTAGAATAATGAAGGAGAACAAGTACTCGAGCAGTGCATACTAGCCCTGCTTAACTATACTGTACCTAGTAACTATTACCCGAATCATTCGCAAGTAATCATATTCAATCACAACAGTGCTTGCAGAAGGTGCCCGCCTTCGCCCTCCTCAATGCCGAAGCTTTGGCGGCGCCCCCTCCTCCGCCGCTTGCGGCCGAGCCTGCGTGAACATGAGCAAATCGGATTTTGGCAGCATGTGGAGATTGCAGATTCGATAGAGTCAAGCAAATGTTGTCAGGACGCGAAAAGAAGCGAGTGCGTGCAAGAGGCGGAGTTCAGCACTTGCGAGGCACCTCCCCCTAACATCTCAAGATAAGATGGTATGTACTCGTACTTGAGCATCACCGGCGGGAGTTGTTAGTAATGTCGAGGCCAGCCATGAATACCGTGAGCATCAGGTGCCCCCAGCATCACGACCATCAGCAGCAGCCCTACTTTTCTGCAATACCGAAGCCAACCTCAAGCCTCAAAGCAATCCCGAAGCCAAGCCCGAGCGTCATGAGCATCATCAGCCTCACTTTCCGGCAGTGTCGAAACAAGCCCCGCGCATCATGCGAATCATCTGCGCACCTTTCCGCCAAATCTTGCAGCCGACCTCAAGCATCATCAGCATCAGCCACCCACTCTCCGGCAATCACGAAGGCAACGCGGAGCATCATGAGTCCTGAGCATTAACAGCCACACTTTCCAGCAAATCCCGATGCAAACGCCGAGCATCATGAGCATCGGCTGCTTTACATTCCAGCAATCTCGACGTCAAATCAGTGAGCATCGCTTACAAGCAACAGCGAGTATCATGAGCATTAGCAACCTCACTTTTCTGCCATGGCGAACCAAGCCCGAGCATCATGCTATGTCCGGTAACGGCGAAGCCAACCTCGAGCGAGCATCATGAGCATCAGCAGCCCCACGTTCCGGCAATCTCGAAACCAACTTCCAGCATCATGTGCATCATCAGGCCCGCCCCTCATTCTGGCAATTCCGGCAACTCCGAAGCAAAACCCAAGCACAAGCCCAAGCATCATGAGCATCATCGGCCCCACTTTGCCGCAATCTCGAAGCCAACCTCAAGCATCATGCGCATCAGCAGCCCACTTTCTGGCAATCCTGAAGCCAAGCTCGAACATCATGAGCATCATCAGCTCCACATTCCGGCAATGTTGAAACAAGCACCCGCGCATCAGGCGCATCATCAGCTCAACTTTTCCAGCAGTCTTGAAGCCAACCTCGAGCATCAGCAACCCCACTGTCCGGCAATCCCGAAGGCAACCCCGAGCATCATGAGCATCAGCAGCCAGACTTTCGGCAATCCCGACGCCAATGCCGAGCATCATGAGCATCAGTTGCTTTTACTTCCAGCAGCCTCGACGCCAACCAATGAGCATCACTTCAAGCAACAGCGAGCATCGGCGGCCCACTTTACTCTCCTCCTCTGTATCGATCCACCGGGCCGAACCCAGTGTGAAGCCTGATTTCACGACTCTGTATATACATCAACCATGATACCTTTTCCCGAGTCGAGCATCATCTTCCACGTTGCTTTGGCCGCCGGCAAAACCCAAAGCCACTGGCTTAAACTCGACTCAGCAAGCAGTCACAAAGACTACGCCCTGAACGCCAACGGAAACCCTGACGAATTTTGGATCCCCCAATAACATCTCACGGAACCCCCTAAGCGGGACCCCCGAATCTCAGAAAATCGCATGAATCGGCTCCCGTTGCCTCGATACTCCCAGCTTCGTCTCGTTGACCTCATGGACTCCGGGTGTTCCGGGTCACTTTGTGCATCAGTGTACCAAGGTACCATGGTAGAGTACAGCAGAGCCGAAGAGAGTATACTGTGGTTATCCGCAATGGTTGCTGTCGCGGCGGCTGAATGGATCGTGGCCGGTAGCATGGTGCTTCTTGCGACAATTGTGCTTCTTTTCGGTCATGAGACTGTCTGTTGCAAATCTAGACGCTGAGGTTGTCAGGTCTGTTCGAGCGTCAGCTTGCCAGTCATGGAAAGAGATTACGAGAGACACTGCGAGGTTTTGTTCCGGTTAGAAAAGATTCAGGCCACGGGAATCTTGCAGACTTGAAATTTTGGAGGCAGCTTCGCCTATTTGCGGCTTCCAAAACGCTGCAGAACTCGCAAGCACAGCAATGATCGATGCGAGGAAGAAGACGGCGACGTCAACGGCAGAAACAATGAACACAACAGCAACTTTCCCCGCTTCTCCTGTGTCAACATCCTCGTCAGCACCACTACCAGAACCAGCAAGAGCAGCAGCGGAAGCAGCAGCAGCTGCGGAACCACCAAACTCATGACGGGCTTCGGGTGTGAATCCAAAGTAACACAAGGGCTCAAGGGGCCAGAGACGTTTCTTTTCTAGGCACTCCCTTATCCGTGCCAGCCCGACGGAAACAGCGAAGTCAAGAAAAGAAGCGGAACCAACACCCTGCAGCTAGAAGATGGCACTCGACCTGTTTTGCCATCGGCCCTGCATGGCACCACAGAGGAGTGCAGCCAGAACTCATCGGTGGTGCAACTCCCGTCTCTTACGTAACCGTGGCTCTGGAGGATCCTCTGAATGCTTCGGGACTTCTCCGCGCTGACCTCAATGGACATGGCTCGAATCAAGGGGGTGCTATTCCGCAGATCGGCTTCATCAAAGAAAGCCTCCAAAACAGCGTCCTCGTGCCCCTCGATGTCTAGGGTCAGAAAATCCACTGCATCCAGCTTGTGAACTTGGAGGAATGGCACCAGTACATCCCACAAGGAGATAGTCACCACAGTCTTGGTGTTCAAGGTCCAACCATGGCCAAGCTCTTCATGAAACGACAAGGTTTTCTCCAGCTCTGCAGATTGGTTGTCGCCGATCAGCCATCCATGGCCGAATGCATCGGACGGCTGATTCGATGGGAGCAGGAAAGTCCGTGACTCACCCGACACACGCCAAACCGGCTGCTCACGCAGCTCACAACCGCGTGTTCGTTCGAAACCAGCACGATTCTCGAACATGGCATCAATGCAAATGCCACGCCAATCCAAGAAAACATCCATTGCATAGGTGTTGCTTAGTTTCCAGCTGTGTGCTGCACCAATGTCAACGTACACTCCATGCCTCTTGCAACAAAAGATCTCTTCTAATGCCCATTTGTCCTGCCCAAACTGGCTAGTAAAGGCAACACCGGCACACGGGTGCTGTGGTGGAACTTTGGGTAACAAGTCCCTCACATCAGTTGGATAAGGATTGTTATTCAACATCGGATCTACGTGATGAGCCACACGCAGATGTGTGCGATGAAGCAGTAACCACACTTCTGGTTGCCGCTTGCAGAAGGCACCCTCCATCTTCCTGAGCCACTGCTCCGCCTCATCCACCTCGCGAAGGGCAAGACGAGCTTGAAGTCTCCGAGCATTGGCACGGGGTGGCAGCTGTGCTCCAGACAGGTTCAACGGCGTCGGTGCAACTATCAAGGCTTTTGCGCTGTGCAGCTTAGCAGCTGCCACGGCGCCGCATGGCATCTCCGGAATTTCCGGAAGGAGCTTATCGAAAGGCAACAGACGAGCCGCCGGTGCTCGCAGCTGCTCGAGCACTGCATCTACGAAGGAGAGAGCTGCTTCTTCACAGGGACGGGGCGATGTGCTATACCCTTTCTGCATGTCCTGTATCAGGTATTGCATTCCAAAGATGGGAAAAGGTTCTGCGAAGAGTTTAACCAGAGGCGGACTTGGATGTGAACGGAGCCATCCGCAGCCTCGGACTGCCAAACATACACAATGCTTCCTTTCCTTGAAGCTCACTGCCTTCACTCGTATCGCGCTCGCCGTAGGAGACGGTAGAGTGTGCCAGCCTGCCTGTGAACTCAAATTCAATGCCTTGCCGCTCCGGTGCCACCAAGGTCTCGACTTTCCCTGAAGCCCCAGTATGTATGACCTCCGCGACCTCTCACGAGGATCACTGATCCAAACGGATGACACCAAAAAGAAACCACGCAGAGAAACCTCTATCGTTCCGGTCTTGCTACATGCAAGAACTGCATCCAACGGAATTCCCTTGCCTTGTGATGGACAGCTGACGCTGGACTCCGCAAGTGGCGTAATCCATTTCGAGCATGTCCCGTCTGCCGGCTGCTCTTCGAGAAAGTCAAAGTAACCCTTCAAGCTCCACCCAAAGGTGTCAAGCGGACAGTGCGGAATCCGCTGCAGAGTCGCTATCTGGAAAGCCTGCCGGCAAAACACGTGAGCCGCTGCGGAACATGCTCGAAGACCGGGATCTCTGCACAACTCTGAAATCGCGAGACATGAATCGAAGACGAATTGTGTTACTGGCGGATGCGTGATGTCAAAAAGCGGCGCAAGGCGATTCGCCCATTCCTGTAAGTCAACACAGGCCTTCGGAGCAATCTTCCGTCCATCACAACGTGCCCAGACACCAAAGATTGCCAAGGTCGAGACACCGAGACAGCGGATGCAAAGCATCTTCGCAGCCGGGGCCAGCACTTCACACGGCTTGTTCGTACAAGTTGCGCGATTGCATGGGCCATGGCTTTGCTTAGTTGAGTTCCCGCTCCTGCTCGCACCACCAAGCGCTATGACTGGGCCGTCTGATCCCTGGCCGGCTGCGAGCATGGCAGAAGCCCTATGGAGCTAGGCAAGATTCGGTTCTGCGTTGCGGCCCGTTTCAATTCCCTAGATCTTTGGCGATGTTTTCCCTGTTCAAAATGTCAAGCTCCTAAACTGTTCATCGTTCCGACCGAAAGCCAAAAGCCCAGCTGAACAGTGTAAGAAATTCTGCAGCAATCAATTTCTGATGGGGCACGCCAAGAACGTCTCCAGGCTCGAAGCATTGCCAGGATGCCTCACAGATGAACCGGAACTTTACGTCATGGCAGGAATGGCAAGAAGCCTACGCATGTAAGATTATCTCAATCTCTCACACACCCCAAATCCCGCCAGCACTCGAAGCCGGCAGCCTGAATCCTCAAGCTCTCAGGCCTAAAAACACTCCAAAGCTCACGAGATGCTAGGATTGAGAGTTACTCTTGGCCGATGACGATATACTTCATACTAGTGAGGTTACGGTCATTGTCTTCGCCGTCGTCGCTACTAATGTTGCCAATGATGCTCTTCCCATTACTACGACTTACAGTACTACTCCAATTCATGATTGGCTCTGGCTTTTGTTACCCCTATGATCGCGATGAATTCAAACTACGGAACATCAAGGCCTGCACGGCGATTATTCTTGTTAGTGCCACTTGAGGTCTTGCTGTTGGGTGTGCGACTGCCACAGAATTCTGAACAGGTCCGTCATCGTAGTGTCCGTAGAAGTAGCATTCCGAGAGGCCGATCCCATCGATGGCCGCCAGCAGATCCAGCCAGCAAAGTCGCCCTTGCCTTTCCGAGTCACAGCTTTCTCTTCAGCGCTTCAGGGCTTCTTCTGGGGATTTAGTTTACGATGTTGTGGGTCAGGGCTTTCGGGTTGTGGGGGCTGGGCGCTTCAATGCCTTAGGTCCGCAGCTTTACAGTTTCAGGTCGTGGGCGTCAGGCTTTAGGATCTTTAGCAACCACGACGATCAGCATCAGTCTCCAGGTATGCACCCGCCCAGATGAAGAGGAAGCTACATCATATCATCCCATGGCGAAGTTGAAGAAGCGCTAGCGGGTGCAACAAGCCCTCAGACTGTGCGTGACGAGATGCAGGTTGCTTTGACCGTGGCGTTCGTGGCATTTCTTCTTTCCCTGCTGTGGTTGCTCACGTGCCTGAGTCAGCAGCAGCGGAAGACGTGGAGACGACTGAATCCACAAACCAGCCAAGTACTGCTCACAACCTCTAGCAACTGGAACAAAAGGTATCGCAACCAGGGCAAGCAGCTTCCCCCTGTGATAAACCTCGCGTTAGATCACCCCTTAACTCCGACAGCCCAATGCGCACGCAAACCCCAACACTCCGCTTCACCCCAAATCCCAAACCGTGCAAAACCCTTAAGGCAAGGCGTACACCCAAAGTCAAAAAAATCATAGAGCCGCAACTTCGAAACCTGAAAACCCCTGAACCCAGAGCCCTACAGCCCTCAGGCCCGAAGCCCCCCGCAACCCCAAAGTTACGAAAGACCGAGGCTCCATTTGCAGGGCCGATGGCAGTCTGCCTCTGATCGGTTGTGGCAAAGTCCGTCCGGAGCCTTGAAACTTCCGGGGGCTTGAGGGCTTTCACAGGATTTGGGATTTGGGATTTTTGGGACGTTTTGGGCCGCATGGATTTTCAGAAGCATCTAGCATCCAAGCTCTCGTCTCATCTCAGTGGTTCATCTCACAGAATCCGGCACGCTAAACCCCAACCCACAACCCTGAACACGAATCCGATCAGGCCATGCTGAGGTGCCGGAGGCGTCAGAAGAAGATTCGCTTCCACGGGGAGAGCGTCGGTTGGTGCGGCAGCTAGCGAACCTGAGAAGATCCAGCGGACTTAACTCGCTGCGAGAAGTCAGTGGCCTGCCTAGTGCCAGCCCGCCCACTTTAGGGAACAAGCAGCTTAATTTCAGATCTCTGCATTTCAGATTTTGGCGCGATTCTGGAGCTGAGGGTCGGAGACTTGGAGCCCGGAGTCATAAGGATCCCTAAGGGCGGGGCTGGGGAGATAGACCGAGCAGCGGTTGCCCACGAGCAGAGCACCGAGGTCGTAGGTGGCAAAGAAGTCCTGCGAACCCGCTACAACATTCCGCCCTTGTAAACCCTAAGACCTGACCCAAAGTCGCATGTAGTACCCTAAATAGTAAGATCCTTATTATAAGGACCCCAAATGACCCCAAAATAAGGTACCCCTAATTGTGACTGCAGGCTTCCCGAGGGCAACCGGTCCGAGACGGTCAGGACCACGGCATCACCATGTGCCACGATGTGTGCCGGCGGCGTGGCCTCAAACGCCAAGATGAGCATTGAAAGACTTCGAACCGTCGCTTGTGCCCGAGCATATGCAACGCCGAATAACCGAACTCTTCGACCGCAAGCCCCTCTAAGGGTGCTCACGACAAAACGAATACCCTTCTTGCCTCGCAAGCTGGGGGCTCCCGCAGTCGGAAACATGCTAGACTATGGGGGAAGCCTCCCCACTTGATATTAATATCACTCTCCAGCTCGATCTTCCTTCGGACGGCTCTCGTCTTGGAGCCACTCCTCCAAAAGCTCCCGGAAGCCTTGGAAGCTACCAGTAAGATCCTCGAAGAGGCCTTCATGCACCGTGCCAGCTGTGCCCATTCGTCCTCTGCCTGCTCTCCAGGTACAAGAGCCTGGTCCTCCTCTGCCTCCACGGCTTGCATCTTCCTTCGGACGGCTCTCGTCTTGGAGCCACTCCTCCAAAAGCTCCCGGAAGCCTTGGAAGCTACCAGTAAGATCCTCGAAGAGGCCTTCATGCACCGTGCCAGCTGTGCCCATTCGTCCTCTGCCTGCTCTCCAGGTACAAGAGCCTGGTCCTCCTCTGCCTCCACGGCTTGCCAAACCGCAGCAAAAGCCTCCGTCTGCTCCTGGCCACCTCTGCGGCCGACAGCACCATGTTCTGCAGCTCCCCGCTCGCTTGCTCCCGGAGCTCTCCAGTTCCTTCCACACTCCTGCCGCATCACCTCAGCAAGTCGCACGAAATCTGCCTCATTCGCTGAATTGCCGACACCGACTACTCCGAGCCATAGGTTTCGAGCACCTTCTGTGCCCATGCTTCCAGCTGCGTCGTCTGTGCAAGTGCAAGTGTCTGACTCATCCCACTTGAGCCATTTCTCATAAGTCAAGTAATCTTTCCCGGTAAACTGCCGGCAGAGCTCTGCAAACTGCCTTTTCAAACACGCGTCGGAGTCCGTCCTGTCCGTCGCTGAGAAACGCTTCGAAATAGCAACCGCCGGGCTTTCCGAGCCCCCCGGCTGCTGCTGCTCTGAGTGCAGCGGTTGCTCTGCGACTGCCTCCTTCTTGCACAGTTTCAGCAAGGATCGAGGGATCAATGCGCCCCGGTTATTCGTCACCGCCATCCAGGCACGTGGATTCTGTATTCGCAGCATGTCCAACAGAATCTGCTCGTTGCTGCGCTCGTCCTGATATCCCTGGCTTGGCTGAGCAAGCTTCGCCGGCTTTCGTGTCAACAGCGCCACCGTTGACGCTGCCTCTGCAGGCTCCGAGTGCTTGCGATTCAGCTTCAAGTCCGCAAGCTGCCTGCATTGCTCCATCCGTCCATGCATCGCCTTTGGCCACTTCTTTGTCTCATCAAGGTAACTTTCCGCCCGATGCATGCTGCACTCGGAGACCTTGACCTGGCAATGTCAAGCAGTTTGAAGTGCTGTCGCCCTCTGAAGCTGTTAGTGCTCAGTCGAATTTGGGCTTTGAGGGTTTCGCGTTATGCAGGGTTTCAGGGACCAGGATTTGGGGTTACGTCAGGCTTCCAATATCACATCTTCGTTTGCACGCTGGCTTCTTTCAAGCCGCAGAATGGATCAGGAGCTACTGTTGTGCCCAAACACAGTGTGCATCTGTGATCAACATACCGCATGCAAGCGTGCATTTATGAGGTTCCAACCCCCCGTGACATAGACAACAGCTGGGTTTCGCCGTGTGCCGACCTTTAATACTTCAATAACCACAACGTCGTTCTGCTTCTCATGAGGGGCTCCAATACTCAAAGTCTGGGCTGGGCCCTCGCTTACGCTCGAGGTTGCAACAGACAATCAATCTGCTCGGCAACCGTTCCCGCGCTGGTGAGGCCACCTACAAACTATAAACCGTTCATTCACGTCAATATGTGATGCGTGGAGGAAAAACCGGCAATCTTGACGATGCGACAAACGTCCGACGGCGACCCGCAGACACACGCATGCACCCTGCACGCATGCACGCTCGCACGCATGCACCCGCACACGATCGCACGCGCGTAGAGAGAGAGAGAGAGAGAGAGAGAGAGAGAGAGAGAGAGACAGAGAGAGAGAGACAGAGACAGAGAAAGAGAAAGAGAAAGAGTGCACGCAAAAACCCTGGGCACCCCGCTGGTCGCCCAAAGGCAGGCAGCCGGTCTGCCATCATTTCCCAACTGACAGCGAACTCTGAGGACATGCACACACCGTCTCGCAGGACAGGCCGGGGGCCCCGCTTCAGACTTTCCTGCGGCATAGGCACGCCGCTGTGCCCATTGATGTCACCTTGGGGCGAGTCACAGATGTGTCAACAGAGGTGGAATTTGCATGCAGTAGATCTTGTAATTCGAAGAGGAGCTTTCCTCCATGTTTGTGTTGTTAGCACGTGTGAGTCTTCACGGAGGCCGTGCCTTGCCGCAGGTGTTCACATCATTCACATCTCTGCACGGCGAGAGCTGCCCAATCGGTCTTGCTGAGAGCTACGATCGCAAGCTCTCCCCCTCTGTCTTCCAACATTATAACATTACACATTACGTTCATACTCCGAACTTATTGCCGGCCTCTCTTCATGGCGAAACAATAAACAACGGCGCATCACCACGGCACTACCGCTGCTGTTCCACGTTTTCGGAGAGTATAAAACTGACACGGCAAACAAGGATTCTCCGCTCCCGAGCCCCCCGCTTTCTTCCCCTGAATCCACCTGACAAGGTGCAAAAAACAGCGGAACGGCTGGTTGAGAACGATCGGACGGAGCCCCGGCCTGCATCATCTCTGGTGAAGCGAAGATCAGCCAGTTCCTGCGAAGCGAACGTCCAAAGACATCACCACATGCCAACGGGCCATCCCATCTCCCGCTCGCCTGCTCCCGTGCCGCCACTTCGTGTCGAGCTGGATGTCCATGGGGACGCTCTGAAATTTGAACTGCGTGCTTACCGACCTCACGCACGGACCAACCTACATCCACCGACCTGCATAACGACATGCCCTTGAAGACAAGCAAAAACACACTTTTTTGTTGAAACAACCACTGCGAACCCAGCGCATGAGCCAAGCTTACTTGCTGCAACGTATACCGTCTGAACTAACCAAGCAAGATTTGGACGAAGCTTGCCTGCAGGCTAAGCGTCACACATTCACACGTTCCAGCTCTGCTTTCCACTCACCAAATATCGAAGCCCGTCATGCGTCTACTCTACAGACAGCATCTTTTTCCGGTTAATTGAAGATGGTGCGTTCGTTCCAAATGAAAATGCTTTCTCAAGAAGAAAAATTTTCTTTCATTCGCTTATGTTGAGATTGCTTGGTTGTCTAACCTTGCAAAAACAACGTCTGTTATTTGGCTTGATCATCGTCTGTTGTTGGGTTTTGAGATAAGCTCATCGACACATCTTTGAATGTTTGTTCAACGTAGAAGGGTTTGGAACGTGCCACAAACCAACCTTGCTTCACATGTAAGTCTTCATCATCCGTGACAGCTATGTACCATGACACACAGCGAAATCGACAATGCGATCTCCTTCTCGTTCATGCCACGTTTTTGAAACAACGTCGTTTCTTAATCGGCCAAGCCCGGTCCCTTTATGAGAGGGCCCAAAGACGTGCTTGAAATGTGATAAGACATGTAAACCACGACTGTGAGAACTTGACTAACTAGCTGCTTCGCCACGACCTCACAGCGCAAGCAACACGACCAATCACACAATCATGTCACTCAGCTGTGTACTCGTGGAGATTCGATTCGGGGTACTGGGTCGGCAAGAATGAGCTGCTACCCAACGGCACCCACACTTACACCCACCCACAAACATACACACAAGACACGAACACAAACGCACATACACACACAGCACAAAGACTTATGCGCAATTGCTTGTGGGCGGCCTTCCTCCGGGAAGTCTTCGAAGGACTCGCGGAGCATCTCGTCGTGCTTTTCCATGAGGATTTCTGAAAACACGATCAATACAAGCTCAAAGTGCAAAGCTGACGTTAGCGCTGAGTTCTTCACGGCAACCCCGACAACAGAAGAGCCAGTTCAACACGCAGAGCAACCAACCAACCAGCCTGAAGAATTGAGGAATCAAACCGCTCCTGGTGTCGTTCCAATCCTGAGGCTTCCACTTTGCCAGCAGCTCCATCATGTCTGGTCGGCGGACGGAACGAGCCAAGCTGCGGCACACGCTGTCACAAAATTTCCCTCGCCGACACTGGCCAAAGTCAAGTCGTAGCTACTCTGAAAGCGGTCGCAGCAATGTCCTGGCATCGAACACTGCTAGTTGACAGGTTTTGCGGATCGAGATGGGAAGCGATGGGTGTGCTAGACAGGGGAGTCACGTGCGCTGTTCATGCTCGACTTCGGCGCACCGGCCAGCACCGTAAGCAGTAAGAGCCACAAATGTTTCCCGGCAAGACTAAAGCCAGGCTGCACCCTATGTTGGACTCGTTCCCAGCACACGGGCAGATCGACAACTGTGACATGTCCAGACCACCTACGCGCAGCATGTACATCATCGTAGGAGACAGCGCCGCCAACAGTGCAAGCAGAGAGAGCGAAATGAAGCGAATGAAATCTCAGGCCTCTTTGCACAGCACTCCACGTCTGGTTATGCCAAGAGTCGCTGGACCACCCCTCTCGTGAAATGGCTGGCACCGAATCATCTGGAATCTGCATGTACTGTGACAGAAATCCAGGCCACATGTTGATCAATGTCACCCATGTCACTGGCACGGACTGGCGCAACAGCTGCCATCGCGTGAAGAGGCCGAAATCCAAAGGATCCAGGTCCACTTCATCAGTGGCCCAAGTCTCCATCCTGGACGGGATGATCGTCGCCGGTTCGGCCCTGAGATGCGCTGCTTCACCTGCCAGCACAAAACCGAAGTCCCCGCTTGCAGAAGCATCCCTCATCTCAGCGGTAGGGGAAAACTTCGTCGAAACCGCCGGAGCCAGCTTCTCCAGAGGAAGCGCTTTGTCATCTTGTAGGATGTCTGCCTCCTTGATGAGAGAGTACACGAGCGCCCTGCGAAGCAAAAGGTACATCAGGTTCATGTCCGGCTTGGAGCCGCGAAGCGGTCGCTTGCGGCTTGCGCTTCTTGGCCGCCTCAGCTCGATGCCGGCCTTGCGCAGCAGAGGGATGATGAGATATGCGACAACGGCACGCAGCAAGTAGGTGCTCAGAATCGAAAGCAGCGGTAGGAGAACGAAGTACATGGTCGGCACCACCTGCTTCGTCTGCTTTGAGCCCCAGATGTGTTCAGCCCAGCAGGACATAGCAGGACAGTGTCAAGCTCACAGCACTTAGCTTGGATGCCGCATCGAGCACGCCAAGGACCTGCCGGAACCACTCGGTGGCCTCAGGCAGCCACGGGAAGTTCCTCAGATATCTCCGTCGCAGGGGTCGCCCGTCTGAGCGCGCTCTTTGATCGTCCTTTCGATTGACAAATCGAAGACTTGCTCGATCTCGAAGTGTTCAAGCACGGAGCATGCTGTCATGAATTGGGTACCAATTCGGAATATGCTCGCAGACTGCGTCCTTCACCGGGGCCATGGCCGCCAACGATGCAACGGCGAAGTTGACGAGAACGCTTTGGGCGATGTCGGTGAACACCCACGAGTCCCATCCAGCTAGCTGCGCAGCTGCATTGTGAGCAAGCACCTGGATATTTATCCCGTGCATAGGCGGCTGGAGACTCGCCACATAGGACTCCAAATGAACCTCGCTCGCACAGGTTTCCGCTGAGGCAGACAGAAGCGTGCCATCCACCAGGGTCACATCGCCCCTCGCCACTGCTGACGACCGGCACGCCTGGAGGAACTGAGCGGTACTTCGAGCAGCGGGGTGTGAAGTAGCTTCAGGAGTCTGTACTGGGGAGTCCAAGCACGAACGTGGAGGCTGGATCTACGTCGGAAACTGCAAAGGCGGATAAAAAGCGGCCTCAAACCACCAGCTCGGCTTCGTCGTCTGGAGGTTTGCTGCAACAGCACCACGTAAAAGCTTCTGAAATCGCCTGGGCCAGACGATGCACTAATTTCATGCGGACTGTTGTCATTCGGGTATGTCTCAAAACGGGACCACCCGGGTGACCGGCCTCCCATACCGCGACGACTTGTCGTCGCTGCGCGCCAAACTGAGCTGCAAAGATCTCCGATCAGCGCGGCGCGGCTCGTGCGGGGTTTGTTGGATCTACGTTCCGCCAAGCTGCCGTTCTGTGCGCTCGCCGCATCATGAACGGCATGTCCTGCTGCAGGAGGATCTGGACCTGAACAAAACACAACGCAACAACTCCGGAAACCGAATCAAAACCCCTGACATGCTGAGGCTTCGGACTAGCTCCTCGTCGCTGACTCCCCTCTGACGTGCGTTCTCCGCAGCATCAGGGTAGCCCATGCTGTGCAACCATCGAATCCCGGAGATGATCTCGGACATGACGCGAAAACTGGATCGCCAAGGCGCTCGGACCAGCTTAGCTAACATGCCCAAGGTGTATATAGCCTCTAGACTCTATAGACCGTCTTCCGTCCGATTGTTTCCCGCTCTGCGAGAATGAGAACAATGAGGCATGAACATACAAATTCCCGGTCAGAACTCTCTATGCTGCAGTGCTGTTGTGTGCCGCCTCCGTGCTGCTCATGTGTTATGCGAACTGCACTCGGAATGCTAATGTTTGAGGGAGGCGGGTGCGGAACGACAAGTCAGAAAGAAGCAGGGCCGCGGGAAGGGAGCCTACAGGTTTGGGACGCAGGGCTCTCGCAGACCAACCAGAGATCAAAGCCTACGTTCGGGGCCGAAGGGGTTGGGGTGCCCTGAACCAAACCTAAAGAAACCCCGGCGAAAGCACTCTAGCAAAATGTTGCTGCAAAAGTCGGCGGGCATAGCTAGTCCATTCAGCAATTTAGAAGTCGTTCCGAGCACGAGCTGCGCTAGGTAAAAGACAAAGCAAAATTGATTCCTAAACCAACCCCTGAACCCTGCAAATCTCGAGCACAAATCCTAGTAAGAATGAGCTCTGCCCCGAAATCCCAAACCATAAACCCAGATCCAAACCCCTTAGCACAGGAAGAGGGGCGTTTAGCGCTGCGGGGAGCCACGACGCTGCGGCCGCAGCGGCAGCAGGTGGCACTGCGATTTGCGCGGCCAGCTCGGACTGCGAAACCTACGGTGGCAAGGGCTTAGGGTTTGGGGTGAATGGTTGGATTCTGAAGCCAAACGCATTTCAGGCAGCTGAGTTGCAACAGCTTGGGATCCAAAAGATTGATGAAAAAGCGTTGTAGAAAGCTCAGCTAGCTGAAGACTGGACTAACCGGTGCAGCTAGCACGGTGTCGTTTCGCAGGAGACTGCACTAGAAAGCACCCTTCCTAGGCCGTCAAGGTTGGACCGTTCGCAAGAATCATTGGACTGCAGGTGTGTCTCTGCAAATGTTTGCAGCCCACATTCCTCACATGCAGCTTGTGCTATTGTGAGTAATTGGTTTTACTACAGCAAGCTGGATGTTGATGATGATGATGACGACGATGATGATGAAGCTGCTTACACACTTCCAGAGCCCAGGCACATAATGGCCATACGACGGTGACGCCGGATCCGACACCGCAGTCGCTAGCGATGCCAACGCGCTCTCACGCTTGATCCCCGGCGTCCTTGTGGAAGCTTGCGGATGCCCTTCTATGCAAGATGAACACTAGTAGGGTCGTCATGATTAGCAGGAGTAGAATTTGCAGTGTGCTCCGCAGTACGCTTTTCGTACGAGGGGTCTCAAAACCGCGTTTTTGATAATGTCATTGTGACTACCTGGTGGCATTTAATCTGCACAGTACTTCACACTGCTCGCAAGGTTCAGAATCGTATTTATGCTACTAGTATTACACTGGTATTAAGAGGGTTCCTATCACGTGTACTCATGTGCAGGCGCCGCAGCCTCTGACTGTTAGTATTCTCTTCCGGCTTCGGTAAATGCTTCCTTTCGTTCGGGCTGAAAGTGGGGAGAACAGAACCATGGATCTTTCCCTACGAGCGTGAAGCTTACGTGCCAGTCAGCTTCCAATCACAGCAACTCCAAGCTCACGACTGGAGCAACAACGATTGAATTCGGGTTTGGGGTACCTTAACTGAACTGAAAGCTTCTCTCAGCGGCCGAGAATCAGTAACAGGCCGACCGAAAAGTTGCGCTTCGCATGGTCCCTGTGCCCCAGGACGCCTTGAGCCAGGATCAGGAAAGCCAGCCACCTCGATTCAGAGCTCAGGATTTAGGGTCAGGAGCTCAGGGTTTTGGGAGTCTTACCAACTCAGGGAGTCGGATTTGGTGTTCAGGTCTCTGCTTGAGGTTGTAGGGCATGCTATTGAGGGGCTTAAGGTGCCCGCAACAGTAAGCCACATGGCTTTTGTTACCAGCCAAGGTTCTGCTGAATGGCCACGAGACGCGAGACTGACTAAGGAGCAACTTGCAGCAGCACCAGCAGTCCCATCCAAAGTCCTGCCCAAAACTGTCCTCACCCAACATGCCCACCCTCCTTGACCCCTAAACCTACGGCGCCCTCGAACCCTCAAAACTGAAACAAGAAGCCCAAGATAAAACTAGAAAGACCCCAAACCATCCCAAAACTCATTGAAGAAGCCCCCAAACCCCCAAGAGCCCACCCTGAAAAGGAGAACTGCAGGAAGGAAGCCTGGCTTGGCCCCTCCAAGGCGCCAGAGATCGCGAGGGAGCCATGGTCCGGGTCGGCATTGGGGCTTTAATGGTGCGGGGTTTCAGGGTTTAGGGTTTATGGGTGCGGAGTTTAGGGTTCAGGGTTTATAGGGTTTCGGGGTGTGGGGCTTCATTTAAGGGCTTAGAGTTTTGGGGTTTACGGCTGTGGCGGGTTTCAGGGCTTGGGGTTTAAGGGCTTGGAGTTCTGGGTTTTAAGGGCGTAGGGCTTTATGGGTTTAGGAGTTCAGGGTTTAGGATTTGAGGGGTATAAGGGTTTAGATGGGTTTAGGAGTTAAGCGCTTGGCGTCTGCGACTGAAAACACAGCAGAGCTGTCTTCCGACAGATCATAATCACATAATCGAGCTTTGGGGCTTAGGTCTCTGAGGTTTGCGGGGGTTTGGGCTTGTGGGGCTCAGGGGGCTACACAGATTGAACATAAGTCTATAGTATTCATGTACTGCTATTTTGTTGGATTCACTACTTTTGCCCAATCCCTGCTGCGGCTCAGGAGCTCAGGGCTTTGATTCGAGCCTCGGGCATTGATATCATGCGCAGGCCTTAGGAGACATGGGGGCATGGCCTTATCAAATCAGGGTTCTGAATTGAACCATTATATAATAGTGGATATTGAACTTGAAGCTTGGCCTACGGGATAATCAATCAATGACCGAGGAAGGCACTGCAAACCCAACAGCTTCCAGATAAGTGTATGGCGGAGTAGAACCTACTATCGGAGTCTGTTCGACTCAGCAAGCTGGGGCACAGTGGGGCGATGCTGCATTCCAATGGCTACGGCACACTACGGCAGCTTTTCAATCGTCAACCGCGCACCCCAGAACATAGTTATCCCAATGCCCTTGAGACCGGGTGCTAAGCATCCCCAGTCACTGGTTCAACTGTGGCCGTTTCTGTATTCCCACCATCCCAGGGTCCCAAGTTAAAACCCTACACCCCCGAACTTAAACACCCCTCCTTACCTCGAACCCCTACACCTTCCAGCATACCGAAGCCCTAAACGCTGTGCCTGCGACATGTTCGACCCTGGGGCCGACATGGACAGGAAGATCAGCGGCGTATAATCGTTGAAGCTGGGGCTCGCCAGCCCTCGGCTCAGGATAGTCGTAGTGGTTGCAATGGTCATAGTGGTCGTCGTAGTCGTCGCAGTCGGGTGGATAACGGCAGAAAAAAACAAACATCCTAGCAGTAGTCGTCGTTGTCGTCGTCATCGATGTCGTCATGACCGCCGTCGTTGTGTCGCAGGAGCAGTATGGTAGGAGTACACATTAGACGCTCTGCTAGACAATCCCGTGAGTACCGAGTTCCCCCTACCGGTTGTATGCGTGTGCGTGTGATAGTGGGCGCTTCTCTAAGCAGAGAGAGGGAGCGGAAAAGAGACAGAGAAAAAAACAAGACAGAGTGAGCGAGCGAGCGATGCAAGCGAGGGAAGGATACAGAGCGAGTCCAAGAAAGATGTAGACAGGAATAGACACACCCACCTGCCCCTCAGCTGTACAATTGCACAGATCTCCGCAGGCGTGTAACCACGGAAGCGAAACAGATTCCATGCCATACGATTGAAGCGCTGTCTGCCACACCTACAAGTGACACATTCCGGCTGTATCATATAGCTGACAACCATTGTAGCTTCAACCCTTGATCAAGCAAAGGAATCTCGAAAATCTCTTGTTGTTGGGGCCCCTGCCGGCGTTGGGATCTGCTTTCGCAGTCAACGCACTCTGAACATTAATTAGCCTTGGCAAGACAAAACGTCACGGGTCTGGTTCAGGCCAGGGTTCGTAGTGTTCCGAGATACCGTAGCCCCTCATAGCATCATACAGCCAACTGAACGAGCAAGCTACTGAAGAGCAAAGTGGCTCTGCAGAACTATCCACACGTCCTTGGGGTTCTTCTGGGCCCAGTCTGTAGAGGAGTAGTTAATGAGGCTCCTTAAATTGCAGGGAGTTTGGGGAAATATTGCGGTTTAGCTATCGACGGGCTAGAAGGGGCAATGGCATGCTTCATGCGTCCATCCGCCAATGAACGGCCTACATCTCCCTGCAGCCCATGATGAAACCTTCTGAGCGACGCGCAAGTTGCTGTCTTTGTTGCCCTTAGAGCACACGTCCAGCAAACCTGAGCGGTTGGTAACTTGCTCGCCGTTTCCTATAACCAGTTTCGCTTCCGCGGTGTCTTCATTATGGTAAACAAACTGCATCTTCGAAAAAAACCTTGAAGGGAGGCCCAATCGAGCAGAGCTCAAACCCTCCAAGTAGACCCTAAACCCTAAACCCTTATAGTACCCCTATAGATCTCTTGAAGGAACCCCTAAAACCTACTTACTAAGTCCCTAGAAGGGCTCAACTGACGGTGGCCTTCAATAGGCTCTCGAAGGCTAAAAGGGTAAACGAGCTGTGAGGTGCTCAACCTCGAGCGATGAACAATTTAAGGCCTAAGGCAACTATAAAATACATATATATATATATATATATATATGTGTGTGTGCATAATATACTATATAATCTGCTGTAATATACCATATAAATATACTATATAATATACTATATTATAAAATATACTATATATATAATATACACTATAAAATACTATAATATACTATAATATACTATAATGTACTATAATGTACTATATACTATATAATATAGCACACCACGGCGGTTTGACTGTTGCACAGAGACACTCCCTTTCCTGTGTCACATAAGCCGCGACCGTGCTAGGAACAGTGCTTCTCTGCGTTCTATCTTTGGCCCTGTCAGGCGAGAGACGCAAAGATGCATCCGCATCGAAACCGTCAAAAATGTTGATGTTCTTGACCTGAGCTAAAGCTGATCTCTTGCATACGATGTGCACATACCTCTTGTTGCACGGTCACGATATCTTCTAGAAATGTCAAGGCGAGGCCGCAGCAAAATGGACCAGTACCCAAGCCCAATAAATCCACATCACGTCTTGCAATTGTAGAATCGGCATCTGATGGTGACCGAAACCGCTCCCTGACCTGCTGAGTGCCAAGCTTTCTTCCTGTTCTCGGCCTTGCGGCTTCCTGGCAGTCTCAAGGGATTCGCAGCAGAATAACCGCCAACTACGAACGCTACCGCTACTGGCGTACAGACATTTTGGCAGCGGCATCACGATCATCATAATCATCATCATCTCGAGCGACTTCTGGGCAACGTCTTTGTCTTTGCTTGCCCTCTCCAAGCTTTTGTTCCAGAACTGAACACTTCCTGGCACCGGGGCTGCTCATTCAGTGCAGCTTGCACCTCCTGTGCGGCAATGTCATAAGCATTTCTGGCATCGGTCAACGACTGCTCGCAGGCGTCTCTGCCCATGCCATGAGGCTGCGACATCTCGTCACGATATGCCACAACACTGCAAAACTGATTGCACTTGCAATGTTCTCTTCTATGCGTGCATGAGTTTCACGCACACATGCGTTTGCAAGAGGCAGTACGACTCGCGTGACATGATCGGCACCCTGTCTCCCACACAAGTTTGGTGGAAACGCGCCATCGATCACAATCTGCACACTTTATCTTGAACCCAGGCCCTCTTATTGGTATCTTACTGGCACTGCCTATGGGTCGAAGGATTTCCGACAGCGGGAGGTGGGTCTTCTAATTCATGGAGTTTGGGTGGGTCTTGGGATGGTTCTGGTGAGCATACGTATCTGGGATTGGGCGTAGGAGGGCGCGCATGGTAGGAAAATTGATTGAAACGGTCATTGCTAACTCCTTCCCGGCCCCGGCGCCTAAAACCCGTTCTGCAGCCACACGACAGCGCGTCTCACCGAAAGCTTCCTGGACACAGTAGCGACATATGCTGTCCGAAGAGAACTAGGCGCGACTAGGCTGAAGGACATGGACGATCTGCAGGCAACAACCATGGAGCCACATAAAGCAGTGACTATAACAGAACACCATAATGTCCTAAATTAGTGTATAATACACAGACAAATCTAGTACACTATAAGAGCTGTAGCCTGTCCGAGGGCTTGCTTCGACTCCCGGTCTCGGAAGCAGCTTTGCCGAAGCCGGAAACAGGGTTTCATGCCGAGCTCACCAAAGAACATCCTCACCTCACTAGAGTATACTATAGCATATAATAGGATATTGTGGTATACTATACTATAGTACGTTAGAGTATATTACGGTGATATATATATATATATATATGCCCCACTGCCGACTAACACAGGGTGCCCGGCTGTCAGCTTGCCAGCATAGCTCCTTACCGTCGGAAGTCTAGGTTGAAAGAAAAAGGACCAACTTGATGATGACGACTGTGAGTGAATGATGGTCTTGCTCTCCAGTGCAATTGAAGGAATTACACTCTTGACTATGGACGCACGGGTCTGTGGCCGGCATGGCTACTGAAACCGTCCTCCACTGACGCAGGCCGATCCTTCCTTCGAGATTCTCGTCGGCGACGACGAAGTCCCAGCGGAAGCGACCCTGAAAGCCTTCGCGAGTCTTCGGGTCTCGAACCTTTCAAACGACTTTGCTGCTTAATTCAAGTTCGCCGAACTCAGCTGAAAGATCGAAAATGGATCTGGGAACAAAGGTCCAAGGTGTCCACAGTTGCAAGCAACGATTATCAATGCCCGAACGGCGCACTTAGAGAAGCAAGTACGCTGCAGTCGCAACATCATCGTGCGATGGGCAGGCTTGTTCACATTTCTGCAAGGGCTTGCGACTAATGGCAATGGTTACGCCAGTTTGTGGCCTTCGACGCATGTACAAAGTCAAGAGGATCAACGACACATGTATGTGACAGTATGTGTGTATGTACATTACGTAACTGGCTTCGCGTCTTCATCTTCAATCATTCCAAGTTTCACCCTACCGTGACGAACTCAGTCGTTATTGACAGCTGGATACCGCTCCATGGCCATGGACAGTCTGTTTCAGATCTGTTCAGTAGCATGGGCACGGTCAACCGCGACTTGCGACAATCAACATTTTTGAGAGTGCTGCCGAAAACGCAACACATGAAGGGTATCACGGTTACCAAGTAGCTTTGAGTCTCACATGCACGCCTCCGCACAGGGGAGGAGAACAAGGGACAAAGAGCTCCCAGTTCCGACAACTTTGCTGCAGACGAGCATGCACACTGTGACTGGTCCTAGAGACTGTCATAGTAGTGATACGGGACACATGATCCTCACGGAAAGGGGACGGAGCGAGAGCGAGAGACATAGATAGATCTAATTTAAAAGCAAAGCTTCGCTGTTTGCAGCTGAAATATTCACAAAAATCCGAAAGCAAAGCTGTGGCCAATCCTACAGTATCCTCTTCTCGTTTGGCCTACTTGCGGCGAGGTGGATAAGGACGGTGTTCGAAACTCATTGCTTGCATTCACCCTGCTTCTGCAATCCACTAGGTGCAGAAAGAGTCTACCCTACAATGTCAGTGCCCAGAATACCAAACCCAGCACTATGGCTTCTGGCAAGAAGTGCCACACGAAATGCCCCTCCTGGCTTGAAGGGATACCAAGGGCCCTGCCGCCCAGTGCTTGCTCGAAGCGAAAGCCCAGGGCAGAAAACTCTGCCGGCCATAAGTAGTCACCTGGTTGTCTTCGCACGACTATTTTGGAGTTTAGCTTGATATTCAGCGATCCTAAGCCCTATACTTCCCTCAACCGGGCTGGCACTCCCATGTTGAATACCAAGCTCCCTCGTGTATTTTGCCCTCCCAGCCTGACATGCCACTACGCACCTTATTGGAGTCTTTGCTGTCAATGGCCAACACTAGTTCACAGCCCAGTTCGTGCTTTCACCGTGCATGCCAAGTTTCTGTTGAAGTGCTGAAGTCTCTTAGCTTGGGATCATGCCGAAGCTTTGACTACTGCAGCAACGTCCAAGCCCCCAACAGGCAGGTCCATCGGACTCCACGAAGAGACGCTCCACCCAACTGTCCTGGCAATAAGGCCGAAAACTCCAAGCTTGTCCAATCCGTGAACGAAGGGCTGCGGCTGTGGCAATGAATCTGCTGTGACGGCAGCAGTGGCCTTCGTCGTCATTAGCAACAGTAGCGGCAGCAGTAGGAGTAGGGTTGGGGTCGTCGGATGCGACGTGGATTCTGTAGATGCAGCAGCAGGAGTAGAAGAGGACAAGTGTACCGTATTGTAGCGCGATGTACAGTGGCCACCTCCCACGCAGGTCCTCTCCAAGGAGCTTCTGGCCGTAGGCCTCTGCGGCCTCCAGGTCTAGCTGGTGCCTCGCGGACACGGAATTGGCAGAAACAAACAGTGTGTAGTGCAACAGTGGATCACTTTCACTTCGTCCGCAGCTGGGGCATCTCAGTATCATAAGTACATGCTTCTCTTGCACTGCAGGTATCTGCAAATGCTTGCGAGGATGACAATAGAACCGGACCCTTGATGCAGCCACTATAGCTTATCAAGCTGGACGCTCTACCTTCATCCGCAGGTTGCTGAAACTGCCGATCCTGTGGGACGCACATACCCTGAAGGAACAGGTGACGTGCAGGACCGTTGAACAAGCAGCTCGAAGCCTTCTTTGAAGCCTGTCCCGAGCTGCTCCAACAAAGATAGAAGCAAGCTCCGAACCCCTGAACCGTTCTGGCTCGCCTCAACATGCGCCTCCGGGCTGATGCCTGCAAGGTTTTCATCTGGCTGAGGAGCCTAGTAAACAGTTTTATATGGATTTTTATGTGGTTTTATGTGAGTGTTGTATGGCTTTAGATGGGTTTTAGTTAGCTTTGCACGGGTGGTATACGGCTTTATACGGGCACTAGAAGGGCTGTTGATTTGGGCACTTGACGAGCATGTTCTGTACTGCATACTGCATACCCCTACATATTGCTTTATGATGATCTTAAGTTATTACATTTCCTAAAATGGCCCTGGGCATGGCCCTGCCAGGGCGTTGCTGGGATGACTTATTCCTATTTCTATCTGAATATTATAGTATTAAGGTTTTTGATCCGCAGCCATCTATCCGAAACACAGATGAGGGTGAGGCCCCAAATTTTTACCTTGTTTGGCTTGTATGCTACTGTGCATGCATTGCGGCAACCCACGGAATACTAGTACTGAAGACAGCTAGAATCACTTGTAGCTGTGGTTTAGGATTATAAATTGTCGAAGAATCAGGGCCATGTCTACTTTGCGGCGACTTCGAGACAAGCGCATGACTTCTGTAAGGCAAAAGTGAGACACACCGAAGCTGCAAAACCTACTGGACTACCCACTAGTAATATGTACAGTCTACAAACATGCTTCTCTGCGTTATATGGATCTATTCATACATTCGTGCATACAACATCATTCGGCCCGTGTGCATCGATTCGAGCCGATCCACCTGAAGTTGCAGCTGTCTGTCACCCATGGCTGGCGTTGGAGCCCGATGTCTCGTGGAACCTGCAAGGACGAGGCTTTCGTCGGCTTCGGGCTCCGGGTAATCTAGGCTCGATGCTTCGGGAAGCGACGGTTCAAATAATGAGAGAATGCAGCCGAATACCCCGGCGGGAAGCTTCGGATACCGTGCAATGTCGCAACACAAATGAACACAAATGTTCATCAAGTGCAACGCAAGTCTAGGATTACTGATTCACTATGCGATACATGAAGGACAACATGCTGCTCTGCACAATCCGGTTTGTTTTACGCATCATCGTCAGCCCCGATAACACAACGAAACGATTCAGAATGGCACTGCAATGTTCAGCCTTTGGCCAGAGGCGGCAGGAGCATGTGCTCCTGAGCTGGGTGGCGTGTCGGAAGCTTACGGAAGGTTTGGGTTTCGTGTCGCGAGCTTGTGGGAAAAATCTGGCGGTAGTCGCAATAAACAGGATACCACTTCGCGAGTATTATGGCAACAACTTCAGATCAGTTATGCTTTGGCATGCGCTGCAATGCCCTGGGACAGAATGGAGCAAACATTCTTCTTTTGCCAGATGTGTCTGCAAATGGCTCTGACTGCACCCAGGAAGAACAGTAAAAGCACGGAGAAACAAGGAGCACATCGGGAAAGCTACGTTCGGAGCAACTCCACAGTTTGCGAACTGCCATAAGACAGGATGTCTTGGGAATCGCTCACCGCATGTCTTGGGTGTGCGAACTATATATCCTGCCTAGGCTTGCTGGCTTCTCCTGCACAAGTGTAGTTGTAAAGGTATATATGCATCAGTCTATGCGTGTATGTGTATATTTGTATACACATGTCGTGTGTATACATGCATACTTGGATGCATACTTGGATGCATGCATGCATGCATGCATATGTGTATTATATATATATATATATATATATATATATATATGTATATATATATATATATATGTATATGTATATATACATATTCAGATGTGGGCATGTATATATGTGTATATACGAGCACAAGAGCACCCAATTCAGCCGCAGCGTCCATCGCCGGAGCCCAGGAATGCCGATGGCCATTCGAAGTGCCTTATAGCTACTGAGCAATCACCAGAGCTTGAAACTTGAGCAGTGCAGAGTCATGCTATTGTGATGATAGCACTAAGAGTAAGCAATGGCAGCAATGGACATGGTATCGAGCTCGGGTAACATACGTGGCAACACAGTTAATTACAATGATACTATAGAAGAACAAATTCAGTGCTACTGATTGAATATCCTCTGTCAAAATAACAGATCGCAATTTCGGCAAGGGCATTCAGAATTTGAGAGTCAGCTGGAGGGGTTCGAGACTCCTCCCCGAACTTCCGGATGGATATCTTCCAAGCACCGAGCCTTACCCAAACCTCCGAAGCCCTGACATCCCGGATCTGAGTGTCCGGCCGGTTCTCTTGGAGCTGGGACCTTCTCTGCGAATTCTGAGGGGCTTAGCGACACAAACAGGGTTGGGGGCTTTCATGATCACACCGTCGATGTCAAGATTAGCCAATGCCATGCGCAACATACTGATGGTCTGTCGGATGGACGCATGGTGGTGTTTGTCGTCCTCGTCACAATGATCATAACACAGTAATTCCATCATCATCATCATCATCATCATCATTCTCATCAGTCTCATCCTCACGCACTACAGACTGTCCCAACATGCCTTCTCAGCCTCGACCATCATCATGATAACCATGAAGCCTGGTGATATTGTGACATGCAGCAGCACTGACGTCCTTGGCAGCGCAACGATTTCCTTCCGAAAACAATCAATTGCAGAGCGTTTGAAGATCAACCGGAAAACGCGACTTCTATGTGAGGCCAAACGGTGCGAATCAGTCTTGCCAACGCCCTCGGCCCCCCGAAGGCGGACCGTGCCACTTTCTGAGCACAAGGCGGGCCAGCGTGCTGAACAAGGCTCCTGCGACAGTTTAGCATGTGAAGTGCAGCGACTCATGGCACATATACGATGCAACCCTGAAGCAGCCACCGAAGCCTTTGTTACTGCTGCCATTGCTACTACTCGTATCGTTAATATTTAACTTAACTGAACTGTTAAATACTATTTTGCTATCGCTACTGCCAGCTCTGCGAGAAGGCCTGTCTTCTCAAACTCCAGGGCCGTGAGTCTCGCAGCTGCCACCTGAGAAGCGGCTCTTTCTGTGCTGAGCTAGGTTAATTGCTGCAGGGTTTAGGGTTTGGCCGGGCTCACTAACTCCAAGCTCGTCTGACTTCACCTATAGCCTATATCTTGATGCTTGCCAGAATCCATGCTTCTGGAGATTTTCAGGGGACGGCGAGAGGAACTCTACGATAACCGAACATAAGCAATTCGGACCCCCGGCTCGGAGAGGTTTAGAGTGCCGGTCGAGAGCACCGTGTCCGGCGGTGTCGTAGCGAGGGTAGCTTTCGACAGGGCATAATACGTGGACGGATTCGTGCTGTCAATTTCAATGCTTGCTCCGTAGACACCTTAGCGTGCACCATCTGCAAATTCCAACTCGTCATAGTCGGAGTATAGCACGCAACCAATAACGATAGCCACAGGAAAGAGGACCAAATCTGAAGTGCAAAGCAACCGCAAGGCGACAATGGCAATAATGACAACGGCACGGACAAGAACACGGGTCATTTGTCATAGCTGCAACCATACCGAAGAAGAAACCCAAGTGAAGCAGAGACGGATGCTCGTGCTATCGGTGGGACGACGAGGATGGAGATCTGGACGTTTGGAGTCCTGGACCTTGGCGCCACACATCCTGGCGCAGCTTTGACGGAGGCACGCTGCTGGATCGGTTCATCAAGGCAAGCGTTGGCAAGGCATGGGGCTAAGGGTTTAGGGCTGAGGAGTTTCCGGGGTTACCGGGGCTCTGAAGAGTCCGAAGGGTGTTTTGGATGGGCTAGGGTTGGGTCTGCTGCAGGCTTTGCGAGGCGTGCGGAGGGCGTTCTCGGGTCGGGTTTGCGATCCATCCACGCTCCGCTTGAATAGGCGTGGGGCTGGCTTGGTCCACTTAGGGAGCATGTGTGCTTGGTTGCGGGCCTCATGCTCGGCAATTTCATGGAAAACTTCAAAAGCTGAGCCAAAGGGGACGAGGCGAAGCAGGACCTATCAATCTGACTCAACTTGCCCATTTATCCATGACACGCTGGAGCTCTAGACGTCTGACATCTCAGCACTGCACAGCCGAACCCAGCTGTCAGTCTGTCAGGAATTGCTTTTCTCTCCCTACCTTGTAGGGCTAGTGATGTCATGGTGAAGGAAGTCCAACTGCAAATGTTGCGGCCAGGCAGGCACAAACCTCCCCTGAAGTCCGCAAAGTCGCGCTCCAGAGACTCGAAAATGCAAGCGACAGCAGTAGCTGTGTATGTGCAGAGCCCATTGTGTCAGTATCCAAAACAGCCCTAAAGGCCATGCTCCCAAAACCACCCAACCGTTTCTTAGGTAAGTGCTGGTGAATACAGTGTAGCGGTTGGCGCTGATCTTTTCACTGGCACTGGTAGAGCTGACTTCAACCCCACAACAAAAGGAGCCATAGCCAACAGCACCAGGACCAAATACACCGCCTCCCCCGCTACCAACAGTAAACAGAAACGGCTCGTTGTAGACACCAAGAACAGCCGCACAACAGCAGCAGAGTCAGCAGAGGCCGGTGGCACCACCAACAAAACGACAGCCGCAGCATCAGCATTGACACAAGTGACATTACAAGACATCAGCACCATGATCGGCAACAAAGAACAACAAAAACAAGATTTCTGGTGGCCGGCACCATCGAAATCCTCGGCAACACCCCGCGAAGGCGCAGGGTAGCCGCCTTGAGCCTGCAGCTTCGTAAGCTCACATGCAGCGGTCCTAAGAACGAACATGAACCCATCACGGATCCTCTACATACATCTACACCCCTGCATATCTGTATGCACATATGCGAATACGATCCAATCGAACGGGCTACAAATCTTTATGCCTAGTCTGTATAGCTGTGCATGCACAACCTTGTGAGCTCTTATTTGGATATATACAGTGTGTCTGCACGCGTGCATGCATATTAATACACAGATGAACAAACTGCTCTCTAGATACGCATGTGCACATGTACATGTCTAGATATGCACAAACACCACTGTAGATGAAGTTCCACGTATGTCTGTATTCATGCATGTATGTCCTCTCTCTCCCCCCCCCCCCATATCTCTTCTGCGCCGTTTTTCGAAATTAAACTATCGGGCCACATAATATGTGCTGTGTTATATAGATCCATCGTCTCATTCTTGCGATACTTAATTTCTCTGACAAGAAGCAACCAAGCTCCGCTTGTTACATCGCTTGAAAGCCTGCACTACCCAAATCTGCTCCCCGACGGCTTGGCCTCGTGGTCTTGACCCGGCCTGTGACACAGAGCAGGATTGCTGTAAAAATTGTTTTGAGTTTTGAGAGGCTTCTAAGTATGTGACTTACCAGAATAACGGTTCCTGGGTTACCATAAGGCTATGAGGCTCAGGGTTTTTTTGCCGCCCCCTTTCCTCTCGCCAAAGCTGTTGATCGGAAAGCCTATTAGACGGTTTTTTTTTTTGATGGCTCTTTTCCATCCTATTAGACGGGTTTGGGGTTCAGGGATTAAGGGCTTCAGCCCCAGAGCTTTGGCTTGGAGGGCGCTCGGGCTCAGGGCCTTAAGGCTTTGCTTTTGGTAGAACTTGCCGCCGTGCCTGGAATTGGAGGTCGGCATGGGACCCACGTCGCCGGACGCACTTGCCGGCCTCGCAAGCAGTATGCAACAAGACTGCACCACAACACAGGCCGTCTGAAGTTTGGTGGGCCAGGACTGCACAATTCTTGCAGGAACTTGAATAAGCACTGCGCATCATAGCACCTCTCCACTCCGAAAGGGTCCTGTTGATACCGACAAACTGGAAGTCCTTGCCCTGGGCATGTTGCATCAACCCTGCCTCAAGCGAAACCCTCGTCTTTTCGACCAACGGCTCCATACCTACAACACCATGAGGACCTAACAATCCGAAAGCTCAAAAGTTGACCCGAGCAATATCTTGCGAGGAGACTCAAGAAGTCCCTTCGCCCAAACTCCGAGCCGTAAACCATCCTAAACCCCAAACTCCCAAAACTGCAAGAGAACCCAACACCCCAGCTTGAAACCACAACCCCAAAAAACAAAGAACAAGTAGATCTACACTAACACAACCCCTTTTACAACCCGCAACCCTGAAACCGCACACTCTAGACCCTAAACCCTAAATTGACAAACTCTAAACCCTAAAGCCTAAACTCTAAACCCTCCACTCTAAATAAACCCCGAACCAAACGATAGCTCGAGCCCCTGAGCCCGGGTCTGGGCAGATTGTGCTATGAGGCTGAGGCCTCAGGTTCCGAATTCTTTTGCTTCGCGTTGCTTGCATTCGAGTCGTTCGGGGGTTCAGGTTTAGGGCTTAATAATTAGAATAGGGTTCCTTTTAAAGGGTTCCTTAAAGAGGGGTCTACAGGGTTCCATAATTTAGGGCTTCTTGTGGGGGTTTTTGGTGTTGCTGAACAGTTTATGAGCTTGTTGGTCCCGCCCCATTATGCCGCTAATCCCACACCAAGTAGTGCGCCGAACCCAACAAGTACAACACCGCAAGCTTCAAAAAGAGCTTTCACCAACTGGCTTAGGCATGGAATTGCACGGTTGGGGTTGGGATTTGGCACTTTGTTGGCACAGGGTCATGCCGATTGTAGTCTTTCTTGATATCGATGCGCTTGCTACTTACGGGCTCCTGTGCGGGGGACTTCAACTCCACCGGATCCTTATGCTACTTAACCCTAAACCCTAAACCCGAAAACCCCTAAACCCCAATCCCACGAAGCCCAAGGCCCCACCAACTCTTTCAAAGCTCCTCAACTCCACTGGCGACCGAAGCCCGCCAGAGCCGAACAGCGACTGAGGACCCACACTTCCCCAGGCCCCAAACTCCTAAACCCTGAAACCTCATCGCCAGAACAGGCCCAGAGGATTTTGGAACCCAAATCTTGGAAACCACGGATGCCCTGTGCTTTGCCAAAGGGCGGTTCGGGGACGGCGGATCGGCTGGCCCTGACGAAATGCAGCTTCGCAAGGCTGGGCCATGGTCACAATGCTCAGAACAATGACAAGCAACACACAGCATCACGACAGCAGAAGTTTCGGCATGCAGCATCAGGATGCAGACGAGCATCCTCATGCATGAGTGATGACTGACAAACCACTTGTTGCTAAATTGACATGGAATCAGGCGACGAACGCCCTGCTTAGTCGACTGTCCAGGCTCCTAGCAGCCGTGATCGCAACCCCAACGGCATCACCACCATCTGCATCGACAGCACTAGAACCAGGGCCATGATGCTGTCAGCACATCATGAACATGACCGCAATCACCACACGTCATTGTGACAACGGTCATCATCATCGTCGTCGTCATTGCTGTCACCATGACTGCCCTCCCATCGGTACCACCGTCGTGTCATCATCGCCAGCATCATCATCAGCAGCAGCACCATCATCATCGAATCATCGTCGTCATCATCACCATCATCATCTGCGCCATCACCACCACCACCACCGCCATATTCATCATCATACTTGCCCCGGCCATAAGAAGCATCGTTTAAACCATCATCATCAAATCCATCTTCGTTTGCAGTTCTCGCTACCGCCAGAATCAGTAGCATCATCACCGCCACTACCAAACTGTCACTGTTGCCATTGACAAATGTTCTGCTGTGTTTAAACAAAAATAAAGCTTTTTGAACTTTGAACCTGCTACTGCCTGTACCACGTCTGCCGGCTGCAGTAACTACTCTTGCTTCATTGCCATGCCGGTAGCAGGTGTCGGCATAATGGGCTTTGTTCTACCAGTGCCGTCCATGCTTGGCTGCGTCTCTGGGTGTGTGTCGACATTCCTCTGCATTCCACGGGTAGCGCAGCCTCCACGCACATTGCCGTAACACGACCACGCTCTACAGCTCAATGGCCTAAACAGCAACCCCAAGAATCATGATGCCAAAGTCTTAAACCCCGAAGCCTCGCCCCGAATTTGTAAACCCAAACCCAACACAGTGCTAGGCTTCGGGCATAGGCCACAGGTGAATCCCAAGCCCGCTTCTTCCTGCAAAGGAAGATGGAACTCGTTCTAGATTTGGAGTCCCATGTACATGTGGGATAAATGTACACCTGAACATACAGATACATACATGTCACACACACACAGAGGCTAACAGACGGCTAGTTGCGCAGAGTCACGATACTTGTTGTAATCGACATTGACCGCATTAACGACCCCGACAAGGGACTGTATGAATGACAGCCAAGTGAAGCTGGCCGTTGGCATTTGTTGATCTTGGGAGCAGCGAAGGATTCAACTTTGCATGCAGGGGGTTGGAGGAGCAGGGTTCGAGATGACCCACAGCTCCTACGGTGGTTCCCGTTGCGGGCACTCCGATGGTCAGACAGCAGGCTTAGGATTGAGGTTGTGCCTGGACAGCTTGACTTGCGAATCCCTAGAACAGAAGCGGAAGACGTGAATGTGCGGTCGTGATGTCCATAGGCACCACCACCACCAGCAGCAACAAATAAACAAGCCTGACAGCAGTATCAGACCTGCATCGTCTCCTAAGTGTTACTCCGCCATCTCCACCCCCCCTCAGCATGCGACTACTAATGATTCGATGGTTAGATACCAAGACCGCTGCTGTTACTACAATGCCGAGAATATGGGGGTTCGCCGTCGAGTCCTGATCGTCGGAGTCCACGATGCCTCGCAGCACACAGCAAGCGACATGCCAAAGTCACGGACCCTAAACGCTGAACCCGACATCCGACAAACTCCAAACCGCGACTCGGCCAACCCCGCAGTTCTGTTCCACGGATGTCCACGGGCCTCCACTGCCGCCGCCGGTGATGTGCGCGGCCCAAACAGGACCGTGGTCACCACCCACGTCGCCGATCAGCGACTCCTCACACAGTTTTGGCTTAGGGTTGTGCTTTGCCCGACGGTGCTGCATCATGCAGTGCTGCGGGGCAGCTGGTATCATCCAGTGTCTTGGTAACACCATTTCATCGATGCAGTCTATTTTGTCCTGCCTGTTTGTGTGACTAACAGCTTGGAACACTGTACTACTGAAGCGACAACAAAAGCTGAAGATTGCACCAAGATAAAAAGTGCCAGGTCAGCGCATGAAAGATATTTAAATGCAGGACTTTAAACCCCTTGACGCCCGTGCCCCGGCCAGCAGGCATTCATCTGGCTATAGGCGATGACTTGCTTGCACTTTCACCGACTGTAGCAGCACCGAGGCATCCCGCTCCGGGGCAGCGCGCGGCGGGCTCTGCGCCGGTCCCTGCATGGACCTGGATTCCGAGCTTGAAATGGAATTCCACAGAACATTTTGGTATCTGAAGAGGGCTTAGTGGACGTTGCTGCACTAGGACGCTAAGTTGCGACTTGAGTTGGCTGCCAGCAGTGTTCGGTTTCCTGTGGATACCACAGTTTGATCCCACAGGTATGCGTACCACACCTCTGGCCCCCAGGTCTCACAGAAACAAAAATTCCTGCACATCTCCGGACGGCCGAGGGGCCCGGTGCCAGGGGCACTGTGGGACTCGCCCATGTGCTCGCTGTCCTGCCCATGGTCTTCGTGTCCCTCCAAGGAGGAGTTTAGTCTCAGTCGGAAAGCCCTGCAGCTCAGTTTGGGAAAGCTCGAGTGCCGAAAGAACAGTCTCTACGCAAAGCTACATCTCTGTTACTTTCAATCGTCCCTCTTCGTCTCCCTCTTTCTCTCTCCCTTCTGTTTCCCTCCAGCTAGCCTTCCCCTGTTCACCACAGACCCTCGGAGAGCAGGAAGCCCTGATGATACAACTCAGAAAGTGAAGCAAGTGGTCCGGAGCCCCGCCGGAACCAGCAGCAGCCTGCCCGGCTCACTTTGGCGGCTCGAAGAAACTCTTCCGGCAAGGAAGCTTCTAGGCATCGGGACAATGAAAGTGCAGTCCTAGGAGGAGGTGCAGCGATCTTACTTCATCGTGCAACTTCCACGTGGTTTAGGTTGGGAAGGGGCTCGGGGGCGCGCATCACATGCTCGAAAGGCTACACAGGCCCCAAAGCCCCCGAAGCCTCCGAGAAGCCGTGCACCAAACGCCTTTTCTTCTTTGACGAGGCGGGCTTCAGTTGTTGTTCGTCATCCAACAATGTGCTACTCTTACAACTGATCCCCGTCATCATCTTGAACCTCAGACTGTTGTCCCAATCACCTGCTGGACTGACACCATCACGCTTTTTCGACATCTTCGCCATCATGACAAGCGTGACCATCATCATCGTCGTCGTCTGCCCCGCAGGTCTTTCGGCCTCGAAGGCACCGCTGCCTCCACTGCCGCCGCAGGCGCTCTGATTCCATGACGCCACGGCTTCGGGAGGGGCCTCCACCTCAGACTGGTGACCATTGCAACCATCAGCAATCCTAAGGATGACACATACTACGGTTTCACTTTCTTACGGCTACTGTGCATGTCGGCCCCATGCTGGCGCTGCTTTGCACTCCTGATGCAGCCCATCTCGCCGCAGCATGCCTTACAAGAAGTGTTGCCTGTAGCAGGTAGGGGATGACTCTTGCAGTCATGGCCCTCAGGCATTGACAGTGATCGTTCGAAAGCGACGTCTCGCAATGCCAATGTTCCCAGCGATATTTGTTTCCAATTACGCAGACTTGCACAAACTCGACCATCGGAAGCAATTGAATTCGACAGCTACAAACCTTGCTGGCTTTAGATGAGGTGATTATTGCAGTTCGGTTCCCGGTCACTTCCCCCTCAAAGCGGTGACAGAACGCATGTTTGGCTCCTAGATGACAACGAGTGTATGTCGACCTCTTTTGCTTACTTTCGTCCTCTCGGTCTATTCGACTAGCTTGGATGGTGGAAGTCTTTGGTAGTTGTGATTGCTGCTAGACATGTTGCTCTTACAACTGGTGGTAGCGGCGGTGAGACGTAGTCGTTGTCGTAGGGATAGCAGTAGCAATACTGGCACGGTGGGTAGGGGGAAGTCTCCTCACTGCTGCCATCATTGTGTCCTCACCCTTACCAACCCAGGCCTCAAAAGCGCCGCTGCCACCACTGCCACCACAGGCGCTGCGTGACCAGGCCTTGTCAACATCACAGTATCTAGCATTGTTGTTGTGATTGTTGTCGCCAACTTAAGGGTTGTTTTAAACTTTTTGTGGTCCTTAGTTGCAGAGTGACGTATTCTCACAGGGACTCTACAACGGCCTCGACTTAGAGAAGAACCACGCCGAAAGCCGCCGAAATGGTGCATGCTCGCTTGTATCAGTACTGGATCTACCTCGCACGTGCGCATCGTATGCAAGGAGTAGCACAGAACAGATCTCCGATGGGCCGCTGCACTCAAATGGACTCAAGGTGGTTTCCGCCGAAGGCCCCGAATGCACTTGCTAAACCCGCAACATCTGCTCAATGAAAACCGTGAGCTCAAGAACCGAAACCGAGGTTACAGCGGCGACTTCAAAGAGCAGATCTCGGAATAAGGTGCCATCATCTCAGAACCCCCTCAAGACTCACCCTGTTGGAGCAACCGAAAAGCTTACCAAGAGTTTTTCACATTAAGGATCTCCAGCTAGGATGATTCGAAGGCGATTGCCAAACTGACCCAAGGCTTTACTCAACCGTCACCACGCCTCGGCTGCCTGCGGCGGCGCGGCCTCAAAGCCCGAAACCGGAAAAGGCACTAAGACAAGCACTCCTCGGCTGATGGAAGACTGGTAGCAATAGTAGTTATAATTGTACCCCATTCCTCCATTCCCTACTAACCAAAGGTAAGTTGAAGACATCAACCCTGCCTCGGAGGTCTCCACTGCCTCCTGACCGCCGGCAGCGCCGCCGATGTCGCCGCGGAGGCCGGTCAGGGAGACTTCGATGATGTCCTGCGTGTAATGGTGATAAAAAGGGCCCAAGGGTTTCGGCTCGACGATCCCAAGGCTCTTCAAGCCAGTCCAAAATTCTCAATCTTCTGCGAGCCATAGCCTGAAGACTCGGACCTTTCGTCGAGCAGAGCCCTGTTGCAATGCAGCCCAAAATTCACCTAGCGCGATAACACCAGAAGAAAACGATGATGCTTGGTTGAAGATGGGTCAGATTTACCATAATGATGGTCCAGCCTCAATGACGTCATCGTTCGCACCGCCGTCGTCATCTCCACCGATGTCTCCGCGCGTGGGATTCCTCCCAGGACAGGCAGGCACGTTCCGGTCTCGGTCCCGGCATCGGGTCCCATGAGATGCAAGTTGGGGCTGACAGGCGTCTGTGAAGGAAAGACTGACGGTGGCCCCTTGATAGAGCTTTGGAATTTTGGCATTGAGTCGTGATCGCAAAGAAGCCCGTATAAACAGGCAACATAACAGCCTCAAGTCAAAACGCTAAACCCCAAACCCCCAAACCCGAAAAGCCCGGAGGGGCAGCTCTTCATGCGTCTAAAACGGCTCCATCCTCGAAGCATGGCTCTGATCGCTCGCGGCAGAGACCTTTCGTTGGGCTGTGGCAGTTCGGGTTTCATGGCTTGGGGTGTAGCATTCGGGGTTTCGCGCTTGTCTACCAGGGTCTGGGATGCAGCTCTGGAGTCCCATGAGGTAGAAGACAGCCGCTAGAAGAATGCTTCTAGAGTCTGTGTGAGGATGACGACAAGAGCCGCTCACAACAATGACCAGTGTAGCGAATATTCTAGAAAGCCAGTGTCTTCTCGTCGCAAGTGCTACGATGAGTGGGGTCCCTACTGTCATTCCGTGGTCCTACTTGTACTGCATTTACTATGACTGCAAATGTAATTCAGGGTACGACGATAGCGTTTGCGACGCTGGCGACAAAGACGACGACGACCAAACTACTATGTGCACTAGTTTCCTAGACCTGAAATATGTCTGCTCCAGCATGTACCGTCCGCGCTTAGGCGTCAATGTACTTTCTGCTTCGTGCAGAAGCGCGCAGCAATATCGAACTTGTGTCTCAATATGAACTCTAAAGACTTTACCAGTGAAACCCAAAAGCAAAATGGCCGTGTTGGGGTTTGATGCTATGAAAAACGAGCCAGGAACACAACAAAAAAAACAAAAAAACGAGGCCGAGATACTTCAACTGCATCAGTTCAACAGCATGGACTGCTTGAGCGCTACCCTGTAAAATCTTAGCATTGCATGGCTGTTCAACCCAGTGAAGTCTGATATCCGAAACCTCACTGCGGCTCCGCAGAGAATTTGATGCTCTGCTTGCCCGTGACATCTGGAACATCAGCCCACACAAGTCTCAAAAATGAAGGATGCGGGTACGGGCAGAACATCTCCGGCAGTTCGCACCCTTTACGAAATCTTACAAAAAACACTTCACCACGGAGGCCTGTGCCGGGTTCTCGCCGGGCGCTCCGCCCACATCGCCGAACTCGGTGCTGTCCCCAAATGCCGGGAAGACGGCTTGGAAGCCTTTGGACTGATGAGGGTTCAACAAAGTCGAAGCGCTGTGGGTCATCAATAGGATAGCAACATGGAGGCATCATCCTCAGCAGCAGCTACGGAATCGCTTGCCTCCACGTCCTCCTCATCGCCATCATCACCACCATCACTATCGTCTTCACTATCAGCAGCACCATCGTAGAGTCATCATGGATCCCACTTATAATTGCGCGACCAAACCTGCCGCCAAACGCGGAGCTCGCAGGCACAAAAAGCAATCTGCGCACTCAAAGTTCTTGAGGAGTACGATGATGGTCTTAGCTAATGCCTTGTGTGGTCGCGGTGGTGATTGAAAATGTGGCGATCGGAATGGACGTGCGGACGAGCTATGGTCGTCAATAACAGTGATGTAGACGACGATGATGACGATCAGCTATCATCACGATCTGGTGGGGATGGAGAGTGTGGCGGATGGGGTGGTCGTGGTGACGAGCTATGGTCGTCGGTGACAGTGATGACGACGACGATGATGACGATCCATGAACCGGCTCTGATGATGTTAGTGGTGAACGGGAAGATGATACCGATGATGGAGAGTTTGCAAAGAAGAAGATCGTGACTGCGATGGTCAAGGTGACTTTGGCTGCGTTGATGAGGATGACGACGATGACCATCGTCATCCTGAGCATGGTCATGAACCACTATGAAGATGCTAGTGAAGAATCACGCGATGATGATGATGATGATGATGCGGTCCGATGATGATCGTGATGGCGTAAACGACGACGATGATGATGATGACGGTGATGACAGCGATGCTGTCGAGGATGATGAGGACGGTCGCCCTGTACCTTCATACTACGGCTGCTAAGGACGGTGATGAGCACAAACACATAATTGCTGAGGGAATGATGGCGGTGATCTTGAGTTTTCAATCATTCTCCGTCAACCCTCGCCGCACCTGCATCCCCCATGGCTTCGTGGACGTCTCCGCTACCACCGGACTCTGAGGCCGGCAACTGGGTGCAGGGCACATGGTCGTCGGTCTCGTGTTATTGCGGCTTGCTATTTTTTGAAGGTTGGGAGTGAGGCATAATTATCGGAATCGTTCCTTTCCATTTGAGGCGAACCTGGGACTGTAGTTTGGATTCATGGCGTCGGGGCTGGCCCTTCAGTCTCTGGCATTTCGAACGTTCGAAGTTATGTTGTCCCGAAGATGCGGATTTGGAATTGTCCCGGTGTTGTGGTGAAGCTATGGTGATCTTCTGATGAGCTTGAAGGTTTCCTGGCTAGGGAAGAAGTCAACTCCTGGCCCCAGTCATTCCATAGCTAGGAAACTTCCTTAGGTCTGTAACCTCGCAAATTCATCTTGCCGTATAGCACCACTGCGAAACCAGGTGAAGGGCAAGCATGTCCATTCCGATCGAAGTCCCAGACTAATTAGTCAACAACACTTCAATGAAGGCTGAAACAGCAGTGACAAACTAAAGAACAAAGACGACAGCAAACAACGGAAGCCCGACAGGAGACCCAAGAACTCCGGGTCCTTTCCGAAATATCAGGCCACATCGGTCTACCGCGCCGATCAGGATCTCCACATCCAAACCCAGCACAGCAACCGTGCAACCCCTGTGGCTTCTCTCTAAGGCGCTACGATTGGCTGCGCATGGCCACTGCCCCCTGACTCCCCTGCCTCCAGAAGCGGTGCTCTTGCTTGACGGGTGGAGTTTCGGAAGGCAGGTCGTCAGCGACAGGGAGGGGACATGCTAGGAGGGTGAGTCAGAAAGGCAAACCGGCTCTTCATGATCACCATCTATCCTTCATGGCATCTTAATGCAGGCTTCTCTGCTCTTCATCAAAGCGCCCAAATCCAGAGGCAACACATCGTTGCATCCTAATGGTTTAACTGCCTCAGCCTTTCTGTAAACGGATCGCTGACTAACAGGCATTGCGACAAGCAACATTGGATGTATGTAAGACAGAGAGTTCCAGAAACACAGAAAACTCTACCATAGACTATAGACTAGACCCTGAACGGCGTTATCCTTGTTGTAAGGATGCCTGAATAAGGCCCCCCCCCCCCCGAGTTTAGGCCACAAGATTCGCCTCCAAGGGCTCAGGAGAGTCCGCCATCGCAGGGGCACGGCTCTCTCTAACAGACTAAATTGTTGCTCTGTACTCTACGGATGTCGCATCGGGCACCGCTCAGGAAGGGAAAAAACCTCCTGGATCTGGGAAGCATGAGATGGACCATGCTCTAGCTGGTCTTGCGTCTCTGTCTCACGCAGTGGTGGTCGAGTAGTAGGCTGCGTGATGAGGGCTTCGGGTTTGGGGTAGGGCGCATGGTCCGTCTTGGCTGATGGAGCGAGGTGTTCCAGGAGAACCACGCCAGGCTGTGCCAAAACGGCCACGACATCTCGCTGGCATTAAATTTGCCCACTTCGAGGCGGATATCTACAAGTAGGGAGCCAGTCTTTACGTCTGAGTGTGCTCTGGCACAGATCTGTTCTCCCCATGGTGTAGCAGAAAACATCGGCAACTGATGCTGCCCCAAGCCCCGAAATAACTGAACATGGAAAAGCACGAAGATCAGACTATCAAATAATCACAGTACATGCGTCACTTTCAACCCACGAATCACCCGAAATCTTCACCACTCTGAAGCATGTGCGTGGGAGGTCACCCAAGCCCGCTCGCTTGCACTGAGAGTACGCGGCACAGGTGGAGGTGACGGCGTGTCACCCTGCACGGCGAACCTGCGCAGGGCACTCCGCAATCGAAGCAGAGAAGAAAAGCCTCTCAGGAAGACAAGACAGCAGGATTCAACTTTTGGCTTTGGTCAAGCTCCACCTCGCCACATTCTGACATCCTGTTGTAAGCAGTCCACCAGCCTTAAAGCCTTATCGGTTAAACGTGTGAACGGTGCAATCTCTCGCGACTTTGTTCCCGGGCTGCCATGCAGGAGTCGCATATGCCACACCGCCGTTGTCATGCAGCCGTGTACCTCCACAAAGACAGGACACCAGCTGGTAGTTCTAAAGTTTATAAAGACCCCTTGGCAAAGGAGCAACACTAGTACTGCAGCGACATTTGGAACAAGCCTTTGCACGTCCGCAGCGGCTGTAGCACTCTGGAGCCATCTCCAACATAAGCTCGGCCTCGGCCATAGACCTCGGCGTGCTTGCCCTCCGCAGCGACGAGCCCTGAGTTCTGAGGCGGGCAGGAAAAGGATCTATGAGAGCTGTTGGGTTTAGGTTTGTTAAAGGTTTTGGAGCGAAGGTGTCGGGCCCAGGAACTTGCGCTCTTCAATGTTCCGTTGAGAGCACTCTTGAAGTTACCGAGGGAAGAAGGTAGATCAGGATCTCGGTCCTCAGACTTTCTTGATTCTACGACTCGTTCGTCTCTACCACTGTCAGCACGGCATCTATGTGGTCATGTTTAGCCTAGCCTAGCCTAGCCTTCCAGGCTATAAGATTCAGGGTTTCTAGAGTTCAGGCTGCGCCAGGACTGCGAGGCTACGAGGGTTAAGCGAACAGGGACAGTCTTACGGTTTAGCTAGGAGTGTTCTGGCTTTCGGTTCAGCCCGTCATCGACGTGAGATCACGATCAGATCCCACGTGCTGGATGTACACAGGCATCCCGAGAAACATCCCCATAACCTCCTGCAAAAAGAGCAGACTGAAAACCTGTAGACTCGAGAAGAGAACGAGCTCGGAAAACAGGTCAAAGAACCGAGAACTCACATGCTCCAAGCAAACCAAATAAAATACAACAAGAAAAGCAAACACACACACACACGAACAGCCAAACATCTGAGCTGCAACAGAGCTATACGGCCCAGCGACTCTCGGCCACGGTGCGTGCAGCACCTTCAGGATGTGCTGGGCATGCTCTAGGTTGCTGAGAAACGTGACTTCGTGAAGCCTGGCTCATTACCTGTCGGTAGAAAAACTCTCCTGGATGCTGCAGCAACCCAGCAACAACAGTTGCAGTAGTTGTAGTACCAGTATGCGTCGTCGTCGCTGTTTTCGTCGTCGTGGTCGTCTCGTCGTCGTAGTGTTGGTGCTGGTGGCGGTGCCTGTGCTGGTGCTAGTAGTACTGGTGGCAATAACAATAACAGGAATTGCAGCAAGAATAACAGGAATAATCCCAATAGGCATGGTAATAGTCGTTGTCGTCGTCGTCGCGGTAATAGTACTAGTCGTCGCGGTAGTAGTTTTGTTGTTGTTGTTGCTGTAGGAGGAGGAGGAGGAGGAGGAGGAGGAGGAGGAGGAGAAGGAGGAAAAGGAAAAGGAGGAGGAGGAGGAGGAGGCGGCGGCGGTGGTGGTGGTGGTGGTGGTGGTAGCAGTAGTAGCAGTAGCAGCAGCAATAGCAGTAGCAGTAGCTGTAGTGATTGTAAGAGCAGCAAATTTCAGAGTAGCCGTCGCACAAAAGTATGCGTCGGCAACACCAGCGACAGGGTCAACATCACTATGCACCATCGTCTTCGTCGACTACCTTCGTCATGATCTGATTGCAAAAACCACGACTGGAATCTCATCTGAACCGACCCGGCCCGTGTCGCATGCGTGCGACTCCCTTCAACCCAGAAATTGTGCTTGATCCGTATCCGAGGTGAGGATTGCTGAAAGGGATTGCATAAACGCCGTTGCAGGCAATCTCACTTCCTCGCTTGCCGCACAATTCATGGCAGAGCAGGTGTTGGATTCGGCCGCAACCACCCGAACACTTTGACTGCTGAATTTCCATACGACCCTCGAACAGCAGGGAATAGCCCCCAAAGCTGGACCCACCTGCGATGGCAACTTCTGCTGCCTCAAGCTGCTTGTGGTGGATATAAGAGGCTTGTGTCCGTAGACTTCCGGAGCTACTGCATAAGGCTTATGCACGGGGAGATCCATCTGTCCTGGTGCCTTCGACAATGGCAAGCCCGGCAGGTTCTTGCATCAAGTGGTTGCTATGGAACTGCGGTGTTTTCCCGGCATTCGTCTGCGGCGCTAGCCGCCGGGGAGCTGCAATTCCGTTTTACGATCCTCACAATGGGTCGGGTCTTGCTTGCTACTCAGGGCTCTCTCAGGATACCTACTGGGCGTCTAAGAGGGAAATTGCGGATCTGGTTCTCGGAAGCTTAGCTCTGCGCTTCCACGGCCTTCGTGGCAAACCGCTCCTCTGCAGCAGCTAGCTGCCTGGCATCCAAAAGCTGACCCAAAGCAACAGTAGGGTTTAAGACTTTAAGACTTTGGGCTTTGGCCATTTAGGGTTTGCACACCCACACGAATGTCAAATCCTAAATCCGAACAGATGGATTAGACATCGCAGGGAATGCACATCCTGGGCAGCCAAGCCACAAGTTCAATCCTGCTTTATCTGGCCTATGGTCTACAACATGGCCTTGATAACTTCAAAATGTGTAAACCACAAGCAGTTGTCACCCGGCCCCTATCCATCACTACTTCTTACGACCCCATAGACCCCAAACCTTGATGTCGAAGCTTCCAGCAGCCGCTGCGCTCGGTGAAGTTCTGAGGAGGTGGCCTAAGGGTTCAAAGGGCTCCGGTGGGCTCCAAATAAAGGGGTATCAAGGGACTTTCAGCTTGAGGGCGCTTGCCTCAAAAAGCCGTGGGTAACGAGAACCTCGGCCGCTAAAGCCGAGAAAGTGCAGATTTCGGGGTGCATAGTGCAGAAAGTCAGGAGTGGGGACGGGCTGTCAAGCGCATGAGGTTTTCTGGGTATAAGGCGGCAGAAATCCTGGGTTGAGGAGGATTTACAGCTTCGGGTTCTCAGGCGGCAAGGTTCAGGGCTGGGTTTTAGATGGACAAGAAACATCAGAACGGTCGAGCTTTCCGGGCAAGCAACGACAAGGTCGAATGCCGCTCAATCTATCACAAGGGGCCCTGATGGAATGCGAAATGAACTTGAGGAGCCTTTGCAAAGGTATGAAGTATATGGTAGATTGAGAGTGACAAAAGCACAGTGCCAATCATCTGAAGAGGAGCTTGGCTCCTAAACCCTCAAGCCCTAAACGTTGCCTGGCTGGCATCATATCATGTGCCGTCCGGGCGGGCATGCTGAGCTAGTCGCAAGCTGCTGGCGGCGCAACTCCATCAGGGACTCCTGCGATACGTGCCAGTACTTTTAACACCTTGAGATTCAATCCGAAGAGATGGAGGCGTGCTCAGCTTGCGCCTGGCAGCAACGCCACTGCAAAAGAAAAGGATGGCTCTTCCGACCTTATCTTCCACATTAACATGCATGCTACAAAAACTTGCACAGGAGTCGGAGCTCATGTCTCTCTCGCCCAAGGGTGGCTTATCCCAGTCAACCGGCTCCACATCCCGGACGTACCATCCGGAAACAACATGAACGCGAGAAAGGAAGCTCCTCGTGCATCGAGCGCTGGGTGCCAGAAAGGGTCTGCACGCGAGAGGAGGGAAACGAGCAAGGTTCAGGTTATGTCTGCGAAACTACCTGTCCAAAGCGCGCAGACCACACACACACACACACACACACACACCGACCGAACCCTGCAAGTGCGATAGTACTGTAACTCAAGCGGGCATGAACTAACCCATACAACCCCACGACCCCAAACCCTCAAACCCTAGACCTCTATAGACCCTACACGGCCTTAGGAGGGGCTCGGTTCCCACGGTTCTAATGATCATCGTCGTCAGGACCAACAGCAGCGACAACAGCAGCGACAGTCGAACACGTGAAACAAGCAAAAGCGCCAACTGTCAACGGGTTCGACTGGCTAGATCCTCAATAAGCCGTCTATGGTGATTGTGTTCAAGACGAAGCATGCACAGCAAAGTGTGGCAAAAAAACACAGACGGATTGTTTTGCGAAGCCCCAAACATGCCTCGACTGTGGAGGCGACGTGTTGCAATTCGGCCCTGAGGGTTTCCAGGTCCTGCCGAGCAACGGACTTTTTGTCCTCTTGCTGTCATCGCTTAGCGTTTGGTTCTTCTCTCATACTCTTCCTGAACTACTGCCAATTACTTAGGCATGGTGATGGTGGCAATGGTGCCGGCCATGGTGATGGTCATCGCCAGAGGATGGTGATCATGAGGTTGTTGTTGTTGATGATGATGATGAGTACGTAAGGTGATGATGATGGTGATGATGGTGGTGGGTATGATGACGGTAAGTAGGGCCATGGCGAACATGATGGTGATGAATGCGATGATGTGTACGAGACTGATGATGATGATGATGATGGTGGTGATGAGGATGATGATGATGATGATTATGATGATGATGATGATGAGTATGATGGTATGACGATTAGTATGATGATGATGATGATGATGATGATGATGATGATGATGATGATGATGATGATGGCGGTTGTGACGGGGTATGATGCTGAGTATGATGAAGTGATGGTGATGGAGATGACGACGATGAGGATGATGTGAAGACGGCAAGGACAACAACGTCGACGATGCTGATGACTGCACTGATGGCAGTGGAGGGTGCAGCAGGCGGCATCTTGCGGTACTCAACCCGAGGCGATTTGCGGCAACCTCAGAACAAAAGCGAAGACTGCCTAACCGGAACCCAAGCATGAAGCCAACGACCTTAATCATTATTCCCACCACCGGCCGTCAACCCACCTCGACCCTACGACAACAGGCCTTGCGTGCATCGGCATCTCGTTCTGCCGAAGCCTGGCCAAAACTTAGATGGCTTTTCTGATTTGAGCTTGGGCTTTCCGGCGACGTTGATGCTTATTTGCCGCAGCAGCCCTCTGGCCAGTTCCGGAGCACAGTGTGCCACTCAGGACTCGTTCAAGTTTCTGCAAAAAACATTTGAAAGTGATGGTCGGCAAGTGTCTGATCTTCGTGCTCTGTTGGGTTATGTAATTATGTGGGCAGCCTTCGTTCTGTCAGTTTTGGCATCACACTCACGATAACGATGACTGTGGCAATGCTGAATCATGATGAACATAATACCTGCGTGTTAAAGACAAATACTTTTGCAGTCGTTGCAGGGCCATGGCTTCAACCCGCGCAGGTGTTGGCAGGGCTCAGCGTTGCGAACACGACGCGTGTCTCCAGCAAGCAGACTGTTGTATGGTGAACTCTCTGGTCGAACATACGCATTCATCAGATCATGAAACTTGCCACTCCTCATGGTTCACGAGGTTCTCCAAAGCGTCAACAAGCGGTCCAGAGTGGAGCATGGACACATGTCAAAGGCAGATCTAGAACGCTGCTAAGGCAAGAATGCCTCGATCTTACAAGCCCTAGGCCTAACCTCTGACCCCAAGCCTTCACCCTGACCCCAAACCTTTGCCTAGACCCTGAATGCTGACGGTTCACCCCAAACCCCAAACCCTGCTCGCCCTGAAGCCGCCTCAGAATGGAGGAGTCGAGCGCCTTCTTGCACCTCAGAGCCCGGATGGTCCCGGAACTTCTACAGGGGTTGACAGTGCGCCCGCGCTGGACAAAGTCTGTGTGGAGAACTTCGGCTCTAGGACTGATTTTACAGGCTTTGGGCTTTGCTTTTAAGCTGCAGTGGTTCCTTCTCCGTGGGCGAACACTCAAAAGGGCCACCCACATTTCATGGCAATGCACCTTAACAGCAGACCCACTGCTTCAACCATCTGTTGCTAATGAGGTTATTCAGGGCTTAGAGGGGTGAAGCCAAAAGCAAAAGCCGGGAATGCCGTGACGCCTCCTCTTGGAGTGTGTGGAGCACTTCCTTCGCATGTGCAGGAAGGGTACAAAGAAGTGCCCGGATTTTTCATGTCCATAGCTATGGGGTGCTTATGAAAGGATCCTACTATTTAGAGTACTATATTCGGGTCCCCCATTTTCAGAAACTCCCGTGTTCAGCAAGGCAGCTGAGGGTTCCGGTCTCGGCGGGGAAGCTTGGATTTCCAGTAGAGTCCCTCTTGAGCGGCTTTTAAGCAGGGCACGTGACAAGTCCATGCTCAAAGCATTGCTTGCATGAAAATTGCAAGACATGACCGTTGACCGCGCGTGCAAGGCCAAGTTTCCCCTGTCGCTCCTATCACGCCCACAAATGTTCGGTGTAACAGCCTGCAGCAACAATGTGACGGCAAAAATAAGAGCAATAACAACTATCATCGCCGCAGTAGCTACAACTGCGTGAATAACCACCGGTGCCGCAATGCTCACGCCGGCACTGGTTGGCCATGCTCAATGACATGCCGGCCATCACCCTCTCACCATCACCATCCATAGCAAAATCATCGTCATCACCATCAGCAGTAGCAGCAGCATCCTCACCTGACCCCCAACCTGCAAACCGCCTAAAATCACAAACCCGATACCAGAAGAACAAGAAAGAAAACATGACATGCATAACTACCACCCTTACCCAAAACCCCGCGCGAAAACTGCAACCCTAAACACAAAAACCCTTCAGTCCATGAACCCAAAACACAAAGCACCAAGACCAGCATTAGACTGGTACTACTAGTTATACTTAAGCCTCAAACCAGAAAGTGCAAAAACCCGGAACCCTGAACCTCAAACTAAGGAAGCAGTCTTAGTGTTTATTCTATACCTCAAGCCCCAAACCCGACGAACCCTGAACACGCTAAAGCCTGAATGAACCCCCACTAAGAGACTTCCCCCGCCTGAGCTATGAAGCGGTCCGCTGGCCCTCGGCGCCATCGCAGCTGGAGGACCTCCTGTGGGTTGGGGCTCCGTGCTTCTAGGGTTTTACAAGTCGAGTTTGAGGTTTAGAGACCGTTCCTGGATTGGGGTTCAGGGCTTCAAAGTCTCAGAGTTTAGCATGTCCTGGGTCGGGGCTGGTTGTTGGAGGGATTTCCAGATCTTGCCTTCCTTCCTCGGGTTTTTTCGCGTTGGACCCTCGGAGTTTCGGCTTTCATCGCCTTGAGCTGGATTTTTCTGGGCTTGCCTAAGGCAGGGCCATGTCCTCTGAATCGTGGAGCTCAAAGGATCTCCTTGCACCCTTAAGCCCTAAACCTCCAAACATGATTTCAAGAGGCAGAGCCCGAGGATGCCCTGCAGGGAGACCATGGTTTTGCAAACGGATCGGAGCTGTGTGCTTCAGTGCTTCACGGAGTGGGGGAAGTAACCGGCGAAGTATTGGTATATGATGTAGAGGCATGATCGTCTCATTACTTAGGAGTCGGACCCCTCTGTCAGAGCAGTTGCTGACTGTCCGGGCGATACCGATAGAATTAGAAAGAAACGCTGTTCCCTGAAGTTCCTGAACACGTAACATTAACATAAGATTGTAGTGTGCAAGAAACCTCAAGCCCGCAGCAACCCACATATCAATCAGTACGAGGTAAATGGGACCGCTGCTTCCACCTCTACTCTGCGATTCCCCGTCCCACGGCCTCGGTCTCGCAACGGACTTCTTTCCTGTCAAGGGCAGGGCTTTGAGTGCAATTCACCGAGGATTGCCTTAGCAGAGCTCAGTCCTCAAAGGGCCTAATCCTAATGTAGGGCCTTGATGAATAGAACAAGCTGGTGGGAAAAATACTGCACGTGCAGTTCTTGGGTTGCAGTGTGTACTGCCTGGTTCTTCACACAGCCTGCGAGAACTGTGGGTTGTGGGATATTACCACTCATCGATGCCAGTAGGGAATACGCTCGATGTTGAGCCCGGCGGCAGCTCGCGGTGTGCTCGCACGAGCTCGGCACCCCGCTGGTGGCAGAGCTCTTGTGCCTCTGCGTACCTTGCTGGGAGCGGCACGAATGGTAGTGGCGCTTGTATCCGCGCCAGTCCCAGTACCACTTCAAGTAACCACGGCTACCTGCTACCACTTAACACGAAAACCAGAACTGGTAAACTCACGGATGGCCCGGCTTCAATCTCCGAGCCCCCTGGCCCCAGCTGGGATCTGCCGACCAGGGTGCATGGCTGTGGCCTCGCTGAAACCCTGGGCCATGAGGGTGTGCATCTCCTCTGCTATCATCCGTGGCCAGCGACATGCAGGACTTCAGTGTCTGGGCCGGCTCTAATCTGGTGACTACAGAGGTTCTACTCTCGGAGCCCACTTGTGCGCAAGAGGCTTGATGACGATGTTCCTGCCGCTGCTTGGGTGGTTGGAGCATCCGGCAAAAGGCCTCACCACCGTTTTCCTGGACCTGCGTAACCCATGTAACCCCATGTCTTCCACTCGGTGTACACATCGGGAATTACGAACTGGTTGAGGAGGACTTCCTTAACGATACGGTGGTTTCGGAATCTGCGGGACCCTGGCCCTAACATCGATCGAAAACTGTAGTAGTAGGAGTCTGAATACAAAGACCTGCAAGACGGGACCCTGAATCTCAAGAACACCCGGATTCTCATGACCCTAGAAAAGAAACAGCGGAAAACGCTGGTACTTGGCTTGCCCATACCTCGGACGAGGAGATCACTCTACGGCGTTTATGTTGGCTTCTCCCCAGAAACCCGAAAGCCACCGAAACAGAAAAGGAAGCTGGTTGCTCTGAAGTCATCCTCTGTGAGGCCAGAATGGCGCTGCGCGCGATCGCGCCTGGCATGTGCAAGGAACTCTTGTGGAGTCGGCTACAAGTCCGGAAGCCCCATCTGTCAACCCCGAATCATGCAAAGCTTACCACCCCTTTACCCTTTACCCCAAACACGAAGTGTTTGAGAAGCATCAAGGAGGGCTCCAGGCTCGGACTGAAAGCTCCATCGCTGCTCTGACGATTCCAAAAAAAAGGAGATCTTAGACAACAGAAGAAGGGTTACTATAAGGGATCTACAAAGCATATCGGGAAGTAAGGCGGCAAATTGTACCAGACATCACCGAAACGGCAGAAGAGACAACCCCAAAGTTCGGCAAGGGGCTGCTGCAACGCCAACTCGATGGCCTGAGCTGCTTGGCCTGAGACTGCAATCTGGAGATCTGCTAAACATAAATAAATAAGTGTATAATAGTGTGTGTGTGTGTGTATATATCTATATCTATATATATATATATAGATATGTATATATATATATATATATATATATGTGCCTAGTGATTTCTTTAGTTCTATTTACGTTCTGCATTTTTGTATTTATTTCTTGCGATACTCTGTATGTATGTATATATATATATGTATCTGCATATGGGTATATACATATATACTATAAAAGTATACAGTATACATATGCGTAAATACATATACACATGCAGAGTATACTTACCGCATAAGCACAAATCAATACGCACATATATATATATATATATATATTGATTGGTTGGGTAGTCATGAATTGTCACGAAACCAAAACTGACTGTCATTTCGGTGAAGTAGTCGTGAACTGTCACGAAACCGATAATGCTTATATTGCATGAACTAGATGTAAACATACTGTCAAGTAGGTGCGGCTGCGTGCTCAGAATTTGCAGCTTGTGGCATGCTCATGGCATATGTGCTTCTTTGCGAATGCGTGTGCTCTTTTGCGCACGCGTCCGCCAACTCTGTAGTCTGGGTCAGCTACGGAGGCTTTATAGAAGCACCGCCCCGAGAAGTAACCGTCTCTGTACACATCTTCTGTTGACTCATTATTTTTGCATTACAGAATGTGTACATTGCGGCTCTTCCTCCTAAGTCTTCAACAGGCACAGCCGCGTGAGGAATTAACAAGGAAGCTCAGGATGAAAACCGCTCTAAGACTCTAAGCTGTCTCACTGATTTAGCCATGGTTTAGGGTTTGGAGTTTACGGGACCACAGTAAGCAATCAAACTTCTCCTGGATTTGTTGACCTCCAGTCGCCTTCCCTCCCTGCAAAGACCTTTCGAAAGTCTTCAACAACCACAGGACCCATAAAGATCGCAGGATGATCTTCAAGCATTGACCAAAGTCCCAGTTGCACTGGACTTTTTCAAGTCGATCCTCCAGATGCTGCATCACTTCCTGCAGAAACACAGTTCAATCTTATGGATTCCAGGATCCACGCGGGCTTCCAAGTGAAAGCCTATAGTAGTTTTTTACAGTTGCCATGCGCATCCGAGGGTGACGTGTCTTTTGAACAAAGCAGGCGAGCGCGTCGGCGCAGTTGTAGGCTGTATTCGGGGTGTTGCTGGAGGTACTGTTTGAGTCCCAGTAGGTCCCGTCTATGGTCAGAGGCGGTGTGATCTAGGTGGGCTTGGAATACTGGCAGGATCCATTCCGCTAATTGTTCTAGCCAGTAACGTTGGGGGTGTCCTCTACGCGCAGATTTGGTGAATTTGATTCTGTCTTTGTATCTACGGGAGAAGACTACGTGGTGTAAGGGGTTATCGGGCGGTGTAGCCAGGATTTTGCAGAACTGCTGGATTTGTTGTTCCAGGAGGATTTGAGACGGTAGTTTGGGTCCACCTGCAAAATCCAGACCCGTCTGTTGCTAATGTGAGAGAAAAATGAGCGTATAGTAGTTAGAGTTGAGGATTCGGGGTGAGAGGATTTGAGGTGTACTTGGCTTCGGGAGAAGGGCCTCATTGCCCGACGCGTACATGCCCGACATGGGGTCAAAAGCCCAAGGCCTGAAAGAAAACAAACCTCGCACAGCCGTTTCAGCCGATAGAACCTCCTAGGCCGCTGCCACCAAAGGCATTCTGATTCTGACATTTGGCTACATCTGGGCTTCATCTTGCTATGACCATGAAACCTTGTGGTCGGGTCCAAGATTGACCGCACTGAAGCAGCCTTCGCAAGTATTCGCCAGCAAAGCTCCATACCACGAAACCCTGGTCCAACTTATATATTCTAGGACTATGTGCAGGAGGACTGGCTCCTTCATGGACTGCTGCACGGCCGTAAGCTCTGACAGCATGGCTTCAACGCCGCTGTATCCTGGGATCGGGGCTCGGAGTTTTTTTGAACATTTTGGGATAACGGGGAGCTCCCGCCCTTCGAGCGAAAATCTCCGAAGTGAGGCAAGCCGGTGGCAATAGTACATACAACACAAGGCCTTGCCGGTGGATATGCTCAAAGCCACTTAAATCACAGGCAGCAAAAGGCACAAACCTTAACTGCGGCCACCGCACGTTCCAAGGACTCCGCTCGATTCGTTCGCACCTCGCTGCGGCACAGGATTCCAAGCACGCTTTAGTTCCTGCCGTACTCGTATTTCTAAACGAGCCCGCCTGGCGAACCTCAAGTCTTCGCTAAGACGCAAACGCGTCAACATTGCACACGCCCGAAGCCCAAAAGGCAGCAAATCTCTTGACCCACGACCCAAGACCGAAGCCTAACACACGGGAGTTGCAAAGCGTGGATTGCTCTGTGTTTCGGACGCTCCCGAAATAGCAACTACCACTACCAATTCCAAGAACACAAGTATTATGGCTAGTACTACGATTGATGTTATTCTTAGTAACTGTTATTCAACTTATGATCAAGACTATTATTGTTGGTATTGCAGTTACCACTGCTACTTATTGTTACGATGCCCGTCACTATTTTTGTAATCCACATTGTTATGCCTACAGAAGGGACCGTCCTGGAGCCTGCTCGTCCCACACACAGCTTCTCGTATCATATACAAGATGCTTTCTCTATGACATACACGCACATATATATGTACATGTATACGTATGTATATGTGGCTAGATATGTACCACGTATATGTATATGTACGTGTAAACATATACATATAAATGGATAGATAGATCGGGAGAAATCGCTTTGAGCGAGCCTTGGATTCCAAACGGCGAACCGACAAAGCAACGTCTTTGGGACTCCTCGGCTGGAGGCTTTGGAGGTAAAGGGGTTCAGGGAGTAGAAGTTTAAGGTTTGGGATCTCATGGTTTAGAGGAGTTTAGATTTCAGGGCTTAGGATTTGGGGTTCGGAGATTTAAAGCTTAGAGGGTTCTGAATCTAGGCTCAGCTGGCTCCTTGCCTTCCATGCACGCATGCACATGTGTATGTCTGTGTATGCATGCATGAAGACGGCACTGATGTATGTATGTATGTATGTATGTATTAGCAAGTGTGTATGTATATGTAGATGTATGGACAATGTATGGATGGATGCATGGATGGATGGAAGGATGGATGGATGGATGGACGGATGTTGACGTAAGTGCGCATGCATGCCGGTATGTGCACACACACATGCCCTCTCTCTCTCTCTCTTTCTTTCTTTCTGCAGGGCGTAGGGGTCGCGCGCGCCCCCCAGGCCATAGGCCCGCCCAGCTCACCCCCTGTGTCTCTCTCTCTCTTCCTTCCTTCCTCTCTCTCTCTCTCTCTCTCTCTCTCTCTCTCTCTCTCTCTCTCTCTCTCCCGGGCATGAGGGCGGGTCAACGCCCTCGGGCCAATGGCCCCCCCGTTGTTTTAACGGGTGTGAGGGGTGAAGAACAAGTCGTGAATACAGTTTCGGCTAAAGCCATATAGAATACGATAACGGCAACTGTAATCATCGACTCTCAGTTCCACACATGCAAGGTCATCTCTCTCTCTTTCCCCCGTATATATGACAAAGATAACGTTAGGGGTTCGTTCAGAGAGATGACTTCGGGAGGTACAGTATTCCCCCCATGATGCCGATGCAGTCTCTACAAACGATGGCCGGGTAGATAGGAAACTAGAGAATCATTCCCCGGCATCATCTTTTCAGGGGTGTAGGCACAAGGAGTGTTTGGGGATTTCGGTCCATCAGATTTGGAATAAACAATGACACAGCGTTGTATGACCAGCCTAAAGGCAACATATAAGTGAAGGCAAAGGCCACTGGATGAACCATCCCCCGCGCAAAGTCAGCTCAAGGTAGCACTACAAAGTCCTGGGCCTGACTGTATGTCATTTGGATCCTCGCGTGGATTTGTCCCCCGCAACTGACATAACTCTAGAACATCTTTGGAGGATCCAGCAGACTTGGCCCCGAATCGTCAACGATGAGGAAACAACCGCCTGCTTTCATTACGAAGCACTATAAGGTAGCAGCAGCATTTGACCGGGTTTTTGTGGGAGCCTAGTTTCAAGCATTCAGAGTCAGTTCCCCCGTGATGCCAGCATCTTTAACGGGGTGGTGCAGAGTAATGAGATTGTTGGAGGTTTGGGTCCATCGGATTTTGGGTTGAAACAAGGACACAACGATACATTCAAAGCCTAAAGGTCAAACATGTGTACAGATCAAATCAAGTTGGTGGACCCATTCCCCCCTTTTTTGGTTTCGCTATTTTACAATGACGAGTTTTGTCGTGGTGCTGGATGGCTGACATTCCCTGCATAAAGTGCTGAATCATTTCGAGAGCTGGCTCAAAACCAGGGTTATTGACCAAATATGCAGGTTCTTCATTCAGCACTTTTCGGCAGCAGCATTGCCAGGATATTGGAACAACAGCTTGCAGTGTACAGGAAGGCAGTGAGGCAGCAGCAGTTGGCAAGGGGATTTTGGGGGTTGTGTATTGCTTGCAATGCTTTTCCCCCTGCTTGATCCATGCAACAATAAGGATGAAATAGGGAACCTGTAGTCACAAGGTAGGTCATGAGCAGGGACAAAAGGACTGCATTCCCCCGGCTCAGCTTCCCTCAGATCGGCCCGTGGCGGTCGTAGAGGGCGCCATGTAGTCGGCGGCGTCGGTGTTCCGCGGGGCTTGCTTCACTGCTACTGGCTATGTCTTCCGTGGGACTGAGTCCTTCACGAGGTAGTCCCCCGTCTCCCAGATGACTGCCAGCGGGTACGTTCCCAAGCCCGTGGTGTCTATCGAAGAGCCACCATTCTTGCTGGCTTGAAGAGGATGTCGCCATGCCACTTCCCCCGGCAGGATCATGTACCTCAGCAGCGCCTGGAGGTGCAAGTAGATGTCCCCCGGCCGGATCGTGTACTTCAGCAAATCCCGGGAGAACAGGTTGTCCAGGATGTAGTGCCTCCTCGACTGCTTCAAGTGTCTCGAGGAGGGCCCTGTGTACAGTATTGAGCTCGTCACCAGGCCATTGTTGTAGTTGGCCTCTCAAAGACTGTAGTTCGAGGGCAATCCCCCGGGCCAAGCGTTGTCGACGGTCACGGGCCAGGTGGGATGTTACAATCCCCCGATGTGCAGCTATGACATCCGCGGGGTGCCCAACTGGGTCGCCTCTCTCCACCGCAGCCAGATAATGGCAGAGATCTGCCAACTGTAGCCAGTGCTCTCGTTGTTGGGGCTCCATTTGGATCCCCTGCAGAGCGGTGCCCAGCTGGCCGAGGACAGTCCCCGTGTTGAACATGCCTCTGTCATAGTCCAGCCCAGCTTCGCCGGTCCCCCACTGTTGAGGGTTGCCATCGCGTGCCGTGGCCATGGCGTGTAAGTGACTATTCAGCCATGTGAGAAGAATGTCGTCTCTCTCTCTCTCTCTCTCTCTCTCTCTCGCTATCGCTATTTCCAAGCGTCTTGTAACTTTTCACTCGACATACGTGTGTATGCAGACGTGTATATACAAACACGAAAAAAATCAATTCATGACATAAATACACACATACCTTACACCAAGCTGCTCGTCGGCGGCCTGTGGCATCTCAAATTCCGACGCTCGCGCGCCAAGTGCAAGGCGAATTATGGCACAAGCTCTCTTAAGAAGGAGAGGCGGACAAGAAGGCAAGTCCAGTCAATGACAGTATTGATGCCATGGTAGTTTACTTACAACTCACGGCGTCTTTGATGAGCATAGCCTACTCTTATGATGACTTAGTTTTTCGCGCAATACGATCTTCTGCTTCGCTAAGGGATCAATAAAGGGTTTTTGTCCTAGAGCCGGTCCCTTTATTGCAATCCCGCTACCCACAGCGCATGGTGGCTCTAGGCATCAGAGCGGTCTGCGCCCTTGAAGAGATCTCACGGCGGTCCGAGCTCATATAGAGGCTGATGATCGGTGCTTGGGACTAGCCTCTCGTATCTGATGACAAACGCTAATAATAAGGGCAAGAAGAAACAATATCACAACAATGCGAGCGAAGGGGCACTCCAGTCACAAAAAAAAACAAGATCCATGTTGCCGCCACTACTAATGAGATACCGACTACGGCAATCGTCGCTATTGCTTGTCCGACGTGTCGAAGAACTCTGTTGGTGCGATTGAAGTCGAGAGCCTATTTCTGCTCTGTTGACCACCTGTGTCAGAAGAAGTGACAACCAAGACAACAAGGCAAAGGGACAACACACCGAGATAAATTGCATTTCTGGAAACCGTATCTTGCTGGGATGTCAACGTGCAAAATTGTGAAGGTGAGGTGTGGCGGGTCCAACTGTTTGAACCGCTGTGTACTGCCAGCAGTCCCGACCTCCGAGATGCCTCGGAGAGTGGGAAAGATAATCTTGTTGCATGGTCCCTCTGCAATAGTCTCTGGCATAGGGAAAGGAGATGATGATAACTATGGCATGGTGCATAATCCAGCAGCTGCATTGGCGCGGATTAAGACAGGCAGCATACGCCGTATCACCACTTGCCACGTGCCTATCACTATCACAGACTCCTAGATGCTGAAACCAAAATATCCCTCGATGACCCCAAAGCAGAAACGCGTGCAGTTGCAGGCTGGCAGGATCGGCGCACATGAGCCTCAGATCGGTGGTGGGACTACGCCACACTACTCCACGGGTGTTTGGGGTCTTAGGGCTTAGGCTCTTCCATGCTTTCTGAACCTAGGTTATATACTGGTGAAATTAAGTCAAGATGATGCCACTTTAAGCTGCTTCAAATCTCCTACATACCCTGAGCCTGTACTAAGCCAAGTGACCTAACCCTGCTAACTATGTTCTAGACATAAATGTACATGTATACCAAAGCTTAAGCTGGCATGCTGTGAGAGTTGCGGCATAGATTTTCTGAGAGGATTTTCTTTAGCAGTGCCGGGGTGGTGGAGATATCAGCTTCAAACTTCGGTTATGTGCTGCTACATCACAGCTCAACGTTGACATAACGAATGGCTTGCAAGTGTACCATGCCCGCGCTGAATGCGAATGTCGCCTCATGGATGTGCTCTGCGCAAATCACACCAGCAGGAGCCGTTTCAGTGTCAAAGCTGAGTGCGCAGCGATTCCTGTCTTTACACACGTGATGCTCAACCCCTGAGCATCGCTTTGTATTCCCCTAGAGCCCCCATGTGCTCGAGCAACATCTCTTACCCGCAGTCTGCGACAAGACTACAATACTCCAACCATAACTCCGAAAAGCAACCCGAAACCTTAGCGAAAACCCCCTATGATTAATGTTCAAAGCCCTGCACCCTAAACCCTAAAACCCCTAACTAACACTCGCCTGACCCTAAACCCACAAATAGTGCCCACAGTAAGCCTTATGCACCCCTTTAAAGGGAACTCTACGATTCTGATATTTGTAACCCTTAGGAACTATACACCCCTTTAAAGGTAACCATACTATTCTAATTTTTGTAACCCTTACTAATTATACACCGCTTTAAAGGGAAACCTACTATTCTAATTGTGAAGGAGAACCCTGACCTTTTAAGGCTCCCGGCATGGATTGAATCCGACTCGCCTCTGGGAAGTGAAGCGCTTCAAGAAGGCCCCGTGTGTAACCTGCTCATTCCATCAAGGGAGCTTAGGTGAGTTTAGGGTTTAGGGTTTGGAGTTTAGGGTTCAGCGTTTAAGGTTTAGGGTTTAGGACGGTTCAGGGTTTAGGGGTTTAGGGTTTGGAGTTTAGGGTGTCGGGCTTGGGGGTGTCTTCGCGCGACGTGAAGTGGAAAGGGGGTGGAATGGGGAAGACTCGGACTTACACAGTTACATCGGGCGCCGGGTCAAAAAGCAGACATGCTCCAATCAGCTGAGTTCGCACAGAAATCGCACCTGACACCCCGCTGTCGATCCCTAAACTCCTTTATTCAGGCCCACCCCCTGAAACCCTGTAACACCTTAAGCCCCCCAAAGCCCTTCCTCCTCGCCCTTCGCCCCCTTCGGAGGCCTAGGGAGTGAAGCACCCCGAGGAGGTTGGCTCCTCCCATGCGCGTGGCCACCTCCAGCTCAAAACGGTGTTGGGGCTTTGGGTTTAGAGTCTTTTGCGTGTGTTCTTCCCGGCCCTGCCAAGTACTCCGGTTTAGGGTGCAGGGTGTTATTAGGGTTTAGGGTTTCGCGTTCAGGGTAGGGTTTAGAGTTTAGGAGTCTACACAGTAAGGGGCAGGGGTTGAGGGTGTTGGGTTTGGTGGAGTTTAAGGGCTGAATGCTTGGGGATTTGAGGTTAAGGGATGCGGGGCTTCGAGATTAGGAGCTCAAGGTGTTGGGTTTAGGTCTAGGTCGCTTTAAGAATTTCGGTCGGGAGGTTCCGGGGTTTTTTTGGGTGAAGGCTAAACATTATACTCATGAGCATGAGCTGCAAGCCCCCAAGGCCCAAGATGCCGAAAACCGTCACCCTGTCTCGTATGTCCTGCATGATACGGCTGCATAATCACTGGAGTTGTTTTTGTTGTTCTGCCTGAATATCGTATCACCCATGGTTTTCACGATTGCTTTGCCGGACGTTCTAGCGTTGACCCCACTCCTGAGCCCGAAAACCCCTAAGTGGTAGCTCAGAGTCCGGCCACGAAGTCGGCGACATCTTTCAGCTTGATGGTGTCCGGAAGGTGCCCCTGCCTCTTGGCCGCTGAGGTCTCGGCTCTTTTGGGGCTGAGCTCAGAGGGTTTCTCCGGAGCTCGGGGTCGCCCACGGAGGAAGACCGACATGGGCTGCCACGATGGCAAGCGATGATTGTAAAACTAACCATGGCATCGACAACACCATCATGCTCACCACACCCATCATTATCGCCCTCGTCGCCACAATCGGAGCCCTCATCACACAGAACCGAAAGCGTGGCTACTGCCAGCACGATATGCCAGGCAAAAAAACAACTCAAACACCGCCAACACCGGCAGCAGCTGCAGCAGCTGCAGCAACACCTCCACCGCTGCCATCATCACCAACAACTACGATGACTGGATTCACAGAATGCATGTCAGCGACAACAACAGCAGTAGAAAATAGTCGTTGTATTTTTGCCCTGAGTATCACAATTGCTCCAGCAAGTGCAACCAATGCCAGGAAACAGCGACTCCTGAACACATGTTCATGGTTGGCGACACATTTGTGAGGCTTCACGATATCATCGCCTGATAGATGTATGGATACAGGAAAGATGGACAGGATCTTGGTTGAAGAGGTGCCCTGAGCCGAGCCGAGTAACTACGAATTGAGACCGCCAAGCCAAGAATTCCAGTGCGGCGCAGTATGTCAAGAATAGAGCGACTCACTGCCGAAACCCTGAACCTTAAACCCTAAAGCCTAAGCCCTAAGCCGACTGTACGGTAGACACGCAACAGGCATAAGAGGACCGCACGATGCAGCGATCAGCTCTCTCAAGGACACCTGAAGACATGCACTTTATACTGCTGTACAATTATATTTGGTCAGATGCAGAAATGAAACGGTTGGGGTTTAGCTGTGTGGGCCGTGTCGGGGGTTTCAGATGTTAGGGCTTCGTCGGGCGGCATCAATCTTGTGCTCGCCGGTCCTGGATCCCGGACCGTACTAAGACTGTGGAAACCATAGTCCAATGCACTGTACCATAAGTCATGTTCAATGTTGATCCATCAGATATCGGCTGCCATGTAGGAAACCAGGTCCAGCGAGCGATCTTCACATCAAGTAATATATCACAAGCCTTCCGAAGCTGAGGCAGAGGCATCACTGCTCCCGAAGATGAACCACGGCGAGAGGATCAGTGGTAGAAACCTTTTGCATTGAGCGAAGTCCTAAACTCCACAGCCTGGACATGCATGTTGAAGGCTCTCCAGGAAAGGGCAAGCTCTGTCGGGTACGTGTCTACATAAAGAGCTCTACTCTAGCACACCGAATGGAACATCAAACCAGCCAACAGGTCAGTGCCTGTGCAAAGCACCAGCGAAGTGCTGCCCAAGCCGGGCAGTCGTTTCGGAGTCCTGCGTGCTGGCTCTCTCAAAACCCGAACCTAAAGCCGTTGAAGCCGAGAAGAACGCTGCGCCACAACGACGCATCGGTCAGCTGGAGGAGCCAAGTGACGATTCCCAAAGTATTATGTATAGTAGTATAGTATTATAGTATTATGGTATTGTAGTATTATGGCATTATGGGATTATGGTATTATGGTATTGAAGTATTATCCATTATGTATGGATACAAACACATACACACACACAAAATTGCATCGGCCTGGCGGTATTCATACGAAATACATCCCGGCAAAGACTTCACAGCTTTGCATCACTGGGCTTCCACAAGATCAGGTCCCCAACAGTTGCTGACAAAAGAACCGCTCAACTTTTTGTGTCGCGAAACGAGGTGCTAGGCCCTAGGCTATAGCTGCAGAAGTGAACATCTGCGGGTGTGCAAAGTGCTTCTGTCGATCAGTTTGATTCACGGTCCAAGGCCAAAAGGGCCGGTCGAGTCATGGTCTTCTGTCCTGCCGCAGTGGTGGCCCGAACCGTGAACCAAACCTTCCACAGCGATTCCGACCATCTAAAACAGCACTGAGTGGAACAAAATCAGCACAACACCCTCCACCAGCTTGGATTGAATGGCGAAGGTCAGTTGTTGAGTCTGAGTCGCAGTGGTCGCGCAAAATCTAGCCCAGTGTGCTACTCTGCACTGCTAAGCACTTCCGAAGTCTGGAATTCTGGGTTTAGGGTCTAGACTGGATGCATGTACTTTGCTCTGGTCGTCCACACCCCATTGCGTTTCTCTCACCGTATACACGTGAATCACTTCCCTCCGAGGGCTAGAGTTGAGGGTACCAGATCTAGGGTCCATGGTTTAGGGATGATCGGGACAGTTGGATTTTAAGGATTAAAGGTTGAGGTGGTGCAGTGCCGGGCTTTAAAGGCTAGGCTTTCCTTCCCTGATCTTACGACTCAAGAACCCTTCTGAGAGTCCGGTAGTGCACTGGGCAGCGTCATCTCAGTTGATCTGAGGTCCGAACCTATCTGCCCTCTCCGGCAGCTAAGATGTAAGGCCCCAAAAGGGTGCCGTGATACATTTTCTCTGCACGTCCAAAAGTGCACCAAAATGTGCCCAAGCCTTGAAACTCCTTTGCACAGCTGTTCCCTGACCGACACTTGAAGGTTCAGGGTTACAGAAGCGTCACTCCATGACACCTTGGCTAAATGTGACGCGGTGACTTCCTCTTCTGGACGTTTTGATCAATAATCGAAATCCTAAGTGTTCACCCGGCGCCGGCCCCAAACGTTTGGCGTATGTTCCATCACTTCTGGGGAGTGGCTGCTTTGCCTAACATGGTACATGGGTGGCTATTTTGCGGCTGGCCTCTCTAAACCCTAAACCCCAGTTTTAGGTCCAGAGCGCCAAGATCAGGAAAGAACCCAAAGGATGGGTTTTGTTGATGCGAGCGTAGTCGTTCACCAAAGCCTGTGAACTGCAAATAGTCAATATGTCGTTGCGCGTTGAACGTGAAACTTGCTTCGAGTCTGAAAAAGAAGTCAACACTGAAAATGTGACCTGTGTCCAGCAGGTCACTGTGGGAAGATGCAGCCTAACGAAAGAGGAGCTGTCCAGTCTGTAAAGGGTGCGCTACTACATGGGCTGTACAACACGACGCGGCGTGCAAGATGTCATGCCTAGAACCCATTGTCGCCACGGGAAGCAAAGACACATGTTCTAGCATTTAAACAACACACAGATGTCAGGTCCATGTCTGGAACTTGTAGAATTGCACTGCCCTTGTGTGAACTTACATCAAACCTGCTGAAGGCATGCCATGATAAATTGAAAGACTTCAACCACTGCACCGTGTATGTCAAAAGTCTGCGTATTTATGTATGTATGTATGTATGTATGTATGTATGTGTGTATGAAATAATATGTACACTTATACATATACATATATACATATACATTCTATACATGTACAACATGCATGTATGAAACTCAGAACCATCTGGGCTTCATCATGGAGAGCTCCGCTACCAAAAACTGCTTGCACAAAGACAAAAGTTGCGGCAAGTCAAACAGCCGGATTTCTAATTCGGCCCTGGGATCTTCGAGCTTTCCGATCCCATTTTGCTTGGGACTCCGGGGTTGAGGCCTCTGTGGGGTGTCAATGAGTCAAGGGGCATCCTTGCGAGGAAACTGAATAACAAGGAGGGCTTCAATGAATACAACAATTATGCTGATGGTGATTATGATGGTGACAGCAATAAAGGTTGCGTGATGGCAGTGAGAGGTGCGCGAATGCTGGAACAAGTTTAGAATACGGGTCTAGATTCTCTGATGGTGTCATGCCTTTGCTCGTCTAGCCGTCTGCTGAAAAAAACTCTAAGCACAGTAGACCTGGCCTTCCCCTGTGCACTACGGCTCGGGATTTCGGAGGTGCTCGAAGTTCTGTGACCATGCGCTCATCCAAGAAAGCAGAGGTCAGCGTTAGCTGAGCCTGAGCTCAATCTTTGCAGGCGATGGGTTCTGTCTGCAAGGCCCCGCAACAAGACGGGCAGAGTGCTCCCTGCCAGCCGAGCCCCGGGCATGAATTGGGCCTTCATGACCCATACTCGAAAGTTCCGTGCTCCGACTTGATCGTCACCCTCTTCCTCGCGGACGGACGGTCTATGCATTGTGGGGCCAGTCGATGTTCTTCTCGCCAATATGTGCATTCTTGACACAGGGGTGCCATCATAATGGCCTTGCTGGGATGTTCTATCATAATACCCACGCTATCGCAGACCTGCTTCCTCTTGCGATTCACTGTGTGGAATTCTCATTGGCACCTGCCTCGAGTGCTGCGGACAGTATTCCTATGTAGCCGTGAGCACCTTGGCTCAACCCCTCTTTATCCTAGCTGCTGCTTGTATTTTGCCCAAAGTCACCGTAAGTATTCTGGTGTCAATCATCGTAACCGCACTCATACTCATATCGTACTCAGTCTTGCAGCCAGAAGCAGGCCCAAACCCCCCTGACCCGGATGCTGAGATGCGAGCTTTCCCGGCTCCAACGCCTCAACACGTCCGATCACCTGGAAGCGACCCCGAGTTGAAGATTTAGGGATTTGGGCTTGGGGCTTGCTGAGAGTACAGTTCCATGTCTAGTATCAAGATTACGGCTTCATGATACTGCTGAAACGGGGCCTTCAGAACTCCTTGGGTCTCATTGGATAGAGTACAAACCCTAAACCCTAAACCCTAAATTTGCTTGGCTTCGAAAAAGCACCCCCTTGTGGGCCTCTCGGCTTCGACTCGAGACCCCCTTAAGCCCGAAGGTTCAGGGCTTGGTTTAGGGTTCCCTTTCAGCGTACTATGGGCTTCTATAATAGGGTTCCTTAAAGGGATCTGTAAGGGTTCTGTAATGCAGGGTTCGGGGCTTGGTTTCCTGTCGTTGCGGCCTTTCAACGTTGGACCTGTCGCCGTGAAGGCGCAATGTTGCCGATGCGGCCTGCGCGGTCACACCGAAGGACTGGGAGATATCCATGATCTTCGCGGCCGCTTCCTGCCCGAAACATCTATGGTCCTATGGTTTAGAGTTTAGGCTTTTTTTTTTTTTGAGCACCTTTTTCCATCCGCCTAAAGTCTTAGGACTCCGGAATTCGCTTAGCGAAAGGCAAAATGTACCCTCTCAGGACTTCAGGAAGTGTTCGTATCCATCGCACCCTCATTCCCTTCATTCTCCCATCGACTCCACCGTTTCACCATCCAGTTGAGTGCACCCTTCCTTAGTCACACCCTGTGGTTCCTCCGTAGTTGAACTTTGCGGTGGTAGTACAGGTTCTGCAGGATGCTCTGTGTCCATGACTTCCGTGGATGTTTGCCCCGTCCCCGACTCGAGGTTCTCGTCATCCTCCATCATAACTTCAAGGAGATCTTCGGGCTCCCAGACGACATACTCCGATAACACCTCCCGACATGCGTTGAGTCCCTCACTGCGGATGCGCCGGAAAAGCCCCATCCACAAGTCGCCGTAGATCTCCTGGATTGTACTGTCCGCGAGTAGTCCCTCATGCCACCGTAGATATACATGTCGGATCACCCTGAAAGGTATCTTCAGGCTACATCTGTGTACCCCCTCATCGTACTCGGCATTCACCGGTCTGGGAACATCTTCGTGGGGATCCACTTCCATATCCAAGATAGCACCGAGCCGATCTTCGATAGCCTGGAGCCCCCACAGCTTCCACTGTGCGAAGAGAATCAGCCAAGTATCACCGAAGGTGTGCCTGATGTCCTGACTGCTTCTGAGGCCCTGCTTCCATTGCCCATAAACAGATTCAAAGATACAGAACCTGGGTTTGTCCGCCCCCGCCGCCATAAGGGGCGAAGTGGGTGGGCCCAAATCCTCTCCACTGTCCATGGCCTCGGCAGGCAGGCCCAGGGAGTTCACACATTGCGAAGGTAGTCCACCCTCCGGCATGCTGTCAGAGATCACCAAAGCCTGCTGTGTCTGAAGAAGCTCTGCCACATCGTGCCCATACTGTGCCGTGGTCATTTCCATTGTCAGCGTACCCGCCCTCCATTTCTCGTAGATCCCTTGGTAGTCCCTGAAGGAGAGGTCGTCGGGGATCCCCATGGGAGGTCCACCACCATGTTCATGTGCCCGTGGTCCCAGGTCTGCATCTGTCATGGACCTGTCCCCAATCGGAGCCGGCGATGCTGCTTGTGTGGTCACGTCCTCCGGGTCTGGCTCCATGGTTGCCCTGATGGACAACTGCACCGCTGAGCCGTTCATAGGGACATCCACTTCGAAGGTGTGCAGCATTCTTGGCTTATCCGAGGAGCCTGATGACGCTTCAATCGTCATGACACACCTGCGTTTCGGAGGGGCAGGCTGAGCCAGGGCGGCATTCATCTGTTCCTGCTCCCAGTCCCGAAAGGCTTTAGCATCTGCTCTGAGTTCCACTAGCTCCCTGGCACAGCTTGCCTCGAACTCACGCTGCCGTTCTTGCTCGTGTGCTTCCTCGGCCGCTCTCTGTGCTCGCCAGTTTCGTTCACTCTCCTCGTCCTCAAGAAGCATATCCAACTCCCTGTCAAAGTCACCGGATACGGCTGCCGTGGTCTGTGTCTCCACGTGTATCGGTTCGGTAAACTCCTGGAAGTTCGGGACAAAGGCCGTGATTTCGTTGACCCAGTTTCCAAACCACACTTCATCCGCATGTCCCATGTCCACGGCCTCGCCTTCACTTGGTCCTAAGGCCACGAGCAAGGCTTCCAACTGTTCCCTCCACGGGTCGACTGCCACCGTCACCGCCAGGGACGGAAGCCCAAGTTGTAGCCGACGCACATGGGCGAGCTGAGCGGCTCTGGTTTGCCCAAGGAGCTCCTTGTGAAGTCGTAGAAGAGCTCTGGTTCCACGGCTCTCCTTGGTGTCCCGGCCACCTGTCAAGGCAAACTTCTGCATGAGTAGCGAAGTGTCAGCCTCTTCATCATCCACTTCGACCTCCACCGTGTCACCCTGCTGCGATCTGGCCAAAGCGTCAGCGATATCCAGAGTGCGCGACACCTCTGCCATAAGGTACCGTATCACCGTGATCAGAGCCAGAGTGGAGACCGCCCGGTTGTGCTGAGACATGGCTTCGTGGTGTGCGCTTATCTCCTGAAGCATGCGGCGTGGAAGAAAGTTGTCAGGAACCCTTGCATTGCCGGTGAGTGGCGGGCCACAGTTATCCTTGTCAAAGAGGAGGTGCCTCCATAAGTACACTGCCTGGTCTGACGCCATAGGTTGTCGGAGGTCAGGCGCAAGCGGAGATATCTGCACCGCATCACGAGAGCTGGCGGCACCCGATGGCACCGTAGGCACCCCAATGCCATCGCCAGACCCTCTACTGCCCGTCGACGGCCTGGCCAGCGATTGGCGCTCCGACAAAGTACATCGGTTGCTCGGGCCCCCAGCTCGTCCTTCACGAGGCCGTCCGTCTCCATCTCTCCCTCCGCGTCCTCCACGTCCGCTGTCTGCCCGGGACCTCTCATGCTGTCGAGTGGCCCGCCGAGGAGTGCGAGAGTCGCGGATCCGGCGGCGGCCGAACTGATACCTATCAGCCATCAAGCTTACAGAATCTGGTTGCTGGGCCTCCCTCTCGGACCGGTCGGGCGCAGCTTGCTCCCTCACTTCCGTCCCTGTTTCATCCCTTCGGTAGAGGTCCTCCTCCGTAGCGTCACGGCGGTAGAGAACCTGCATATATTCCTCCACTGCATTGGACCATTCGAAGAAGTCAGTGGGGGAGTCATGGGCGTCCAGCCCCTGGGCGTTCGGATTGCCCCAGCCCACCGAGAGCAGAGGCTCCTCAGCCCACTGGATGTAATCCTGGTCCCCACTGTCCTGCACCCTTTGACGAAGCATTCGAACCGCTATGCCAACTTCCCTGCCCAGAGTTTAGGCTTTGGCGGGCAGGGCTTGTGCAGCTTGGAGTTTAGAGCTTTAGAGGCCAAGAAAAAACAACGGCAGCCGCGACCGCAACCACGACCCCGACCACAACCACAACCAAAACCAGAACCACAACGACGCCGACGGCGCGAAAATAAACAAACAGCAAAACACCGACATACACCAATATCAGCGACATCAGTGACAGAAGAAGTAGCAGCAACAGAATAAGAAAGAAGCAACAGCCACAGCCACAGCAGAAGCAAAATGCAACTGCTGCTGTTGATGGTGCTGAAGACGACGATGACGATGACGATCACGATGAGGATGAGGAGGAGGGGAAGGAGGAGTAGGATGTGATGATGCTGATGCTGATGACGACAATGATGATAATTATGATGTTAGGATGATAGCGTGACGATGGCGATTGTGATGCTGATGCCGATGGCCAGCGAAGAGGAAGATGACGATGATGATGATGATGATCATGATGATGATGCTGATGAAGACGATTATAGTGATGATGATGATGATGACGATGATGCTGATGAAGACGATGATAGTGATGATGACGATGATGATGATCATGATGATGATGATGATGATGACGATGTGCCCGCCAATGACGCATCGCCTCTAACCAGGTCTCCACCAATCGAGAGAGCATGAGGCACACGTCTGCACTTCTTCGCACCCCTTGCAGGATTCCAAAGCCAATTCGTCCTGGTTCGTGTAGAATTCGAGCCGGTGGCCCATGTTGAAGACCTTTCGACGATCCAGTGCAAACGTGTGCGGAGGCTTAACATCTATAATGGGAAGTTTGGCACACTACAGACACATGGTCTCCTCTTCTACTTCCTGGTGACTGGTGGGTGCACTGTGAGTTCGCGACCCTTTATTGCTCATGTATGTTGTCGCTGGCATAGCGGCAGCAGTAGCAGTAGTAGTCGTCGCAGTTGCTAGCACTGGCAGTTGTGACATTTCCACGTCCGGCGCAACCTTAATTCCTGCAGGTGTGCGCCATTAAGATTAGCAGGTCCAAGCACAAGCCATCAGATCTATCATTACCATCGTTGTTCCTCTCCACCGTCTGAAGAATCGTCATCTTCCTTCTCATCATCGCACAGGCCAATAACCACAGTCTCGACCACAGTCGCCAGATCGCACCTTGTACATCTCCTCCCACGGCGTGCCGGAGTTCTCCTGAATTAGTCCTTGGCACGCTCCAAAGCAGCAATGGAGAGGTGCGTGCGCCAAAAGCCGGGCCGGTGGGTCCTAGGTGAAGCCCAAAGCTACGACGCCGTACGGCGCCATACCACAGTGCTCGGAAGTCTTGCCACCCGAAAGCACCCCCATTTCAGGCCAGCATCTGAAGACAGGTGCCGTCTTCATCAGGTTGTCCTCAGGATACAAGCCACGTGTACCCTTGCTTCGTAAAAGCACTTCGAGCGTAGCAGAACAAGGCATGCTATACCATGTGGTACAGTACCATGCATCATCGGCCCTAGGCCTAAGCTGGCATAGGGCACTTGCAGTCCTTAATCACATGGACGGCATCCACGAAGTGAAGGACCTGGCATCAAACGACACAGAGGGCGCCTACTGCCAGGGGGCGGACTGCCTTTTCTGAACACCTCAAAAAAACAATTACAAAAAAGTCGATAGCGAAAACAACACCGAACAGCACAAGTAATACTATCAATTGGAACAAGACTCATGCGTGCATGGCAGGGCCCCACAAGCACTTTACGGCACCCCGAAGAGATGGCGATGCCATCAGACACTGTTGGAAGAGATGGCCTCATGGCTCCAGGCTTCTTCTTCCAGAGTTCAGGGCTTAGGGTTCAAGCTTCAAATTTAATTAAGGTTTAGGGTTTCAAACTTAGGGTTTAACGCTTCAAACTTAGAGTTTAGGGGTTGAAAATTTAGGGTTTCGGGTTGAGGGCTCCCAGCAGTCCGGGAATTTGCCCACCTTTGTCTGAGCGCCACCCGAACAGTGGACCATGCCGTGGATCTGCGGCCGCAAGCCGGCGGCCTTGGCGCCGGCTGATAGCTTCGCTGCAGCAGTCTTTAAACACAGATGGGGCCATCTGCCCCAGATCGATACCATACCTAAGTTCCTACGTATTCAGGGGTTTGTACATAGTGTCATGATTTTTTTTAAACGCACAGATACATGCGACCACTATCTATCTATCTATCTATCTATCTATCTACCTATACACACATGCTATTTTCGCAATTTCAGAGAGAGAGAGAGAGAGAGAGAGAGAGAGAGAGAGAGAGAGAGAGAGACAGAGAGAGAGAGAGAGACGGAGAGACGGAGAGACGGAGAGACGGAGAGACGGAGAGACGGAGAGACGGAGAGACGGAGAGAGGGAGAGAGGGAGAGAGGGAGAGAGGGAGAGAGGGAGAGAGGGAGAGAGGGAGAGAGGGAGAGAGGGAGAGAGGGAGAGACGGAGAGACGGAGAGACGGAGAGACGGAGAGACGGAGAGACGGAGAGACGGAGAGATATGAAAGCCAACCAGGCGCCCCACGAAGATCTTCTGCACGATGGGACCGTACGTCCTCGTTGGGGACAGCAGCAGCTTGCCTCGAACAGTCGGGTTTGAGGAATTCAATTGAGGGGCTTATGGCTCGTAGGGCTTAAATTTTAGGGTTTTAGGGGTGTTGATACTGGAATAATTGAATAGAGTCTTCATAATCGGAGTTTCGTAGGGTCTTTCTGAGGCTCAATGTAGGGTTACGGATTCTCAGATCCCTCAATCGAGCTTTGCGGCATCACTAGAACAAGATCACACATACTCAGGGCGAGATCTACTGACCTTCGGAAAGCCTCGGGCTGTCGGGCCGAAACCCTAAACCCTAAACCCCTAAACCTTAAACCCCCAAACCCTCGAATCATCCTAAAACCCTCCCAATTATCCGTGCAGAAAAATGCTTTCAACTCTGAACCTTAAACCTTCGAAGCCCCTAATTTTCAACTCTGAACCCTAACCCACCCCCCTCCCCCCAAAAAACCCCAAAGCCCCTCCCAGCCGGGCCTGCCGTGATGGTGCCGAAGCCCTCGATCTGAATCGGGTCCTCCAGGCCTTTCTGTTTGTGGTCGCATGGATGCTCTTTCGGAGTTTTCGCCTCTCTCAGGCGTCCGGTGCCATTCTCTGGCCGCGAGGTGGAGTCTGTTAATTCCCTCCACGGTATCGGCATTATAACAAACGAGCGAAACTTCTGGCATCACCTGTTTCAGAGCTGCTAGCAGATCTATGCCAAATCTCTCACATCATGTTTGACGCGGATTCTGGTCGGTGGAGAACCGACTGGGGCCCAAGCCCACCTTGCCGCTGTAGACCAACTCCTTGTTCCGGCAGCTAGCTTTCGCTATCTGTTCTATGCCCCTTCTTTCCCACAAGCTTGTTGGAGCTGGCGTTCTTTGTAGATTCTGGTCATAGTGAAGAAAAGCAACTTCATGTCATTGGCAGAGAACTAACTCTAGGGATACGAGTGCTCGATTCCCGACACGAAACTCAAAGCGCACACCAGCTTGCAACACTCTCCAGGCCGTTAGGTCGGCCGCCTTGGCCATCATCGGGTCGAAGGACTCGGGGTACTCGCCCGCAAGCGAATTCCTCGCAGGCAGACGAAATTGAAAAACCTTTTGGCCTCTGGTTGTCATACGCCAAGGCAACACTGCTTAAGACGAGTTTTCAAGTTGCAGGCATGCGAGAGTGGACGTTGATTGAATGGTGTCTCCTCGATGCATGATGCTTGCAGCTTTCTCGACCCGTCGTTACATCCAAAGAAAGGAGATGCACACCCAACTTGGCTGGCCTGGCTGGGATACCAAAGGGCCCTATAGTCTACATCTGAAGCCTCAGCCTTTAGACACATACGTGAGCGATTTAGAGCCCTCATGCCAAACCCTCAGAGCCTGGCCGGCTACAACTCCCAAACTAGCATCTTTCCCCTAAGGGGACAAGACCCGGAACCCTGAACTGCAAACCCTCAAACCCTGAACTCTGAACCAGAAATCGTGTTCATCCAGGCTGCTTGAAAGTGTCGTGCCGGGCTGCCGTCAGTCCGTTGCCTGGCTGTCGCGCATGATTTTGGCAGCTTTGAGCTAAGGACCCTACCCTGAAATACCAGTATTCCTCAGCCCTAAGCCTTAAACGCCTGATCCTGCTAGACTTTCTCAGCAGAACATCAGAACGAATGGACGGTCGCTCATGCCGACGACATCCTCTTCAGCGCAAGCTGTTGGACGGACCATAGAACAAAAATGCACATTCAGCTGTCAACGCATCCCTCCTGCGTCCGAGCTGTAGGAACTCCACGGCCCTAAACCCTCAACACGGTACGGGCCTTAATGCACAGAAAAGGGTTGTGGGGTAGCTTAATAAACGAACCCTCAAGAAGAGCATGGACTACTATTGAAGCCCGCTACAGTAGATTGTCGGACAACGCCCCGAACCCTGAACTGAAAGGGGTTCGTCCCCCATCTCGCGCCCTGGATCCGTAAAATCTTGCCGTAAGCTCTGTTTGTTTCGCGATTTCTGCGCTGGGGCCGTGGCTTCCGATACCGCTGTTGTAGCAGTCCTCGTAAGTAGCTCCTAGGTCGACAAAGTCGGTCTCGAGCGGAGGGGTTTATAAGTTTGTCCCTTAGTTGCCGTGTCATATATTGAGAATATGATGATCAGAGATACTAGTGAAAAGAGGATCTGGCTGACAACTTTAAGGTTTTGCTGCGCAGCAGTCGCACGGACCTCTGCAAGTTAAACATATGTGGGCTATCTGCTTCGATTGCTGCCGATCAGTCAACACACAGAAACACAATCAAGCTCTACTAGCGAAAAATGCAAGTGCTTTTTCTGAACCAAGCTCTTGTGTGAACACCTAACCTTCCGAAGCCCTTGACCTTAAGCTCTCTAACCCGAGCCCATAATGAACACCTAAACCCCCGATGCTCCTACGACACCAACCCTAAACTAAACTGAACGGAGCCCGCATGCTGAAGCCTTCGGTTATTCTCAACCGGACTCTCGTTGTGGCTCTGGGCATCACACGTCCCGAGGAAGACAACGCCACGATCACGTCACCAGCACCTGTCTTGCAGAAGCTTTGTAGAAGTTCTACAAGTGTCTTATGTGGCTACCTTGGGCTTCCATAAGAGTCTTGCAGCTTACCAGAGTAAAGGCGACCATGGATCATACATTGAAGCGCAATCGCAATATTCAACATTCGAGTATTCAAGGAAAAGGAAGGAGCAAGCCTGGTGTCTGGAGCTTGCAGATTGAGGCTGTCTGCTTGCGGCTTTCAGGATTTATGCCTGTTGTGAACTCCAGCTGTTCCATGTTATAAAGCTAGACATGGCTGTACACATGTACATAAACTGCACAGACCTACATGCATACATATACAGACACATGTATATATACACTTCTCAAGCTATAAATCTTGAGCGCATGTGTTGACTTGTGCATGGCCTTGCTTCTCTGTTCGTTTGCTTGCTTGTTTAGTTGTATCTGCTTTCTTGCATCCTTTAGGCTGATGGTGTTTGTTGCATTGTTGCATTCTTGTTTGCTTACTTTCCCTCATCCATTCACAAATCCCGAGCTCGCTGGGCTCCGAGCGAATGTTGGCGTTGTCAATGACCTCGCTCCGGGGAACCTTGCAGCAGGCCGGAGCCTCATGAGCCTAAGTCCCCCAGCAGCCGCAAACAGGCCAAGGCGCAGTAGCTCTGAAGCTACACATGACTGCGCATCATGGCTTCCCGAGCTTTCCGAGGAGGGTGTTGGTGATGATGTCGGGCAGGAAGCTTATGACGATGACGAATGGTTTTGCGAAGATGGTTGCTTGTTCTGGTAGCCTGTGGCTCCGCAAGGAAAGAGCATAGACCTTGTCTTCATCGTTGCTCCATCAGGAAGCCCTACAGGTCAGCCATGAAGGATGGCACGTCACTTGGAGTCCGACCGACTACAAGACACAGCAACAAAAAGGGTCAACGGGGAAATGAAATGCAAGGAGATCAAAGGCCCCACATGGAAATGGCAAGTAGGATGCTGAGTTGTGGGTTTAGGCTGGGTCCAAGATATTCGCCTGCAAAACTGGGACAAAACCCAAACCCTATGAGCCCGATAAGACTATAAGCCCTGCCAGGCCCCCAAAAAAACGATGAGCCCGAAAACCCCTGAGCAAAGGCAACCCTGCACCCTCAACCCTAAAGCCCTCTGATTCTCCGCCAACCCAGCCTGAGCAGCTACGGTGGAGTCCACGATGATGGTCCTCACCTGAGCCGGACCCAGCTCTAGGGTTTAGGGTTCAGTTTAGGGGTTTCAGGGTCTCGGGTTTAGGGTTCAGTTTCGTCGTGTTTGACGGTCACCGGGGTGACGGGCTTTGCGGCTTAGGGCTTTGAGTTTTAGGACTTTGGGGATTCGGGCTTTGGGTATTGATTCCCCCCTTTGGACCCTGAACCCCTGAAGCTCCGAACCCTTCAAGCCGGGCCACAAGATCGCCAACATCGGCCGTCTCTCCTCCCGTGAGGATGATGCCGACCTGGAAAAATCAAGGGTCAAAGCCTTGGGTTCAGGGTTCGGGCTTGGGGGTCAGGGCTGAAGAGTTGCACATTCTGGCCCGACCCAGGGGCTTTGGGATTGATGATCCGATTTCGGGCTTGGATGTCTGGTTTTCGGACTCCGGGCCCAAACTTTGGGGCAGCATAAGGGAGTTTCCAAAAATCAGGGGTACCTCATTTGGGGTCCTTACAGTAAGGATCCTACTATTTAGGGTGCTATATATGAGGGTCCCCTATTTTCGGAAACCACCACATATGTGATTCCTGATGGACATGCACAGAGTCTCGAGCAGACTGCAGCATGCCGTCCGCACAAATTGGAAGAGAAGCGGGGCACGAACGAAAACGGAAGCCGTCACATGTCATGATCTGAGGACACACCAGCATAGATAATAGCTTCTTGCGAGGACATGCAGCACGCGGTCTTAACTTGCAGAGAGCGGTGCATAGCGCATTGACATGCTGACGTATTACGGATCTTCAGTCGCATGGGAAAACTGAGACGAGAAAACCTGCGAAAAACAAACAGCTAATTCTGCTGGCAGCGCCGCAGGCCTGTCGAGCAATGATGCACACACATCTTGGAAGCATTGTGCCCAATACCAAAGCTCTTGCATCATAATTGTTTAACCCTTCACCAGGCATTATCAAACCAAGCCATGTCCACATATCCCGAACCCAAAACCTCGAATCTCAGCCAGATTCAAGAGAGTTTCCGATGCGTATTTCTTCTCAGGAACATGCAGTAGGACCCACGCGTTCTTCCTAATCCTATGCCCATGCTTCTGCTACTGTACTAATTCAGCTCGACAATCCAGCACCTTGTCTGAGATCCCCCACGCCATGTCTGTTCAGTTCGTCCACTAGGGCAGCCGTGCCGCCGATGACTGCGGCAACCACCTGCTCTCTTCCGAGAGTTTACGCTTCGAGGAGCCGGGTTCCACTGGGTAGTTGTCAAAATTAAGGTCCCTTGTTGGGCAACCTGAATAATAGGTGCCGTAGTATTATAGTAGGGAACCAAAAGGGACCATAATGTTGACAACCACCTATCTGTTCATGAAGCTCCGAAACTTGCCATGAGTGACGTGGGATTCAAAGTTTCGGCCTTGCAAGCCCCATATCTCGCAGACCCTATTGCCTTCAACCGAGGCATAGCCTAGGTCACCACGCCGACACTGAGTTCTTCCTACATCTTCCATCTCAGACCAGCTGGGTCTTGAAAGGCCGTTGGAGGCGCGTCTTGATCCACCCGAGCCTACAATTAAATCCACCGTCAGGGGCCCGCAGCTTCTGAGCCCCCAATTGCTTGGGCTATTGCCCGTGCTAGCGACATGCAACACTCAAAACAGCCGTCGTCAGAATGTTGGTCGTCACAACCTTGGGTGCAAATAGTTTAATTGGAGCAACGAGGGCGGCTAGCGTGATGTACGTCAAGGGAATCAAGAAAGTCAAACAGAAGCTGTCTTTATAACAGTTCCCTGCATCGTGATCCTCTCTGGGATATTCTCTGGGTCGCTCCGTATCTTCGCAGCCCCATCCAGCAACCTCAAAATTCAAAACACTCACCCCGAAACCTGGAAACACAAAGCCTAAACCCTAAACCTCTTCGTGTCACCTCCCGCGGAATCAGGTTCTTGTTTCGTCCGATGGTACCTCGAAGAATCGGAGGTGGAAAACAAGCTTCGGGGTTTCGAAGCTGGAAGGTTTGGGTGACAATTGGGGATGCGGGCTTTAGGTTGTAGCTTTTGGGTACAGGGCCTAGCCTCAACCACAGTACTAAATGGAAGGCTTCAGAAAAGCTTGCGATGGGAACTGTGAATGCTCCAATCAAAGCACGTGGTGCCGGCACCACCCTGAAGCCCTGAACCCAAAGAACCAGATCCCAAGACCACCATAATCAAAAGCGCCCTGCAACAGGAACAAACACAATGACCAGGATCGCATGAACAAAACACCGTCGTTGAGTAGAGACACCACCGAAAGTCCTGGAGTGTGGGATTGCAGGCACCCGGTTCTTCTCGTTCTCTTCGTACTTGTACACAGCGATGACTCCTCGCCTCGATCGGTGAAGCCTTGATGTCTTGGACATCTGAGCCGGTCAAGAGAGTTTAAAGTTTTAACATTTCCTGGCTTCGTTCAGTCTTCCCAGCCTGTGGTGTCCCGCTTGTTGGCGGCGGGCTTGTCGCATTCAACAGCACCACTGCGCCCACACTCTCCCCGTCTGGTGGCGGCGGCGTGGTGACGTCCACATCTGCCGCGCTGCCAGGACCAGGGCTGATCTCTTGCGAATTGCGCGGATTGTGAGGCACCTGGTGGCCGATAAGCGTACGGGCCTCGTAAATGTTTGCAATATCGCTATGAGGATACTTTCTCACGAAAATCGTGGTGAATGTCGCAGTCAGAAGTGCCAAGTAGCCTCCCAAATTTCCCAGCAAGGAAAACAGCTGTGGTAATGCACCCAGTTTCCGTGATACTGTGACCAGAGGAGTTTCAATGACCACCCGCCAGTAAATTCCCAATCCTTCAGTAGATTCAAACTCGGACCAATGCTCACACTTTGCATGTCGGTCATGGCAACAGGTCTCCTCTGCACGAGCGACCTGGAAGTAATCCTCCTCTTCGGTGGCATATCCGTAATTCCAGCCATGCTTGTGCTTGTCTAAAGTCATCACTAATCTGCTGCCATCGTTAGTATTTCCCAGATAGCTCCACTCGCCCAACATGTGCAGGTAAAGGCTCATCCGTCTGCCCTGCCCACAAAGATGGAACGGCACGGGCGGTGGTAGAGGCATTTGCCACTCAGACAGATCGACAACTGAGCAACTCTGATTCCGCCCGTTAATCTCAATAGTTTCTCGTGACAGCATTGAACCTCGATTGTCTGTCGAGTCTGCAATCTCCTCGTAGTGCATCAACTGCTTCGCAGTTGGCAGGGCCACGCCTGCTCTGTCAAGTGTACTGCCGCTGCAGAGCGCCCATTTCCCAGCTCCGTGCCAGTCTTCCATGACAGTTTCTATAGGAGGGGCGCGTGAGGCGCTCGCAATCTCGCAAACCTCATAGCCCGCATAGGCAAGCAGAAGGCCTAACAATACCAAGTGGACCACGAGAGCAAGGCGCCGGAACGGAGGCTGCACATGCCGATAGTCCATGCTACATGAACTTCAGAAACCATTTAAGAAGACGCCAAAAGGCTGAGCCACGCAAACGCTGCGGTAGCGTCTAGCCATCGCTGACGGCGTTCCCTTCCTGCTTACCTGCAGCCCAGCATGCAAAACCAAATATCATCACTTCGAGTGAATTCTGATGGTGTGGCTATGTATATTTTCAACGATCTAGGAGACTGATCCGTAATGGTACATGCAGCCGCATCCAAGATGAAAAATAAATATAAACCGAAATATATGTACACATATACACATACATAGAGAGATTGGCATGCCAGCAGGCAGCAGCACAGCATCGCTTTTGAAGAACACTGTGTACCAAAAGTCTGGTGTATAGGTAGATAGACGGGTAGATACACAGCTAGGTAGTTAGACAGATAGATAGACAAGATAACTGGGTAGATGGGCGAATAGGCTGTGTGGTGTAATGCCGTGTGATTACATACGACGACTTGCAAAGACAATCCGAGATAACGGAGATGGGTTCATGGACGGATTCGTTTTCGGTGCTCTGGACAACGGCTGGCCACCATCGCCACGGCATTGCCTTGAAATTAATTGCAATATCCTCCAAGCTACGAAGCTCGCGGTATCCCAGGAAGCATGCTTAAAGCAGGTTTGGGCACTAGACAAGAGGATGTTGTCGGTGATGCCGACGCACAACCTCAGTGGTCAGCTTGAGATGTTGCTAGAAGGTATGTTGTCAGGCTGTGTGATCTGCATCATTATGGGACAATGGCAGCATGACTCAATGACATGGCATAGAGCAGTCAACAGCACATAAGCATGAGCACGGTGCGACAGGCCGCTACTTGCGAACATGTGTACCGATGTCCCCCTAAATTACATACACCAATGTAGACAAATCGAAAAGTAGGTAATATGTAACGGCTTCAGATCTGCATCTCGGAATTCCCATGGAGGCTGATGAGGCTTCGGGCTCGAAGTCGTGGATGCCGACTGCTGAGGGGTATACGCTCATGCTATCGGGCGTCGGGTTCAGGGTTATGGCTGTTAGAAAGCCAGGGGATTCAAGGTTTAAAAACCTCTGGGCCTGTGCCTTGTCTCTAGGAGTTGAGGAGCAACAGTCATGACTGAGAGCTGAGGTCCCTGGCCTTCAGCCGAATGAATGAACGGAAGACGGAACCTTCCGAAGCCTGAAGCCTTAAACGGAGGTCTTTGCAGGCCGAAGAGCAGGTCGTCCAGGTTCATGACCAAGGCATCCTGCGCGATTCCCTTCCAAACCTGAGATCTGGATTTCCTAGGGAATGCCGGTTGCAAGGATGCAGGTATCTGGTTGCAAGGATGCAAAGACAAGCATGAACTGGCTGCAGAAGGTCAAGAGAGGCTTCGCAGCCAGAATGCCACTTTTGCTGAGAGGCGAAGGGCTCCCAAAAGCTCCCAAAGCTATGAAGCGCTGAAATCAGCCGATAGATGGAGGAGGCAAGTCCAGAAGCTCACGCACCTTCGTCCTTCCTATCGACTGCGGGAGATCCAAGCTTAAGCATCCAGCGGAGATGTCCCCCGTCTTCTTCCAGTAGATGTACGCCAGCGAGGACTTAGTGCCTGCGCCGTCGGCGTGCATCACCTGGCTCGAAGAGGGCTTCCGACAGCGAAACTGGTGATTCGAGATGGAGGTGAGGATGAAGACGATGCTGCTCCTGAAGATGATGATGACGGAGAGAGGGATGAACATTTACGTTAGACTCATGAAGACGGCGAGCAAGAAGTCCTGGCGACATGATGATGATGATGATTAGAAGAGGAGGAGGAGGAGGAGGAGGAGGAGGAGGAGGAGGAGGAGGAGGAGCCTCAGCAGGACGGCGCTGGCGATGATGAAACTGATATGACGATGATGATAATGATGGTTGTAATGTCGGCGACGGTGATGACGCAAATAGCCATGCACAAGGACATTAATGATGACGATGACAATGACGATGACGATGATGATGTTGCTGATGATGACGATGACGGCCACACCGAGAACGAGAAAGACTGTTTGGATGTTAAAGTCAGCAACTTCACCACCATCGTCTCATTGCCGCTGCATCAGTTCTGATGGCGTCATTCTAAACCCTACACTTGGAAGCTCTCGTCACAAAAATCCTAGACCCTCAATCCCCAAGCTCTGGGAAGCCGCGACCGCAGGGACAAAGCTGAGCGCCAGGCGATCGCTTGTGTCGGATCCCTGGAGATGAAGTCCGGAACCACCTTTATGGTTTGGGATTACTCGGTTTACCTCTTCGGATTGTACAAAGGGTTTAGGACGTCTTAGGGTTTGGCGAAGGGTTCGAGCTTGGGGCTTAGGGTGTTTAAGGGGTTGAGGGATCAGGGCTGAGGCTTATGGTCTTGAGGGATGCAGGGCTGTGGGTCTTAAGGCTTTGTACAGGGGAAGAGTGCTGCCTTGCAGAAAGCGCGAGGGAAGAGCCCCTTGTCCATGTTCTTGATGGCCTCGGTTCTGCAGGGTCAACTCAGGTTGACAAGCATGAAGCTCTCTTAGGCGGCTGTGTCAGCATGATTGCTGTGCACTTGCGACAAGGCACCCGCAGCAACATCAGCAAAGACCAAAAGAGCTCTTCATGAGCTTTTGGAGGGGAGGGCAGGCCCGGATGCCCTAGATCCTGAAACCTGAAACACCCGACGAAACTGGATCTTCCGAGATAGCGGCAGCATGGACATCGCCCTTGTCGGCGGAGACGCCTCGCTGCTCGTAGCGCTTTGCATCACCTGGTCTGTGCGGCGTGCTTTCTTGGAACCGCATTCTATTGTCGGGTGACTTGCAGAATGCCAACGATGATAACATGACGACGACGCGAGCGATGATAATGACGGCGCCACCGATGGTGCAAAACAGTGCGTTGGATGCTACCGGAGTACAAATTCCGATCTTTCCGCAATGTCTTTGAGTGCTGATGTCAGTTACTCTTTCTGAGCGTGAGTGTAGTGAGGATCAACTGGCTGGAGAGGGCGCTGCGGCCGGGGTGCTTATCTCTATTTCCGCGGCAAGTTTTTGCGTGAATTTTGTTCCTCACGTCTAAGACAGACGTGTCACCTACTGCTGTCACGCATAGGCGGCTGGTTAGCAAGCCCACAACGGGCCACATAAGGCGACTTCGAACGTTCACGCTGCGAGAGAGAGCGCTGCGAGAGAGAGTCAGAGACAGAGACAGAGACAGAGACAGATGATGCTCGATCGCGGTCTGTCCCCGTGACAAGCTGTGTCCCCCACAACTTCCCCCATGCAAATTTCTGAGCCCGCGTCCCGCCATCTTCGCGCTGGAAGGCATTGAGGGTGTGGGAAGCGATGTCTCCATGGCCTCGGTAGAACACCGAGGTCTCTGAACCTCCGATCGCCCTTTGGGGTCCCTATCCGATCTTACACTCTTGCTGCCAGAATAACGGCTTAGCATGCATACCTTGGATAGTTTCCAACACGTCTGTAAACAGCCAGCAAGGGTTCTTCGTGCGAATTGCCGTGGCGTGGCGGCCGTGTACTCTTCGTCACAGTGCGAGCACTTCTTCCTAGTGGTCGAAGGGTGTCCTTGAAGGTTGCTGAACATCATAACACGCTGCCGCACGCTTGCCTGCTGCCTGCTGGTGCAAGTGGGAAGCGGTATGCTTGGAGTCTCGTCCACTTTTGATTGGAAGAGTCGTGATGAGCCCTTTTGTTGTCGCACAGGGCTGTCCAAGGCCGCTGCTTGGCGATAGACCTGCATCCGAAGCCCTGTGGCATCTAAAGACTCAACCCGAAGAGCCCCGAAACCGAAATCTTGAACCCTGGACGCCCCAAGCCATGCATCCAAAACTCCAAAATCCTGGAGGCCTACACCCCTAAATCCAAACTTCAAAACCCAGGCCCTAAACCCTAAACCCCAAGCCTCAAGGAGCCCTATCCCTGCGAGCCCCATGTCTTTGAGGTGGTGGCCGCTGCATCCGGCGGCGAAGACCTACTCTGCCACAAGCAGCCCACGGGAGCTTTGGGCTTGAGTGTCGGGGTTTGGAGGCCTGGGATCTAGGTTAGGGATGTAAGGTTCAGGCTTTGGGGCTTTGTGCTTACAGCCTGCACAGTGTAAGGCTCGCAGAAGTATCGATACCCAAATACTTTGTAAGGAGCACATTACCTGATGTTTTTGGGCCACACGGGTGTTTCTGATGCCAAACATGATCCTTTCGAGTTGATGCCTCTCATGATGTGTGCAGGACGTGGTCTGCTGCGCGATTGCCCAGGGTCAAGCCGCGTCGGTGATTCTTGTGCTGCTGATGCTGCTTCGGAACCCTAAACTCTAAACCCTAAACCCCTAGACCCTAAACCCCTGAACTCAAAAACCGGCTCCACCTCCGACTCTTGTACTTGCCAGACGCCACAAGGCGGACTGCCTCGGGCAGGGCCTGCGCTTGTGAGAGATCTTTAGGATTTATGACGTCTCGAGACTTGGGTCAGGGGTCTGGGGAATGTCAACATGCTGGTCTACTGAAACTAAACGACAGAATCCGAGAAGCACAGTTACGGTCTTTAAACAACAAGGAGGTGTCTGGGCCTGAAGTTGAAATTTTACGGGACTCGCAACTCCGCTGTTGACGTGAAACCCCCCTCGCCTTTCAGAGTGCCCACTCTCTAGAACCCCAAACCCTAACCCTGAACCCACCACCAGCTGGCCTTGCTCTCGGCCTCTGCCACGATGCGCCTTGCTTAAGGTTTGCGGCTTTGGCCACACTGGCTAGAGCTTCTGTCAAGCAGCCGGGCAAACAACCCTTGCACTCCTCTTTCGAGCGCAGGCAACATCTCATCATCTGATTCGTGACAGTCGTCAATACGGGAGGAATGTAAGAACAATCGTATAACACAATCACGACTTAATCAAACTCACAGCTTAGCGCAATTTAGGGCCCGAGGAAGCACCTAAACATAAACTGCTAAAGGCAGAATCCCCGCACAAGGGGTAGGTTTCAATGGCTTATGTGCATGTGCTCTTAAAGTCCCTAAGAACCACTACAGCAGCCACGAGACCGCAGAGCTCGCGTGGCGTGTCGACTAAGAAACTCTGCTTTAGAAAAGTCACGCTATGCCAAGAGCAGCACCACTTGTGGTTGCTGGAACTCGACAAGTCAAGGCGAGAACACAAAACTACAAGTAGCAGACACGGTACAAGTAGCAGACACGGCAATGGTAAAAGCCAAAGGAGCAAGAACAAACCCTCTAAAGATTCTACCTACAAGTACGTCGAACCCTGGAAACTAGGCCCTAGAAGCGATAGAACTCGAAGCCCTAAAAGCAAGAGCTGCGCTATGCATCTTGGCGCCCGAGCTCGTGCAGACTGTCCGGAGTGTCACTGTCCATAACTCGAGCTGTCTCCTCTAAAAAGCTACATATCATCGTCGCTGTAGTCGCGTAGTAGTGAAGCGGAGGGAGTCCTGTAGTTAGTCGTCGTCGTCGTCGTCGTCGTCGTAGTAGTAGTAGTAGTAGCAATAGTAGCAGTAGTAGCAGTAGTAGCAGTAGCCGTAGTAGGAGCCGTAGAAGCAGAAGTAGTAGCAGCGGCAGGGTAGCTGTAACAGTAACAGTAGCAGCACCAGTACCGGCAGCACTAGTAGCAGCATATGCAGAAGTAGAAGTGCAAGTGGAGGCCGAGGTCGAAGTAGAAGTATATAGTGCTTGAAAAGCTTTCCGCGTACTAAGTTTGTACTCCAAAATAGCAGTTTCCAAGCCAAGCCGCTAGAAGAGTCGTCGTCGTCGCAGTTTTGGCAGCAGTAGTAGCAGTTGTAGAAGTAGTTGTCGTCGTCGTGGGGTACTAGTTGGTTGTTGCTGTTGTCGTTGTAATGGTCCTTGTCATGAGTGTTGTAGCGGTGATGGCGAGTACGTGTACTGCGAACTATACCCGGCAACCGAAGACAAATCGTGCAGCATTTGTGTGGATATTTCTCGAAAGACGTCAACGAACTAGGATCAACCTCCAACAAGACCTTCGCTTGTGCGTGCGCAAACTTTGGGTTTCGGGCCTTGTACCTTATCTTACACCCGACATAGACGCTTCGTAGCCCAATGGCTAAGTCCATCTCTGATGATTCGGTGTTGCTGTCGGGTCCATGTCTCGTGTAATCAGAAAGAAGCTAGCTGCTAGCTGGCCGCCATGAAGCTGGCTTCAGTGACCGTATCAACTCTTTCAAAGACTGCTGAACCACGTAAACTCCATCATATAGTATCAAATTACCATGAGATCTTGTAATTACTTCTTGTTTCTGCGAACCGTAGTAACACGGTATCCAGCATCAAGGTCCGTGGTTGAAGGATTCAGGCACTGCCCTCAATAGCAGTGCCTGATCCCAAAAGGAACCGTTTTGATTCAGCTTCTTCTGCTCGTCCCATCGACTACAGACGGTTTACGCTCCTGCAGCATGATCTCACCCTCGCCGACGAGATCAGCGGTGGGCTGGAAGACGGTGCAGCCAGTCACCTGCTGGGACGTCGGCTGGGAGTTGTAAGTCACCAGCGTGTCGATCGAGGATAACAACTGTCACAGCCATAACCATTGTCCGAACAGTAGCTATATTAATAACATTGTGAAATCAACAATGAAGAAGTAAAAGCCAATACGACTACCATGCGTGCGGAGATGTCTGAGGCTTCAAGTACCTGAGAGAGATCCAACACCAGTCTCTGGACACCTCCACCGTCCAGCTGCACAGGTCAGGTTTAGGACAGCCTCCCACGAAAAATGGAAACTCAAAGGCGTCAAAACAACAATCGCCAAATCAAATCCTGAACCCCGAAAACCCATGAACCCGAGGATGCTAAACCTCACGAGGCGCCAAACCCTGCAAACCCGGCCACAACCCAAAACCCCAACCCTAAACCCTGCACCCCAAACCGCAACAAGTCCCGAAGTAGAGAAGCTCCGATCCCCAGCCCACCGCAGGGCCCCGGCACAAGCCCCCATCTCCAAGACCGACTCTATCGGATCCTGCTGGTTTCTGCTCTTTGAGCGGGCGAAGGAGGGGCGGGGGGGAGGGGGTTTGGTTCAGGTTTCGAGCTCAGAGGTTTGAGGGTTCGGAAATCTTCGAGCCGCTTCAGCTTAAGGGTTTTGGGTACTTTGCTGAACAAAATGCGACAAGGATCCTACGAGCAGATTTTCGGAGTTTTCCGGCTAGACTTCAGCATCCCAGCCTTCTCAAAACACCGGGGATTCCAACAGGTCAAGACTTCACTTGAGGGATCATGGCCCTCTGGTCCTGTTCAGATTCGAGTGCATGATATAGGGGAATCGAAAGTCAGGCACTGTAGCCCTTTTCGCTCCCTAGAAAGCTGTAGTCAAAGTCGCAGTCCCAGGCATCCCAACAATTGTGTGCGAGCGTCCTGAAGACATATCACTTTGCTGGTATCGCGACTTGCATCACACTCTCCCTGAAATGTCAGTACTGAGAGTACTGCAGGTAAGACAGAGCCTGATCCTTGGCCAGGGGAAGAAGAGACGCTCGAACGGACAGAAGCCTGGGTTGAGCCAGGAGAAATCAAGTTTGCACAATCGCGAAGCATAGGGATTTGCAGCTTTAGAGTTCAATACTATAAGGCCCCTAATGATTAGTGTTGATCTTCGCGATTGGTAACCTGCCTTGTAGCTCCGTAGCCAGGTAAGTCATTCAGGTTGGGGTTTTGCTCTGCTGATGCTCCCTCCATCTTGTTCGAAAAAGTAGAACCTCTTCTTCTCTGCAACAGATCCGTATTGACCACAGAAGTATTACAGCGAGGGGGTATCCATGGGAGGCTCACACGGCAGACGCACTCCAAACTTTTCACAGCAAGACGTAGCGTGCTATCTCAGCTGAGCTACCTATGCTTCGTACAAAGGTGCAAGGCCCCACGATTGTTCATGCTCGTTGCTTGAACCTCTCGTGCCTTGTCAGTTGCACATAGAAGGTGTGCCCAGCTGTACATGCATGCTCCATACGGAAACCTGGGATTTCACACTCCTCCTTGGTGTCAGCGCTAGCTAAACACCACTCAGAACTCAGAAGCCACTTCGTGGTCCTGCTTTCCGAAGACAATATTGACACACGTTCTTCGTGTGGATGTGCCCTGCGTTCCTTAGTCCCCTACATCCAATCTCCATATGAATGCAGTGACCCCCGGCCGAATTGTAGACTGAGGACTCAGGGCTCAACACGACTACCGGATCTGTCTGCGTAATCTGTGAAACCATCTGGGCCTTTGGCGGATTTGGAGTTGCTACCGACCCTGAAGCCTGGGACTGTGCAATTGCGTGTGGCAACGGAGGCGGCTGAACCTGGTAAACCTCTGGCGGAGGAGGAATCGGCTCAGGCTGTGCACTGAGGAAGCCCGGTGGCGTGGTGGTAGAAGAGGATGCAGGCTGTACCCAGGACGGGTAGTGAGTGGCGGTTGCATCGACCCTCGGGTCATTGGGGCTGTGTACATGTACAACTCCGGCCTGGATCACTGGACTGCTCCCTGATCCTGCTGACGCGTATCCCGTTGGACACTTGTTCTTGTTTCTCCTCGCCCTTGAACCCTGCTCACTTCCACCCGAAGGACTAGTTTCGTTAACTGCACTATTAATAGCCGCCGAAACCCTATCCTGTAGGCGCTTAGCCTTCCGTTCCTTTGAAGCCGACACCGCACGTACACTCGGCATTTCTGGCTGTCCTTCGGTCCTTGTACTTCTCATGCTCCCCTTTGCTGTCTCCCACAGGCACACCGTGGACAAGATAATCAACAGCATGGCCACAATCAGCTCCCATGGCCACTCCACTTCCAAAGCAGGCTTGTCATCTTCACCCTTGCACACCACTCCTTGAAGCGACGCCAGCAATCCGGCCAAACAGACCTTGAACACCTTGCCAACTCCTTTCACCTTCTGCACCTTGGGATGCTCGGGACTATCACCAGGCCCTAGGCCTAGCATATCACACAAAAACCGTAACCTTGCAGAAGGAAGAGGCTTGGTCAGGATGTCGGCCTTCTGGTACACCCCTTGGCAGTGGTTCAAAGACCAGCCTTGGCGTAGCAACTGGTTCAGCTTTGCTCCTCTGACCTTTAAGTGGCGGGTGCGCTGGGAGCAACCGCCCTTGACTAGGGCAATCGCTGCTGTGTTATCAACCTCCACCTGTGCGCCTTCACACTTCACCTGTAGATCATCCAGCAGCGAAAGGAACGATTCCCCGTATGTGCAGCCCTCGACAACTTGGATCAACTCTGCTTCTGCCGAGCTCATGGCTATGATCTGTTGGCGACCAGCTCTCCAAACAGCTGGAGCTCCCTTGAACTCGATGACATGTCCTCCATACGAGTGTCGCCCTTCCGGAGAGAACGACGCGTCGGTATAGATGCGGAGGACCGGTGCTTGGGGATCGCATTTCAACCGCAGCGTGTAGTCTTTCGTCTGAGCCAAGTACATCAACAGCCTACGGCCAATGGCTAGGGCTCTCTCAGGGTTGGTGGCGACTAGCGAACACATCACAGAAGTCGTGAACGAAATGTCCATGCGGGTACGTTGTGACACCCAAAGGCACTCGCCGGCAATGCGCTGTGCTTGCTTTATCACATCGCCATCCTCCTCAAGGTGTGGCCCTTCTTCCGCAGGACCTGAGTCCGACTCCGTGGCTTCTTCGCCTGAACCATACATCACTTCCTTAGGGCAAGCGATCTTTGATCTCATGGACGAAGTCAACCCATGAGACCTTATCAGCTCATCCACATAGGCCTCCTGGTCCAACGTGAAGCTTCCGTCCGGAAGACGCTTCAGCTGCATGCCAAGAAACCTGACAGGAGACTCCTGGGAAGCCTCTGCAAGACCATCCGTTTCCCACTTTGCTCCTTCAAGGATCCAAGCATGGAACGCCTTTGCCACAGCGTCATCACTGAGCACTAGGAAATCATCCACATAGGTGATCAAGAACCCCTTCAACGTAGTTCCCGACATGATCTTCCAGATGCTTGGGTCTGCTTCTCCTTGGATCAGTCTACACCCGGCAAAGGAAGCCTTCTTGAGCTCTTCATCTCTGAACTCAGACCACCAGACTGGTGCCTCCCTGAACCCGTAGAGAACCCTTCCTAGTGCGTAGCACTCGCCTTCTTGGGCTAAACCCAACTCTATCAACCATCTCGGGGGTTTCAGAACATACCTTCTGCCAGCCTCCTTGGGTATGGGCGTCAGTGTGAACGCCGAACGGATGTCACACGTGTACGCTCCCCACAAATGGGAGCTCGCTTCGATCAAGGAGGCTCTGACAAGCTCTGCCGGAGCACCACTGGCATACAGCGATTCAGCGTCGCTATGAGGAGTTTGATTGCCGCATGCAACCAATCGGCACTTTCTGCGAAAGAAGGCACTAGACCCTGCTGATGGGCCCTTCGCTGTGAATACTCCTTTGAGGGGTATTGTGGTCGTGCCTGGGTGATGCATGAGTTCCCTGGCCTCATGACCGAACCGACTCACCAAAACCCCAGACTTCTTCAAATCACCCAACTCTTTTTCAATCGATGGCCTCCAACGCTCCAAACATTGGCGAACTTCGGCTTGCGAGGCGGTGTGGGTGACGCTGAGCGGTTCCTGGAGTCCAGCTAGCAGCTCCTCCAGATTCTCAGTCGTTGCAACCTCTGCCTTCCGGGCAAATCGCTCCTCCTGAGCATCCTCCCGTTCACCTCCTAGCATGACAACCCTCGGTTCAAGGAAAGCTGGATTGGGCAAGGGAAACGGCAATCGCAGTGGTACACCTTCACTGGACACAGACTCTGCAGCATGCTCCTGACGATGTCTCGGGACTTGCAGTGCCATTATCTGCGGCGGGATAGGGCCAGGCTCTTGAAGGATCCTTTGCATGAGGGGAGGCGGTTCCTGTTGAGTTTCCTCAATTAGAACACGAATCACAACAACTTCCCTGATGTTCCTTTCTATATCCAAAATGTCGAACATCATGAGCCGGTCTGGAAACGGCGAATCATCCAGGTACATGCTGTCGTCATCGGTAAACTGGAACACCCGAGCAATGGGAACCACCTCTCCGGTTGGCAAGTTGTACTCAAGGATCGGCTCTGTATTCCAATCTACATTATCCCTTAGAGTTCCAACCAGCAGACCTCTGGGAATGGCTGCTGAAAGCCGCCCTACACCAGCTTCATCGGTCCCACTCAACACCCTAGTCCATCTCCCGATGCTGTCCTCAAACTGCACTTCATCCAGCTCGCACATTGCTCTCCACTCCTCAGGCGGAATGCGTGCGTACCTGACGTTCAGGTGTTGAGTTTGCACTCGTCTGCGCCCCCTTTGCGACATCACAGGCATAGGCATTCTTTGCGGACTCGGGCCGACAAGCTTGCACACCTTAGCGCCTGGGGTTGCGGGGTCCTTGGGCCTAAACCCTAACTCCCTCAACTCTTGCAAAGCATCATCAGGCAACTTGGTCGTGCCCAACGGACTATACCCTGCTATGATCCAATCAGTGGGTTCAGTGAGCGCATGGAGTTGCTTTGGATCAAAGGCGACTGCTTTTTCGCCAAGGTGACGCCCCTCTAAAACTGTTCGCCTACCATGGGTATCTTGGAATTCCGCACTGGGGCATACACTGTTTCCCCTTTCAGCTTCAGTATCCACAGAGGCGCTGATCCACAGCTTACGTCCCGAAACTGCTGCCACGAAATTGCGGGTTCCTAGTTCATTCCTGGTGTCCCTGTGCGCCGCTACCTGATCAGCTTGCATCACCATCAAGGATGACCATTCCTTTTCCCCTTCGACCTGTGAGGCCTTGTCGCGGAGGTAGGCGTTCAGGTATCGGCACAGACTCGGGCGAGACCGGCTAATCCTAGTCACTCCTCGGATGCCTCCATGACTAAAGGCGCCCATCACCACATTGAACTCCGATGGACCTCTGTGAGTGCGGCGAGACTGGTTCACGGCTGCCCGGAACGACTCTTCCAACACCCGACTACAGGAGTCCAAACTAAAATCACCATCCCTCAGCAAGGACTCGGCAAGCTGCTCTGCCGCTAACTCCACTGCCCTTACGGACCTTTTGCCTGTCACTCGCCTCATGACCTGCGGTGCTTCTGTTGAAGCCATAGGCTGGAGGTCGGCCTCCAACATCTGTTCTTCTCCGAACTCTCTTTCAGGGTCAACAAGCTCCGTCAAGGGCCGAACGTTTCGGGCCACAATGTAGGCGCCCGTGCTTTCCCTGAGTAACAAGTGGCCCATGTCGGTCCTTGGGCACGGGGTCAGGTAGGTTGCATATTCCCACCTCAGAAACGGCTTCTTCGACTCCCCTGTGGGATGCTTGGACTTGTAGACAACGCGCTGTCCATATTGATGGACCTTGCCAGGGAGCTGAAGAGTACGATGCCGATGCTCTGCACAAGCAAGAGCCATTGCGGTGGGCCAGTGCTCGTAGCCCAGGCCCGCGGCAGCTAGGTGAAGCCTCGCCTTTGTCTTAACCCAACCCACTAACCGTTCGGCTAGTCCATTGGCCTTCGGGTCGTCACCCTGGGTGAACGAGGGCTGGATGAGATTGGCCTGCATCCACTCAGTGGCTGCGCGAGATACAGCTTCTCTCGCACGATCAGTGTGGGCCACCTTCACAGGGTACCCCAAACGGTTGCACTCAGCCACAACTTCTTGGAAAGCTGGGAGGAAGTGAGCTCCGGATCTTCCCTTCATCGGAACCACAAACCGAAGTATCTTATTTTCTCCTGAGAAACCCAGCTTAGACACCTGCTCGTCAAACTCCTCATCACTCAACTTCAGGATGCCCTCGCGGTCCTCCCACGGATCAAATGACTCTTCCTCCTCATCGACCGGTTGGTCGGCTGGTGCCGAGACCTCCTCCACGGCCTGAAAATCCTCCACTTCGGACAAATCATAACTGCCCACTGACTCTCGTTCCTCAGCCTCTGCGACCTGACCTTGGACCTGAGCGGAATGACCATCGCTCTGCACGCCTACCATGTCTGAGGCCCCTTTAGTCTCCACTTTCTCACGGCTGCTATCTGCCCCAGCTTTAGGTTCAGAATCCTGTGAAGTCGACTGTGTGTCGGCCTTGGCACGGCGGGTTTGAGTAGAGCCCTTTTGTGGTAAAGCCTCAGCAGGCACGCGCAACCCTGCAACTAAAGCGTACTTATACCTCCCGCCGCGGTCATCCTTGCCTAGTTCCTTAAAGGGGCCAGCAAGGTCGTAACTCAGCGCATACATAGCTGGATGTCGCACTCGGCGGTGCTGGAGGCCAAGCGAGCCACTCATGACACATTGGAGGCAATCCCTTCTAAAGGGGAGGTGGTGTGCCTCCAGGTGACGCTTCCATCCTTCCCTTTCCTTGGGCGAGAGAGGCACGTGGCATCCACCTTCCTTGGCCTTTTCCGCTGGAGCCTTTGGTGGGTCCTGGGCTTGCACGGACATGTCCACATGATCACCGCCCAAGGGGATCCGACCCAACTCCTTCAACAAGTCCTCCTCCTCAGACTGGACCTCTTGTTCTTCGCGATCCACTGCCCTCACCTTTGGCCTCTGGCCTTCGGCCTGACCTGTGATGCCATGCCCGAACAGCGCACACGCCACTTGTGCTCGGAAACCTTCTGGCCATACCGCCTTTGCAACCTCGGGCTTGGGGTTATGCGATGCTAACCCTCGCAGGCTGTTGGAACTAAACCCCAAATTGGAACACACCCTCAGGGGCCTAGTATACTGAGCTCCGTCTGGCGTCCAGGGTACCCTGTAGAAACAGCAATTGCTCCATTCAGCAAACGGATCCATCACCGCCTCCTTCCAAGCCCTGACATCTGTGCCACCTGGTTCCCCTTCAGAAAAACACAACGGCACCCCCTTTCCTCGGGCCACAGATGCAACGGTCCACAACCACAAGGGCTGGACACTCACAAGAACGTCTTCATCAACTCTTGCTTGCAGAGTGTGCTTCAAACCTTGAACACCCCAGGGCTCAGCATAGGTGCGCAGCTTCATCGGCCCATTGCCGGCATCCATCTTTTGCCAGGTCCTCACGGGTGGATCTGCAATGATTGCTGAAACTCGTCCCGTGTACGCTGCCCAACTCAATGCCTTCCACAGGCCGGGGTCCGTAAGGTCCCATCCACGAGACAACTGCAGATCCACCTCCACTAGCTCGTAGCCCTCCTCCTGGCACCTAGCCTTCAACCTTGGATCACCTCTGCCGCTACACAGGCTTAGCACCCAGGCTTGAGAAGCATGAAGCCTCTTCCGCATCCGCCGGTTGAATGGCAGTGCCTTGAGGAGTTCCCAACCTTGTGCTGCTTCCAGTCCCACGGCCAACTTGTTGGTCACACGGAACGGGACGTGTTTAAGGAAGGGCAACCTATCGACTAGCTTCTGAGCCGAAACCTGGGAACCTGTGGCAATGAACTCATCCAAAATCAACTGGAAACCTTGGCAAGTCTGCGCTGACAGCTGGCTCTGGATCCTTCGTAGCCGGGTCTCCAAATCAACAATGTGAGCACCTTCCAACTCCCGGACCAACTCCAACGCTTGTTTCTTGCTCAACTGAGGACATCCACTTCGGATACTGGTTTCCAGTCTACCCAGCCGAGGATGGTAAAGCTGCAAGCCGCCCAAGCGGATGCTGCACCCAAGCTGCTCCACCAGTGAGCCTAGTGGCAAGATCGTCTGAGTCTCGCCTCCCTCTTCCTTGGCAGGAGCCACCAAAGACCCACCCGGTGTCTGCCGCCACAACTGGCGTTGATCTCCCGCCAGCGAAACCATGCACGGCGATAGGTCCGTTGTCTTTACTGAGGTAGGGTCCAACACCGTATGTGTGGCCCCAGAGTCCAAAAGGGCCGTTTGCTCCCTTCCAGCTCCTGCGCTCTCCGCCTCGACCGCACGAATGCGAGGCTGACCCTCCAAAACCCTCGCCTCCAAGTCCTGCAACTGAGCCTCTATCTTCGCTGCTGTTGCCATCACAGGCGGGTCAGCCGCGGCACGCATGGCCGCTGAACCACCTTCGCCACTGTGCGAACCTGCCTGTGCCTTAGGAGAACCTGGGTCCATTGCTGGCTCGCTCTCAGTGGCACTTGACCTCAACGCTTCCCTGAGCACACCAGCTGCCTCTGAAAGAACCTTCTTCAGTCCTGCATCTGCCTTAGGCTTCGCCTGAGCTTCCTTAGGGTGTGCCTTGGGAGTGCTAACCTCGGACCTGGCCTTTGGGCTCCCAGCTGGCGCTGGGCACGTGTCTTTCTTGTGGCCCTGACCTCCACACCTCATGCAACGCGAGGCCCGGTCGGCCTTAGGAATTGACGCCCAGTCATGAACAAAGCTACACTCACCCCCTTTACGACAGCCCTTTCCGTCATGAAACCATCGGCACAGGCGCTTGCCAGCATCTCCTCCTGAGCCTGTCGGGACTGAGGACTTAGGATGAGGGGCCTTTACTGGGGTGGCTGCATCGCTGGTGGCACCTTGCAACGCCTTAGCCTCGACCTGTCGCACCCTTCCGGCATCGGGCTTACCTGCACTGGTGGAGGCGGTAGCCTCGGACACTCTTGAAACTCCTTCAAGCTCTGCCAACAAGTGTTCGTAGAACTCCGAAACCTTGGTAGTGGACGGCTGAGTATCTACGTTGAGGGAAGCCCGCACCAAGTTCACCCGAAACGCCAAGTTGGGCAGGCTCTTCAGCACACTGCTGGTGATGGCTTCCAAAGCCAAAATGCACACCGCCGGATCAGGAGGCGATCCTCCTAAATCCGTGAGCCGCACCAGCCATCGGCGCCAGGTACGCAGCTTCAGAACTGCATCCACCGGCGAGTCTGCTGCCCGAGGGCTTTGCACCTGCCTCAAAGCCTCCGACCGCTCCGCAACTCCTCCTGGCTTATACACCATGTGGAGCTTGCATAGCAAACTCATCACCCCGCTGACCCTGGCCGCACTTAGTTCGGACTTCACGGTGTCGGGACACGCCTGGATGATGAGGTGTTCCATACGGTGTCTCACTCTGGTCCATCTGACATCTCTTTCTGCAGTCGACGTGGCGTACTTTGTGCGAACTCTGGCCAACGGATTCGCCGGAACATACTGGTTGTGATACCAGTCTTGCGCATCTGCCAGCAATCTCTCCCAGCACTCTCCCGAGCTGTCAGAGAGGTCTGACATAGCCGGACGAATGGCATGCACCCAGTCTGCAAATCCCAACGCACCCTCCAAAGTTGGCGACGGGAGCTTTGTAAGCTCGCTTATGCCTGGGCGAACCACCTCCGTGCCCGCAGAGTGAGTACTCGCGCCCGCTCCCTTAGTCGCGGCCAAGTCCGCCACGACTCCTTGCAATTGAACGATGCCTGACATCATCGCCTCAAATGGGCTTTGTGGAACCGCAGAAACACCCGCTGACACTAAACCTGCACTCTTGGGCGCCTGGCCTGTAGCCTGATGCGAAGCTTGGGGCACCTGACCTGTAGCATGCACGCCTTGAGGCACCTGGTCTGTAGCCTGCTGCACACCCTGAGGCACCTGGCTTGGGACTTGCGGCGAACCTTGAGGCACCTGACCTGTAGCCTGATGCACACCTTGAGGCACCTGACCTGTAGCCTGATGCACACCTTGAGGCACCTGACCTGTAGCCTGATGCACACCTTGAGGCACCTGACCTGTAGCCTGATGCACACCTTGAGGCACCTGACCTGTAGTCTGATGCACACCTTGAGGCACCTGACCTGTAGCCTGATGCACACCTTGAGGCGCCTGACCTGTAGTCTGATGCACACCTTGAGGCACCTGACCTGTGACCTGCTGCAGCGAACCTTGAGGCGCCTCACCTGTGGCTTGCGGCGGCGCTTCAGACGCCTGAAGTGACAGCGCGTGCCATCCCGGGGGCACCTGGCTTGCAACCTGAGGCATACCTGGAGGAACCTGGTCTGTGGCATGGGACGTCGAAGAAGGCCACATTGCACCTGAGACCTGGGCGGGAGTCGGAATCCCGTGGGGGACTGAAGACCCTGGTGGTCCTTGACTCACCTGTGCAACAGTGGTCACCGTGCTTGCGGTGAGAACAGGAGCCTGGCCTGCCTTTGGAGGAACCTGATGCACAAGTCCCATTAGGCCTCTACTGATCCCACCTAACCAACCTCTGACTCCTTGTTCCAGGATCACCTCTCCTCAAGAGATCATTTTCCCTTTGTAGCGCTACAATCCTACGCTCCATTTCTGCCTGTACACTCATGAACTGCTGAAGCTGACGGCGAACTTCAAGCTGAATTGCTTCTCCAGAACCCGAACTCACTGAATGAGGAAGCTCCGGCGGTGTCGACTCCGGATAGAGTAGAGGAGCCGCCTTCGCCAACGTATCCAGTCGCTGCGCTTGCTCCGGGGAGAACAAAGGGCCCTGTGGATCCACATCTGCCTGAGCCACGCTTACATCGCCAGCCTCCGAAGCCGCAGTAACATAGCCCGTCCCTATAGTTCCCATAGTTCCTTCTGTTCCCGCCGAGCCCGCTCCTGGAGTCGACGATCGCGGCGGAGCCTTGGCTCCTGCTGAAGCCTTCACTACTCCCTGAACCGCCGCCGAGACCTCCGTCAAAAGGCTTCCCACTCTCAATCCTGCTCGAACTGCCTTGGCCTTCGCTATCGCAGCTGTCCCATTCAACTGGGCACCAGGGTTTCTCATTTCAGCACCCTCATCGGCCCTGATCGGAAACTCCTGATCCCTTCCAGAACTAACATCCGCAACTTCGCCATCCAAGTTCAGAAAAGCAACACCAGACGGAGCCTGCGTAGTGGTAGCGGTGGATTGGGCTCCCATAACCTGTTGATCTTCGCGATTGGTAACCTGCCTTGTAGCTCCGTAGCCAGGTAAGTCATTCAGGTTGGGGTTTTGCTCTGCTGATGCTCCCTCCATCTTGTTCGAAAAAGTAGAACCTCTTCTTCTCTGCAACAGATCCGTATTGACCACAGAAGTATTACAGCGAGGGGGTATCCATGGGAGGCTCACACGGCAGACGCACTCCAAACTTTTCACAGCAAGACGTAGCGTGCTATCTCAGCTGAGCTACCTATGCTTCGTACAAAGGTGCAAGGCCCCACGATTGTTCATGCTCGTTGCTTGAACCTCTCGTGCCTTGTCAGTTGCACATAGAAGGTGTGCCCAGCTGTACATGCATGCTCCATACGGAAACCTGGGATTTCACAATTAGAATAGGGTTTTGGGGCCTATAAAGCTATGATGATGATAAGGAACCCCCAAAATAGTATTGGTAATTATTTAGGCCCCTACAGTACAGGTTCGAATTTGGCATGGCGTGGTTCACAAGCGAAAGGGCCTGGAGCCCAAGCGACAGATCGAAGAGCAAGAATTAAAATCAAGAAGTCTCCACCATCACCATCCAAAAAGCGTGAAGCCTCCAGCCCTGGAACCCTTTATGCAACATGCATCCATGCTCAAGCCTGACCTACCTCAGATTCTCAACCCTGAACCCTGACTCGTATACCAGATTCCTCGGTACTCTGAGGCCATGCGCTTACCAGCCCAGCGCTGTCTGAAAGAAGGAGGCAAGAGACTGAGACCTGCACATCACGGCTCGCTTTAAGCAGCAATGGTCAGCGCCCTGACTTGTACAGTGCCTTCGCTAGTAGTACCTTGGCCAGTTCCATGTTGATGATGGTGAAGACGATGACGTTTTTGACTGAGGATAATGAAGAGTTGACGAAGATTACGATGGAGCTGCTGGTGATGGTGACGGTGATTGCGATGAAGCAGCAGACGCTGGTGCTAAGAGTGCTAAGCATGTTGGCAGTTTTGCACCAGCATGTGCCGATACTTCGCTTAGCTCTTCTTGTCCACACCATGCTTATTGCTTACTTATTACTTCGCACTTGGTTGCTGGGTGGGAACCAGCTGGCAGTCCACACCATCCTCCAATGCCTGGCCTGGCAGGTGAAAAGCCTCCTTTCGAAAAAACCGTTGGACACTTCTCCCGAGCGTCACACCGAAGTCGTCCATGAGTACGATGAGATCGGCCCGATGCTGCTCCAACACCTGAAATCCGGAAGGAGTATCCTCCTCATGTGATTACATAGCCTTTTGGCAAATTCAGGCAGTGCGGCAAGGATGGCGATTGTGAGCGAAAAGTGTCTCCAGTTTCTGGTTGTATGACTGGCAGCTTGACCACGAGCAGCTGCTCGCACCAATGCCGTAGAAATTAGATCTAGGGTTTAGGTTTAAGGTCTTTAAGAGCTCCTTTAAGGTGGCGAGAAGCGTGGGAGTTAGAGCTTACTCTTCAGTCGGCCACGGAGATGTCAAAGCCATCAACAAGATCCGACAGTCCCAGCTCACAAGCAAGAGAAGATTGCTAACTGCCACAACCTCCTGCAAAGGTCAGAGGCAGCCAACCTGCTACACCTGTCAGTGCGACTGTCAAATAAATTATGCCTATGATTCCGAAGATGGCCAGTGACTAGCGCTAACCTCGCTACCGCTACTGCGAGGAGGCATGTCATGTGTACCGTACACTTGGCATAGGACCAGTTCGATTTCAAGCAAACCTAGTCTGCCATGTTGACAAGCACAAATTTTCCATGAAAGTGTCAGTCACGACGATCGTCATGCCGAGTCTTGTCTCATGACATCTCGCAAGCTCAAACATCGATCAAAATGACCGAACTACAGTGATGTTTGCAACTAGCATGCACTCACGGCTAAATGAACTCAATCAGACAAGCGTGCACGTGCACGCACACCGAACAAAAAAGACAGCGGCATACCACGCCGTGCCTGCCTTTTATCTTGCTTTGCTTATTCTGCATTTTTCCTGCTTCGACTGACTCCTGCCGAAGGACAGATTCAGCGAAGATTCTGTCCCACTACCAGTAAAGCACTTACTAAACTCGAAACCCGGAGGCCAACCTTGAATCCTGAACTTCTTAAACCATCGAAGGCCCTCTTCCGGCCTTCTCCAACAAAGTCTCGACGTAGCTTTCGGCGCCACGAGGTGGCGGTGCGAAGGCATGGCCGTTGCTCTGGACAAGGGCCGGAGAGAAGGGGGGAGGAACGCTGGCAAGGAGGTTCCTTGCTACTTTGCCAGAGAAATGACTCGGAAGAAAGTGACGCATAGATAGCCTGTTGTTTACTACATGTGCTTTTGATTCTAACTGTGATTGTGGGGATCGGGGTTTGACACCAGCCTAGGATGAAGTCTTCTGAGTTCAGGGTGAAGGGATTTAGGTTTTAGCGACTAGGCAGCTCACTTCGCTAGCTGGCTCATGTTTACCACGCCGCATGCGCACCGTGGCCTTTAAGGTGCCCTGTGCCACATCACACATGTGGCTTGTGTTCAAGTTAAGAACCGCTTTGGGAGCTTCCTTCATGGCGACATACTCCGGCCCAAGTCTGGTCGAGGAAAGGTTCAAGGATCTTTACCTGCAGTGGCCTGTCCAACCGCAGCCTGATTGTGATTTACGAGCCCAAAACCCTAGAAGCCCGTCGCCATAAAGCCCCAGAAGCCTCAAAAACCAAACAACAACAATAGCCCTGACAACAAAACCGTCGAAACCCTAAACCCCCGAACCCCCAAACAAATCACCTTATATCCTAAACCCCCAACCCAAGGAATCCCAAACCAAACCTAGAACCCCTAAAATCCCCCAAAGCCGGAATCACTAAACCCTCCTCAACCCTAAACCTTTAACCCAACCCTCCTCAACCCTAAACCTTTAACCCAACCCTCTTCAACCCTAGACCTCTAACCCAACCCTCCTCAACCCTAGACCCTTAACGTATCCTAACCTCCAAACTCTAAATCCTAAACCCTAGACCTTTAACCCTAAACCCTAAACGCTTCGGTGTTGTGGCAGCCGCCTGCTGGAGCTCTGGGTCTGCCACAAAGGTCTTCAAGCCAGCCTCAGTGAGGCTTAGCGGTTTTGTTGCGGTTTTCGGGTTTGGGGTTTCGGGCTTAGGGTTTAGGGTTTGGGGGTTAGAATACAAGGTCTAGGATTTCGCGTTTGGGGTTCCGCAGGATCTACGAGGCTGAATGATGAGACGATGGTTTTGTGGGGGCGTTGTGTTGCAACAAGTTGCATTTATGTGCCCGTATATCAGTTATGATACATGATATCTATGACAGAGAAACTGACGAACTCCTTAGGGCTCCGTACTTTGGAGGCAGTTCGCTTCTTGAAACAGCTTCAGTACCTCATCAGCCTCAGACAGGAGTCCTTTTCAGGGCTACAATGATCATTGTTCTGCAGGGTTGGCAGGTCCTACGGCTATGTCAGCAAGCGGTTGAATCTGAAGACCGGGCTGGGGAGTCTAGCGACATGGGCGATCATGATGAGTGCAGCTATAATCCTGAACCCGAAGCCTCGAATTGTTGCTTCCTGCATGTGCCCTGGACCTTAAGTCGGAGCATGAAACCCCGAACTTATCTGAAACTACTGGAATCGCCCACAAGCAGTCGTGCCTTCGTCGCGGCCTTGACGAGCGCACTGTCGTTGCCTTGGCCAAGGCAGAGCATTGAGCCCTTGTGGGTCAAGGCTCTACTCGAAGCCAGGTGGGTCTGGGCCTACGCGTGTCTGTCGTCACTGCAGCCCGACAAACACTTTGTACATACCTCGTATGCTGGCATGCAGAAAAAAGTGAACTAGTCACTGCAGCTACATGCTATATGGATACTGGTGACAGGTCCGCACGGACAAGCTTCTTGTCTTGCAGCATGCACAGGATTCTTGAATTAGAGACAGTGAGTTTGACAATCCAACTTGCCCTGAAGCACATTGGGTTTGCCAACAACCGTGAATCTCACAACCACTCGTCTGCTTCAGGCGCTGCCCTGCTGGGCGCAGCGCACAACGAGACCACCGCAGACACCTCCGAAATGCAGAACTGCAGTCACTTCATGTTGTCACGGATAAGGTCCAAGGACTTTGACAGTAAGGTTTTCGAGGTGATCAAGGCTGCGTGCAACCTGAAATCTAGATGCACAAAGCCCGGACCCTACATTTCAAACCTAAAACCTCCGCCCTGAATCACCTTAAATCCTTGACCCGTAACCCTAAACCCTAAACCGGTGCCGTCTTGGCATTCGTCGATCCCTGCGCCTGTGCCTAGGCCTAGGCCAGCTTGTCTCGCCAGCGAAGTATCTTTATCAACAAGAGAGACTCAGTGCCAGGAGTAGGCAACACAGCTGGAAGAAACTCGAACCACCACTCATCCAAGCTACCGCAGCCGTAAGCAAGGACTGCAAGCAGGCATGGACAGAAAGAGATTGTATTGTAATACATGTGAACGAAGCCACGGAAGATCAATGCGACGGGTGGAGAGGACTATGAAGCACACAAGTAGAGTCACAAGCCACATCAACATGTTGATGTTGCAACCAGTCTGACTGCAGTGTGTACATTGCCAGTTTCTTGGCCGCAGATAGTCACCACAGTAGCACAAGCCAATCATTCTGCTGCAGATTGCAACTGAATCAGCAGGTACGGACATGCACCACACCAAGACCAGAACTGAAGAACACACCTGGGCCCGCCTCGCCCTGCAACCCGCATTTCTCCTCGACCCCCAAAACCCCGAATAGAGCAACCCCACAAACATCGAAAGTCTACCCGACCACCGCTGTGACACCTCGGCTGGGTAGGTCCAGATCTCCATTGCCTCCAACAGCGCTTTCAAGGGTGTTGCCTTGGCCGGTGGTTTCGGGCTTGAGAGGTGGAGGAGGTGGAGTTTGGCAGCTGGGCCGCACTAAAGCAGTGCCCGGTAAGCGGCGTAGGTTCGGAAGACAGGAAGTAGGCTTGAATTGGGTTGAGGATGTAGCATGACGATGACGGCTCACAGCAGTGTGCCTCAGGGCACGGGCTCATGATCATGCCCTGAACCCTAAGCTGTAACTGCCAACAAAGTCCACAAGAACAGTGCCCCGAGCCCGAAATAAACCCGAATGCCTCGATCAACCGAGGCCCTGGCCCGTGCGGAGCCGCCCATGATGAGCACTTGCGACCGGGACACCATGTGAGGGTCCTGCAGCTGAGGCGAAAGGACGACTTGCAACGAGAGCTTGGATGAAGACGGAGAACCCCGTAAGCCTCCGAGCCCTGAGCCCCAAATAACCTCGGTGCCGCAAGATCTCTTGACAGAACTCTGTGACAGAAACCTTGGGGCAATGAAATACCGAAGGCCTCAGTTACCTTCCATTAGAAAGCTTCAGGCTTGTAGATTTTCGAGTGGGGGGTCAAGTTTATAGCTTAGGGTCTTGTCCAGCTCCTTTCCCTGAAGCGCCCAGGTTTTTCCTTGAGGATTCACTCAAAACCATCCATTCAAACCATGAACATGAACCCCAAGTCCCGAGCCCAAGAACCCTCAAATCCGAAAAAGTTCGAAACCCATAAAAATCAACACTGAAACACCTACTTTGAAATACAAGCACCGAACAGTTGTTCGGATGCCTGCGAACAGCTTCAAAAAGCACAAAGTACAACAACCTAAACTCCGGAACCCCCCCCCCCCCCCCGCCTGCAGCGAGCTCAAGACCTGAGGGAAGGGCAGGGACACGCCCAGCTCTGGCCTGGCTCAGAGTTCAAACAGGGTTTAGGGCCGTTTAGGGTTTGGGGTTTAGGGTTTGGGGTTCAGGGTTCAGGGTTTAGGGTTTGGGAGTTGGGGCTTAGGGTTTGGGGTCCAGGGTGAGTTATGCAGGTGTTAGTAACGGCTTGCTTGCCAGCATTCCCATTTTAATAAGGCGGCTCATAGTTAAGCCCCAGGGTGGGCAAGGGCGTCTGATGAAGATGCTATGAGAGGCTTCAGAAGTGCTCAATTTAAACGGAGTATCACAAGGGGTTTCTATATAGGTTTGTGCAGTCCTGTAGAGATCTGATCAAACTTTTTGAAGATTGTTAAAGGTTTTGCTCGGTGTATATGGTTTTGCACGGTCTGTAAGAAGTTCATTGATTCATACGGGGATTGAGGTTCTATAACCCCTAGGTGGAACAAAATGGTGCCCAGGGTGCTTGGGCTTAGGGCGCAGGCTTTGCTGTACATATGGGAGTTTCCGAAGATTCGGGGTACCTTATTTGGGGTCCCTACAGCAAGGATCCCACTATTTAGGGTACTATATTAAGGTCCCCTATTTTCGGAAACTCCCATCTGGGGCTTGGTCTGAGGTGTGGGGTTTGGGGTGTGAAGTTTCGGAGTTTACAGTCCTGTGGCAGATCCCTTCGTAGTCTTCCCAGTTTCCCTTTCCGTTGCAAAGATGACCTGCGTTGCCGGGGGTTCTTACACTCACGGAGACCCCGAACCCACCACCCCGAACTGGAATCCGACAACCCAAGCCCTAAACCCTACAGCCAGAAGCTACAAGCAATGATCTCCCCACTCGAACTCGCCAGAGGCACAGCATCAGCCAGCAGCTCTCGGCCCCATCCTCGGCGATGTGGGAAATTCGCTGCCGCTACACGGCTGTACCCATGCAGTTTGGGGAGTACCAGGTCGTGTGCAGGCAGGCTTCAAGAAGTTGAGGGGAGCTTGTGCTTTGGGACGGTCGGCTTCAACGCTGAGTGCGTGGTGACTTGAGATGCTGGTTGGTTCATCTGCGTTTTTTCCTCTCGTCGACTCGGCTCCTTCGGGGATGAGTCCCCATCCCCATGCCAATCACAAGAAAAGCCCAAGGCCAAGGTTACATGGCCGGGGCAGGGTGGACCGCTTTGTGAAACTGCGCAAAGGAAAGGCCGGCGGGGTGGCCGTGGTCTGCTGCGACCATCAGCAGTCGCTGAGCCTCCGCCTGGTCCGTGGTTACCCCCTCCCCGGTGAGCAAGCACTTGGCCAAGTTCACCTCGCCAGGGAAAGGAAAGAGGATACATGCCTCTTGGGAGTTGGGGGCCGGCGTGGCCACTAGCAGCCCTGACACCCCTAAAGCCCCAAACTGTGTCCCAGTCGCATGAGCATCCATGTCGCCCTTGTCTGCGGCAAGCCGGTAGCATTCCACCGCTGCCTGTGGGTCGCGTGGGACTCCGGTGCCGTTCATGTAGCAGCATCCGAGATTGTAAAGGGCCTGCCGGGCAACGCTGGCTGGGTGAGTCGCGGTTGTAGGCGCACAAATTGCACAAAAACAGGAAGATATGTAGACAGATAGAATAAATGGATAAATAGATCGATCGATAGTTCGATAGATCAACATACTAAAACATGTTCGTAGATCGATAAATAGATCGAGATGTCGATCGATAGATCGCTGGGTCCATCAATAGATAGATGCTGCGATAGATAGTGAGATAGATAGACAGATAGTTGGACAGACTGTTAGCCAGATAGACCTTTTGGTGAGGTGATTTGTAGGCGACAAGACACAACTGGCGCCTGTGGATGTCCCAGGTCCCCACTCTGGCGGTACAGCTCCGTCGCTGTTGAAAGGTCCACCTCTACACCATCCCCGTGCCGATAGGCGAGTGCCAAGCAGTACATGGCATCCTTGCTTTGCGGATTGTGTTGTTCTAGCTGCTAGCTCCTCTGTTTTGCGGCTGAGCTGGGGCATAGCAAGACTGGGCAGAAGCTTTTTGCATTATGGCCCAAGTATGCAGGGCCTGGTACAACGGTACAATCAAAGCCCGCATGTCCTCTGCACAACTTACCTCCGCTTCACCGGCGCCCTGTCTCGAACAACTACCTTCAACTCTTCACCAGAAAAACGTTGCACAAACAGGAGAAGTGTCCGGGTTGCCAGCGTCTGCCGCAAGCCGAAGCCAGCGGCAAGCTTCAGCCTTGTCCTCCGGCACTCCGGCGCCGTCTGCAAAGCTCCTGTCGCAGGGCAGGACACAAACGAAGGCTCGCCAAGCTTGACGACAATCGGGCGACGAAAACGACACTCAACGTAACCGCACTGTGTTGCATTTGGCTATAAGGGGCTACACTACTATCTCGTATAGAAAACGAGCATAGGTTCAAATATCATGCACATGCAATTTCTTGTGTCTGTCCATGTGTACACATGCATGCAAGCTCAACCAGTCATTCATTCATGTATGTTCAGAGCCAGAGACACACAACCTGCCTGCCTGGTTGCGTACCTACCTACCTGGGGAAGGATTTCTTTCGGAGTCCTCCCCAGCTGCGCCATGCCTGCAGGATGGCCCTGTCTTGAGGCTTCGACATAGAGCCGGTGGGCCTCCTGCAGCTGAATCTCCGTGCCCAGGATGCCATATTGGTACCAACAGCCGAGCTTGAAGAGAGCGTGGGCATAGCCTTGAGATGCCGATTCTTGCAACAGCTCCTTGGCGCGCCCGTGATCTTGCTTCAAGCACACCCCCTTCTCGCAACAGTAGCTCAGGGAGCACTTGGCAGCTGCATTGCCCTGCTCTGCCGCCTGGCTCAACAGCTCGACTGCACGCTGGGCATCTGCCTGGACCCCGAGACCATCCAAGTAGGCGCAGCCCAGCAGCGCTAGGCCCAGGTGGCTTCTCCGGGCTGTGGCCGTGGCATGTCGGAAGACGCCTGCAGCGGCGGCCTCATCTGAGACGAGGCCTTTGGAGATCTTCCGACGATACAGCACAGATGCCAGAAGAACCTCCGCTTCTGTGCAGCTCTCGGCCTGGCTCGACAACTCCCGAAAAGCATCTGCTGGGGCTCGCGAGCAGAGCCCAGGTAAGATTCTTAAGACGTCCTCCATGCCGGAAGAGTCGGAAGAAAGATGGCTGAAGTGTGGCTGCAACTCCAAGAGGCAGGCCTCAGCATGATAAGCTCCATGGAGCAGGGTCAATAGCTCGTCCATGCCTGGCCTGGCCATCCACCCCTCCTCCCATGCAAGAACGAGATTGCCGCGCTCGTGGCACCGAAGGCTAGTACTCCTGCGATTCGGGCCACTGCTGCATCGAGTTGCACAGGACTGACTCAAGGCCGACACATGTTCCTGCGGAGAGATATGCAGCACCACAAACTGATCGGCAGTCCAAGACCATGTCTCATAGGGAATCTTACACCCATCACTCATCCTCCACTAGTCCGCAGCAGTATAGTCTAGTCTTAGGCATCTCCCAGAATCCTACAGCTTACAGGGTTATACGTAGCACTCAGGGATTGAGGCTTCTGGGTTGACGGCTTTCGCTTCAAAGCCGTAAAGGATTGATTCGCAACCCGAACTTCTGCCCCTCCGGCGATTGGACCCCGGCGATGTGCATCTGTCCCTGACCATCCTTTCTGGGCAGGAGCTCCCCGATGATGTGTGCCTGGCGGCGGGGGTCCGCTCTGGAAGTATGGGCTCCTTGAGCTACAGTTAACCCCAAGCGGATTAGGGACAAACAGTGCCGGGATTCCCTTTACAGTACTCTTGTGGTTTCCAACTTGTGAGCTTCTACTTCAACAAAAGGGATGTTATACTCCCGCCGTATACTAGAATGGGACCCTGACAGGAAGAAATCAAGAACAAACAGCCATGTGCCTCTATTCAAGGGCACGGGGCCGGCCTCCTCGTCCATATCTTTCAGGCGGGTCATGACCTGTCCCGGCGGATTCGAAAGGGCTACTGGGGAGAAGACTCGAACTCACGGAGAAGTACAAGATTCCAGACCAGAGCCATGTCACTCCTGCCGATCCCGACCTCGTCTTTGTGCTCTTGCGCAGTGATCAGGACCATGCCGATGCCACAGTTGAAGGTCGCGGAGAGTTCGTCGCAGGGGATGTTGCATCTGTGCCAGCTCCAACCCGCAGACTATAGTCCGTACTCGGCTTTTCCTGATGCTGAATGAAGACTGTGCATCGCCGTTGCCATCATCACTTTACCGAAGCGTCTTCTCGTTGCACTCGCAAAAGCATTGCTAGCTGCTGCTCGTGCGCCTCGCGGCGATCCAGCGGAAGAGGGGAGGAAGCTCCCAGTTCTCCGCCTTGACATGCGCCTGGAAGCAAGCGGCGATCGGTTTGGCTTGCGACGATATCAGACTTCAGGGCTTTTGGGGCTTCGGGGTGTGTCAGGAGGGAGACATACAAGCGATGACAATGAACATGGAACAACCAACCTCATGGAACGGCGGCGATGAACAGCAATCATAAGATCAGACGCGATTTTCGAGACAGGAGCGATTCGAACCAGGAGGGTAGGAAAACTGCCCGGGGGTCTAGTCAGGCAGGACCAATAGCAACCGTGGCAGTAGGAGTCATGATGCTATGACAGATTCAGATGAAGATTAGCATGAGGACGAACGGATGTTGAAAGTTCAAAGAGCAGATTCATGCGACTGGGCCGGGCAATATCGTGGCATGGCCACACTGGTGGGCATTGAAGCACAATGGGGCTTGGGAAACCGACTGTGTTGAACCTTTCACTGGCTGGACCCATGTAAACCTGCAAATGTAGTGGTGCTTTCCCACGAAACCCATGGTTGCCAAGGACAGCAGCACTGGACGCACATCTCAGAGCCTGCCTTCAGGTGCTTGGGCAAAATCCTCGGAACGCTTCGGGACAAACCTGGCCACCGAGTGTTGATTCGGAACGCTACGTCTCTTGCATCTCTGCAAACGGGAAAATACTGCAGTTTTTCAAATCATCATGGTAGCATCGGTTGGTCGTCCTCCTCGTAGTACTCGTAGCAGTAGTCGTCGTAGAAATAATAGGCATAACAGTCGTAATCGTGGTAGTAGTCGCAAGAGACGCAACAGTCGTATCAGTGGTGGGCGTAGTCGAAATCATCTTCAACATCTCTATCTTCATCATCATTGCCATCATCGGCGGAATCCGGATCAGCAACACACAGGAAACCATCGGACAAAACGAGCTGAACCGCAACCACGGTAGGATGCTTCGCCACCTCCTCTGGTGATCGGAGCAGCGCCACGAAGGAGACCTTCCTTTGCCTTCGTGATGCTTGGGGGTTCTACACGGCTCTCGTTGTCGTCCAAGAGCGAAATGTAGGATGTGAAATGACCGGGGTCATACAAAGTTATTTGCAGGCCTAGCAGGAAGAACGAGGCCAAGAGCATGCAAGTCCGCAAGCGCATTAAAGGAATCACGCCATGGAACTAGGCATGGATGTCTTGCAGTGAGGACACAGTCTCTAGGAGCAGACTGCGCTCCTCATCCCCAAGGACTACGTTATTGTAGACGCATTCGAGGATGTTCCAGACTCTGATTGCCATCTCCCGAAAAAACCGCTCCGGTGCGTTTGAGAAATTCTGCAGTGCTTCGCAATAAAGCCGTGCAGGGGTTGGGGGTTCGGGGTCGGTTAACGTTCTGAGTGCGGCGCCAAAGCAAGGATCGTCTTAACGTAGATCCGCGTTGGCGCCAAAAGGACCTGGCGGATTCGTCTGATCTTGCAGGCACTGTTGACATCATGGACACGACCAGTAAGACGATGCTGAGAATCGTTTTTGAATAGGTGGGTGATCAGGATGCTGGTCATGGTGATGACGGTTCTGGCGATGCCGATGCTGGTGGCGTTACTGAAGGTCGCGATATGGATGATGGGGTATCTCTTCCTAGACGGAACACAGCTCTACGTGAGCATGACGTGCCAAGGCTCTCAAGTCCACGTGAGCAGGGGCGAAAAATTCTGAGCGAAGGAAGCCAAGGCAGGGCAAGGACTTCGGGAAAAACAAGGACAACAACATGACATGTAGAATGCATCGCAGATTCGCGAGCAGAGGAAGGCGAGTCAATGCTAGAGGGTGTCTGAAACGTCCGGCATCTCGTGCTTTGCGTATCACTGCAGTCCCCATATGGCTATGCCAGAACAACCCCAGAACCCAATTCATCAACATCACCAAGGCCCCTGAAGCAGTTGATCAAGCGGCGCCGGCTCCAACCTTAACTCCAAGATCTAAGGTCCTATTTTGTGGCCAACGTCCACATGCTGCATGCTAAGCCTTAAATCCTGAACTCTGAAACCGGATAGCCGAAACCCAAGACACTGGAGTTCAACCCAGGTCCCCACAACCCGACATCCGAAATCCTAACAACCCGAACTCCTAAATACTGAACCTCAAAGCCCACAAGCTAAAGACTCCGGAGGTCTGAGGTCGCGATGATGTCTGAGTAATCGTAAGCGCACCTCTCCGAAGGACCGTGTGGGGTCGAAAGGTGCCGCCGCCTGATACCTCATCTCAAACATCGGCAGAGTTTCGCTTTGTAGGATTTTTGGCGCTTCGGGTTGGAGTGCAAGCTTCGGCGTGCAGGGTTTTGGGCTTTGGGCTGTGCATCAACTCCCATCTTCATGGTCAAAGTGTGGATGATGGTGATGATTGTAAGACGGTAATCCGCCGTTGGCACCACTAGCGGCACTACTGCCTGTACACTGTTACAACTGCTGGTATTGCGGCTTCCCGAGTTCTGAGCCCTGGCTTTACCAACTTGTGCCAACATGGAAAAGCCTCATCAACTGAGTCCACTGCCGAATCCCCGCTGCCTGGACTACCTGATGCAGCATTTGCAAGGATAGGACTTCTGGCTTGTGGTTTGGGGCGTGCTTGGGTTTGGGTTTCGAGCCTTCGGGCTGAGCTCAGAGTTGTTTTGGCTTAATTTTCCAGGAACAAAGTGACTCTCGGCTGTCGCCGTGGATTTCGGGATGCTTTAGTGGGAGATGCGGCTTCGACCTGACGCCCGGCTGTCGAAACATGCTCTGACAACGATATATAACATACAGTCGGCAATGGAGCGTTGCCAGTTGTTCGCGCAGGGAAGAAAAGTGTGGCTTGAACTGAAAAAGGGGCATCTTGAACAACCTCTCCGGCAACGACAGTCATCGTGACAAGCGATCACTACAAAAAAAAGATGCGGCAACATTCTGAATAATACTTTCCATAATGACATTGTGGCTTTCTGCTCTTCCACACACAAGATAGATTTCATCTATACCCCGAAACAATGGGCTCCGCACAGAGCGAAGCAGACTGAAGCCGTTGCTGTGCAAGCCAGACGAGGAAAGGCCTCATCCGTCTCAGGGTTTCGTTTCGGGGCTTCGGATCTTAGGCGCACACTGATATCTGGCGCTGTGGGACATGAGTGGTTGAAGAGTTCGGATACTCCAGCACGTGTGGCAGTGAAGTCGGCAATACATCTGTACTCGAGAAGCTTCAAAAACAGGTGACACGACTCCTTTTATAGTCACTGTATATCCTAACGGTCATATGTCAAAGGGGCGTTCCATATCTAACAATTCCCAAGCATAGCGAATCTCTATGATGTCAAGAATCGTTGCTGGTCTCGGAGCGCTGTACGCAGCAAATCCTGTCCGTGGTGACGGGATTCTTACCCGCCTGTGTGATGCACTCGACCTGCTGCAGATGCGTTGCGGTGAATGGCTGGGGGCTACCTGAGCAAAGGCTGCGTTTGACGTGCTGGCGCTGCTGAAAGGTCGGCAGGCGTCGGAGGACATTGATGGAAAGGCGGCCGTGTTCATCTTTGCCCCGGGGCTGCACCGGCTGCGAGGAGTATTTTGATCCATGTCATGCTGCCTGTGTTTGCGGCAAGGTGGAACAAGCGGCAACAAGCAGTTGGTATCCGTGCGCGGCTGCACCTGTGCGTTCGCCCGCAGAAAGCATGTTGCTGCTCGGGGCGCCCTGTGCTGGAAGACTCGCTCTATGGGACCGCGTTGCCAACGATCTTGTTGATTGATGTTGGCACGGTGGCGCAGGAGGAGGCGTGCCAGCGGTGCCGGCGGTGGCGAATCCATTGACTCACAGCAATAATAAGCAGAGGGGTGTCCATGAAGGACGTTGGTCGGTCCACGTCTGTGCCGGCTTGAACGAGGAAGTTGGCCATCCGCATGCTCTGACTTTCGCAGGTTGCCGTCAGAGGACTTATGGCGAAGTGTTTGCCGTCTACATTGGCGTGGGCCGCGATGAATGCCTGTGCGATGCAGGGGTTGTCAAAATTGGTGTGCGCGCCGATGCACAGGGGGCTGCATGGTGCGTAGTTACTGTCGTGGCTGATAGCAATGTTAGGGTCCACAAGGTCTTCCAGCAGGCTGCAGACTTCTTCGTGGCTCTCCATCTGAATGGCAAGGGACAGTTCGGGTGCTCCTCCGTCTCGGAAACGCCGGACGACTGCCAGTAGCTCGCAGCTTTCTCTCGCAGCGGGTGTTCGCAGTCAGCCCAGGTCATTCTGGGGCTTAGTCGTCTCTGTCCTTCAGCGAAGTGAATGTTGATTCGGTTGGCGGGCATGTGTAGATGGATGCTACGGTGAGTGCCAGGTCGTCAAGGACGAGCCCCTCCGTGCTTGCGGGCCGAAGGATCGATGGTGCAGATCACTCGACCACTGCAAGCGCGAACGTGCAGCATGGCCTGCTCTCGGCAAGGTCTGTTGAGCCCGGTGCCACAGTCATCACATTGCAACAGGACCGAGCCTGCCTTTGCCTCTTGTGTTGCGGGAAAGACGGCTTGTGGAATGCGTTCCTGTGTACTGCGTACGGCGTACACGTTGGACGCAGCAAGTACAACAGCGAGGCTTCCAGGGTCTTGGCCGTGTGAGGTCTGTTGTTGGCATCCGTGTGGAGTACGGTTTCTGCAAGTCTCCGCTGCCGTCTTCTTTACTACCGTCAGCTTGATTTGATGTCGCTCGTTGAGGATAGGTGCCTGGCAGTCTTGACAGGTCGAGTCTGAGCCAGCCGGTCGAGCAGGCGGGCCTTTCGGCCGCATTCAACCAATATGATGCCTCTTCTCCCACGCGTGCCATTCGAAGAACATGCTGAAGACCATGCAGCACCAGCTTCCACAGCCGTCTCGCCTCTTTCCAACCTATGCTGAGTCGTCTGCACCTGGGCAGCCATTCAGCGTACATTTGCCCAGCAGGTGCTGTGTACACGCTTTTCGCCGCAACTGACCCAAGTGCCTTCCAGCGACGAAAAATGGCCAGGGAAAGCAAACAGCTCCCGGCTACAGTAAACTGGCACGTTGATCCTCGTAGCATCGTGAGTATCGAGATTGTGCGACTTTGCTTCAACACTGCCCAAGCCGTGACCAACAACATCAGCTGCCATGCGAGCTCATCACGCTGACCTGGTTTGAGGCGGGCTAATGTACTGACCTCCGCGTGGATGTCAACGTCAATGTATTGAACCACATCAGCTGCAGTCGGGCCGATGTAGATGCACGGTCCGTTCACTGCAAGATTGCACACATGGCCATCCGCTGCAGAAAGCATGGACATGTCAGCAAAAGCGATTTGCAACTGATATGCTATTCACTGAACACTGCTGCCTGGAACACTTACGACTCAGTGTCCTTGATATTTTGCCAGCTCAAGCTACCAACATCAAGTCTGGCAATCCATGTTTCTCTTGCCGTTCACCCCAAACCTAGGCCCTAACACCTGTACTATAGTATACTATACAGCGTAGAGAATGCCCGCTACATAGAGTCCTCTCTAGCCTACTCTACATTATAGGATCGGCTTGAGGTCAAACGGTCAGTGGGATGATTCAGTGCAGGTTTTTGTGAGGATACAGACAAGCATGCCATAGTATAGTATTAATATCAGTATTAGTATTCGTATCCGTATTAGTATCAGTATTAGTGTGAGTATGAGTATGAGTACGAGTACGAATATGAGTATGAGTATTGGTATTGGTATTGCTTGGGGTTTTGACTTCTTCCTGCATCTGACCTCCCAAGGGCTCTCAACACCTCATTACATCACGAAACATGTTGCGTGAGTGCATCAACCAAGGCTAGGATAAGGGGGTAATTATGTGATGGTCTCTTCGCAACGATGGACCGGTCCACACTCGTGTACACTAGCTGTCGTGCATCTAGAGGCGAGTGTGCGTTACTCATAGCCTCAAACAATACCGCTCAGCAACATTCATGGGGAGTCCATATACACCTGCCAAACCTGCAAGAAACCTGGCAACCCCCCGCCACAACCGTCGACAACCTTGCGAGGTGGGACTAAGATAATCATGAAAGAAACTAACAGGCAAACAGGAACATCAATGATAGTTTTAATGACACTATAATCATACGAATCGTTTAATTTAGTTAGCAAACATGGTAACATGCAAACATAGTCATAGTGTCATACTCTCTTGGCAGTCGGACCAATAAGCACGTCGCCCTCCTTCATGGCCTCGCATGACGCAGGAGACTGCCAATACTGCTACTTACTGCTGCTGATGCTGTTTTGAGCATTAGCGGGTTTGGGGCCAGGGTTTAGGGAAGCTGCTCTCACGGCAGGTAGGGCTTTCTACTCATTTCGGCATTCGCGCATGCTGCGGCAAGGCGAGCTAGACCACCTGGCAATATTCTGCCCAACGATTCCGACGACAGCACCATACTGCACACAGGAATTTGGGTATACATGAGAGTAGCCGCAATACTTCTCACCATAAACACAACGGGATCAAGTTTGCACCATGGTCACTACGTCCCTGTGGTCATCATCTCAATGCCACCATGACCATCATCACTGGATCCCAATAGCCAAGCCCGAAAGACATCTCCTAGAAGCAACTACAGGCCGAAATGCCTCACGCTGTGGTAGCAGCTTGCCACCTCGTCCAGGGCAGGCTTTGGAAGAGCCCACTTTATCCCAAAGTTGTGGCTCTCTTCCCGGTTGAAGGTTCGGCACGAAGCATTCGTGTCGATTCAGGGCTTTAGGACTTGTGCTCTTTTTGGGTCGCCGACGTCTCTTCGGGTTTCGGCTTTGGGTTCAGAGTTTGGGAGTTTGCAGAATTTAGGCCTTTTCAATCGGTCAGAGTCTATAGTGAAGCCATTTCTGCTCACGGCTTCGAATGCTGTTCAGACAAGCACGGCTGAAAAAGTAACCCCTCAGCCATAAGCTGCAGAACAGACAAACAACTGATACTGAAGTCCGGTGCTGCCTGCTACCATCCACACAAAACCAGAATACAGGAATATCGTCATAACAACCCGAATAAGAAACGTTCATCAATATTATTTAGGAGCCCTACACCAAGCCAACAAACATCTTGCTACACATGGGTGGTTGTCAAAATAATGGTCCCTTTTTTGGGTACCCTAAATATTAGGTGCCGTATTATAATAAGGACCCAAAAAGGGACCCTAATATTGACAACCACCTACATGGTCAACCTCTGCAAATCGAAAGCTGCAATTCCGCACCCAAACCACCAAGGTGCAATCTCGGACACACTAAGCCAAGCAAATCCGAAGCCTCAACCAAAACAATACTCGAGCCTCTGTAGACCCCGACTTCTACATTACAGCCTTGACCTAAAACAAAAACTGTTGAAAAAAACTCTTGGCCTTAACACTCAAACTCCGGGACCCGAACGCTCTGCGGCACCGACGGCAAAGCCAACGAGGTCGAAGGAAGAGGAATCTGGGTCTTCTGGGGGTCTAGGGTCTAGGCCTTAGGGTATTTTCTTAGGGTTTAGAGTTTAGGGTTTAGGGTTTAAGGTTTGGGGACTGGGGGTTCAACTTCATGCTTGCGGCACAAACAGTCGCGGTCACTGCCGTTCTCGTCATCCGAATCCTCTTTCTCCGCCGGCACCTCCTCCTCATCATCACCAGCATCACCAGCATCATCAGCATCATCAACATCGTCGTCACCATCATCGACGTCACGATCATCGTTGCAATGAACCAGTGAATCGTCTTCATCGCCAGTGGTGGCAAAATATATCTGAGCCTTCGGCTGTACACACCCGGCATCTCTGCGGTTTTGGCTTCGGTAAAGGCGCACACGGCCTTTCTCAGGTCGCAAAGTGCCGTTTCCAAAAGTAGGACATGAAGTGCAATCTTGACCCAGCCGTCGCAACCCCCTTTTCACACAATCCTGTGAACACCAAAGCCAAAGCCTGCTGCTCGGGATGTCAGCTCGCGCCTCGCAGCAGCCCTCGGCGACACCCTCATTGACCTGGCAAAAAAAACCCTTGCACCCTTGCAGCATCCTTGAAGGAACCCTGAGCTCCCCATCTCTACTCCGCTCCCTGGCATCTTCAGAAAAGGATGCAGCTTTGTTGGTAGCTTCGTCGCTAGTCTGACGGCTTTTCGCATTAGATGGCAAATCTACTACAAGCACCTGCACACAGCGGTACTACCACTTTCAGAAAATGAGAAGACATGTACGATACTGTACAGTAGAGAGACATCGTCGTCACAAGTAGCATCTTCAGCATTGTCGCTGTCGTTGTCCTCGTCGCCGTTGCCATCATCGTCCTCATCATCTTCGGCGTTGTCGCCATTCCCATTGCCATCATAAACAACGACATCAGGAGCAACAGGACTGTGGCAATACCTATAAGCGCAGAATCGAGGGAGGCAAGGACATGCAGCCGGGACTCCAAGCTCAGTTGCCTTACCTTAAAATAGTAGCATTCACGAAACTGAGGCTGATACTGTTCTGCGAATCAATCGTCTCTACTGTTTTCCATTGATAGTGCAAAAAAAATCACGGAAAATCTTACATGATTCATGCGACTACCCTGAAAATGCCTCGAGGGCTTGCTGCGCATCCAGCTGGCAGCAAGAGTGGTGGCTGGAGAACATCAGAGGCTCCGCCTCAAGCTCATAGCTTCGGCAGGGTTTAGGGCTTTGAAGGTTTCGGAGTTCGAGCGATTGTTTCTGTTTCGGATTTAGGATCCAGGGTTTAGGCTTCAAGGGTCCTGGGCCTAGGGCCCATGGATGTTCATGGTGCACCTTCAGCCCTACATGCCAGTCTCCGGAGACCCCCCCGACTGCTCGAACTTACGGGATGCACCAGCCGGAAAGCGTAAGATACACACTGTGGCCCTCGATACATAGTTACTCATTACTCTTCTTCTGAGTATTACCAGTATAATTATGACCTATAAATATTGACTGTAAAAACGCAAGTACAAAACAGGAGACGAATCGAATTCATGCTCAAGAGGTCGGAGGCATGCACTTTTCAGATTTCTCAGATACTTGTAGAACACAGCTGCAATGCTTCCACTGGAGCTTGCATCTGTGTGTTATAGTGTGACAAAACTATACTAATTATACTGTGTATCTACATACTGTCTATAGTATAGTGTCCGTTCTGTAGCCTTTGACAAAGCTAGTATTGCCTCACATTTCCACACGTCCTTCCACTACCGCGTCGACCGCAGGAGCCCTGCAGCTCACCCTATATATGGTGCCGCGTCGCCGCGTCGCAGGCCCCCACCCCCCACCCCCCATGGTATGCCCCCCCCCCGAAGCCAGGCGTCTCGTCCAATCAAACAGTCACACGTCATCCGCGTAACTGCCCCCCCAAGCCAGGCCTCGCCTCTCGCCTTGGCAATCTGGGTGCGGGAGGGATAACCCACAATAGTGGAACCACAAGACGGCGAACCACAGGGGCGGGGTGGGGAAGGAAAATCAACACAGGGAACCACCGGGCCCCTTCCCTTCCCCTCCCTTCGAGCACAAATGAGAGTGTTGTGCGCGATGATGTTGATGTGCTAGTCCCAGTGTGGCTATTGGTGGTACCTTTGCTCTTATGTTGCTCTGGGCTTCGGCACCGCATGTTCATCGCTTTATCTAGTTGAAAACCGTGCTTGGCTTGTGATGTTCTTGCGAAAACCATATCGACCGTTGTCATTCCAAGCCAAGTTTCGGTTGGGTTCGCTAGAAGTAAGCTTGAGCACGTATTTGAATGGTTTTCATTCGGGACTTTTGAGCAAGGGACCTGATGAGAGTGCGGATGGGGATCATGAGCACCATCTTCGTCATTATCATCACCATCATATTCATCACTATCATTGGCTATGGAGCTCAGGGCAGGTCGGAGTTCAATAGAACTGTATCACATCCTACGGTCCAAACCCTTAGCAACCGGACGCATAGCCATGGACGGGGGCGCAGCCGACCGCAACCACAGGGGGGAGGGGCAGGGGGGAACCCACACCACAGGGAACCACAGAGGGGGAGGGGGGGATACCATAGCAGCGCTGCACCATATATATATATATATATATATATATACACTACATATACTATATACACTATATATACTCACCCCTAAGAACCCGTGAACGCCCCCTCCGTCCGAGGCGGCGCACACCCCTGGCCGCGATGTCGTTGGCGCAGAGAGCGAGGAGGTCTGTTCCTGCCCGTTGGAGGCGGCTACGCTGATGAACACTGCGGATAGCGTTTAGGGTTTAGGGTTTAGTGGAGGGGAGAACTATCATCTTGATTTCACCACGCGCGTTGAAACCTGTTGCAACCTCAAGAGATGCACGCGATATACAAGCTCCACGGAATCCTGTAGACGACAAGACCACAGCAGGGATCTGATGCCCAATAAACCAGAGGACTTACCCACTGAATTTAGCACGAAGTCCAACTCAAAATCTTCTGATCCGAAGCAGGCTGGACGCAATGTTGCAAGTAAGTGACTGCATGTTTCAAACAAGAGTGTGCCACGAGGCTATTTGCATTTCTTGTTCGCAGTCACACCTCTTACGGAATCAGTCTACATGAAAGCCTGAAGGCTTCCAGCACCCTCTTATGCCTTTATCCTGTAAGTCGGAACCCGGCCTATGCTGCGGAATTGCCCCATTGCCGTGGCAACCTCTCGGCTCAGAGAGTTCATTTCATAGCCAGTTCCCTTCTTGGCTTCAGCGTTTAAAGTTCTGGGTTTGGGGCTTTGGGGGGCTCCTGGGTGGCGTTAAAGGTTGAGGGCAATGGAATACATCAGGAAGAGAACCGCTTCCTTGCGGGGCGTGTTGTCGCTGTGGGCTTTGGATTTCTCAACGGTTTGGGGTTGAGGAAGGGATCTGAGAACAAGCAAAAATTGTCATAGAAGTAATTGCAGGCCTGAGGAGCAGCAGTCTCGGCAGATCCCGCGTTACTTTCCATCAGTGACGCCAGGCTGGGCTAGGAATACGAGCAACCGCAATGATAGGTCAAACCGATATCGCTTACTACTTGTCATGATTTGGCACCAGCAACGAAGGACGATGTGAAGCCTAAGTCAACAGCAGAAAGCAAAGACGCGATGCCAGCAACAGCAGCAGCTGCTGCTTCGGCTGTGGTGTTGCCAGTGCTGGAGCACTGGCATCATCCCAACAGCAGTACCGTGACAGAGCAAACATCAGCAACACTCATTCTTTAAGCACTTACATAGATGTAGCAAAAGAGCTCTCATCAGAACCAGCAGCGTCACTCACAAGCACTACAGCAGTCGCGGGCAGAATCTTAGACTCTGAACAAGCCACCGGAGCCTTGAGCTTGGTGCCGATGCCATTGGTGCTGCCTGAGCATGGGACTCAGCGCCAGTTACAGGGGGCCAAAGATGATTAGACTGCACATATGGATGTAAGCAATGGTGAATCAAGAGCAGAGTGCTCATGCTTAAAGAGCCTTGTAAGGCCAAAAACCGTTATAGAGACAAGCAGTGGCATGTATGATGCAGGATTCCAACCGTGAGTCTCCGCACGGTAGAACCAGGCTCTGCTCCCAACGAACCCATTGCAAGCAGCTCGGGGGTAAGGTTGTGATGAGTACTATTGCCCTCGGAGAAGAGGTTTTGGAGGCGGTCTTCTTTGCGAATACCTCATCACCGCCATCGTGAGCACCAAGCCAAGCATCGTCAAAACACGGTTACTCCCCACGACATATGCCATGACTGCCAGGCTCCACGCTCACAACCTCGGGCGCTTCGTAGCCCAGGGCCTGGCAGCCGCCAAGACCAGAACACTGAGTCCCTGTTGACAGTGGTGATCCTGGGAGAGTAGATCGGTGGGGTAAGCAGTCATAGCCGAAGCAGGTACTACGTTCCGAAAAAGAAGCAACTACTTTCTCTTCATGCACCATCTTCTTCCCTCGGAGAACAGCTTGCCTTCACCGCGCAGTGTGCCTCCTCCCCATCCGGGCCAGCCCTCAGCATGAACGTTTGGAAGCCACATTGTAGTCGCTGAGACATGATCAAAATCAGAAAACATGGGAAGCGCAAGTTTATTGACAGAAAAAATTGATCGCATAGAAGTGGCGTAAGATGTGCAGTGCATGCACATCATATCACAAGTCACAGAACAGGAGTCAAACACAACACACGCAAACACACACATGCAGTTTCGGGGAATCGACGAACTAATCTGCATCGTCCTCGACTGTGATTTTGTGGAATACGCGCCAGTCTACTTCACAAACTATGACATGCAATTGCGCGTGTCCAAGGGGTTCTCCCCTACATCCCTTATGAACAAATAAAACATGCCAGGAGCAGCACAGGCTAGTAGACATCGTAGTGACCCAAAGTTGCACAGCGAACCATTTGTCTAGCGTAGGAATTACGGCTACAGTGCGGTGTCGTGGCAAGCACATTAAATATAACAGCTGTAACGGCAGGCTCGAGCCACAAGGAGGATGAGAACCCTGTTACAAGCCGCAACATCGCTTCAGGACCCTCGCAGCTCGCAGCCGGGGCGATTCGTCTTCGTCATCAGGTTCCGGGTGCCGGCGCGGATTGCCTGCACAATGCCAGGATAAGCAACGCTAGATGTTCTAGCTGGGAATGAGGTTCGTGGTTCCTGTGCATTTATTTGGGAACTGCACGCATCTGCCTGCAGTTTTCAGTATTACCTAATACCTAAGTTAGGTTTTGCAGACACATGGCTGATCCTAGTCGTGATCAGCATAATCTGGCCTACTAGCAGACTTATAGGGCTTATATAGGGCTTACTCCGCATCACAAGCGGCAGCGACGCAAACAGGATAGGGGCAGAAAAACGAGCCAGACATGAGTTAGCAGAGACGCGAAACCTCGATCACAAGCCGCAGCCAACACAGAAAGGATCGGGTAGATGAGAGCAAGAAAACTCACAAGCCGCAGCCAACACAAAACGGATATGGCTAGATGAGCGCATCAGACAAGGGTTAGAAGAGGAAGAAACGTCAGAGTGGTAGCCAAAGCAAACAGGATAGGGGCAGGCGTGCGTACCAGACACGCGTTAGAAGCAGCAGCAACAGCAACAAGAACAAGCAAAACAATAACAAGAACAAGATTATGAAGAAGCAGAAGAACACACAACACAAACTTGCAGATGTGTGTGTATGTGTTTGTATATCTACAAATATGTATATATATATATATATATATATATATGTATACTATATATATATATATCATGTCATGTCTGGTGTGAGCAAGAAGCTACATCAACAGGGACCCGACCAGCTGTCAGCACATTCTTGAATCAACACGCAGGGCTGACAGTCGTGAGCCTCGTCCATCTCGATGTCAACGCCCGCCTCCAAGTAAGTGGCCTCAGGTCCCAACTCGAAACTCCCCGAAGCCTCATATAAGGGCCTTAATAACAAGAATAGGGCTCCTCTAAAGGGGTCTGTAAGGGTTACAAGGGATTTTTCTGGGTACTATACTATAGGGGCGTTGATAGTTAGAATAGGGTTTCGGTGCCAATTATACTAGATTTCCAATTTGGAACCCCCACAATAGTACAGGTATTATTGAAGCCCCTTTAGTAGATCCCGAAACCTTAACCCACAACCCCTAAGCCCCAAGCCCCGAAGTTCTGAAACCCTACAATCATTGCTACTCGAAAGCGCACACATACTGCGAAGACACGCGGCCTCTTGCGAATTTGAGGGTCAGGGACAGGACTCAGCACCCCGGATCCGAAACCCGAAGCAGCAAAGCCTAGCCCTGCATGCACAATCTTGTGGCTCAGGTTCAGTGGATCCTGAGATTGCGACAACAGTAGCAACGAGTATCGCCAAGAAAACTGGAACATTCCCAAAGGGTTATACGAAGGGTTTCAGATGGCTATCAGGATGCCCTCCCTGTCTGCGGGAGCCATCTAAAGTTTCCATAATAACAAACTGACGTGCTCAGTCCATAGGGTGAGATAGCCATCCGAAAACACCTCAAAGCTCTCCCCTTAGTGTTTCATGAGTGTGCAATTTATGCGGACTATGAGGGCATGACGTCACAAATTCTGGCTCCCAAATCTTGAATCCAAAATGTGTTCATCCACGCTCAAGCCCCTCCCTACACCAAGTCGTCATAAGCCTAACCTTCAAAACCAAACCCCATTCCCAATCCCAAGCCTAGATAGAACCTATTTAGAACCTGGGACAGAGCTATCAGAGAACACCGTCAGAAACCCAAGAAAAACACATCCAAAAGCCCTCGAACCCAAATAAAACATAATGAAACCCTCATAGATGTCGTTTTTAACCCCTTTTTGAAGATCCTGGATTCCGAGGTCTTCGGCCGAGCTTTTGCGGTGCGGTTGACCGGTCTGGGATCGGGCGCTTTTGGGATTTTAGGGTGGTTTAGGGTTTCGGGTTGGGCTTGGGGTATAGGTCCGTTTAGGTGTTGGGGTTTAGGGCTTTGGGGTGTAGGGTTTGCAGGGTTTAGGGCTTTGGAGGTTTAAGGCTAGGGTCGATGGTTCTGGGTTTTGGGGCTTCTGTGGAGTTTTGTAAGGTTTTCACGGATTCAGGGTTTTCGGGATTTGGAGTTAAGGGTTTAGGCTGTAGGAGCTTGGGCTTTTGGGGCTTTGTTGAGTTGGGGGTTTTGGGGCTTCGGAAAGGGGGTCTGAAGGGAGGTGTGTCTCGAAGCTTCACCCTGAGGGGGTTACCAGGGTCTCGGAATTCATCCCCTGCAGAGTTGAAGACGAAAACGTAACACGTGTGAGGGACCGACACTAGGAACGAGATGCAAGAGATATTGTTCTTCTTCTAGCTTGGGGAGATTGCCCTTTCGAAATGCAAGAGGAAGTGGAGTCATTGCTAAAGTCTACAGTTGGCATCCGTGCACATCACAGCATGGGGATGTGCTAAGACTACTACAATGACTGCAGATCACAGATGGCCGGTGCCCTACGGACACTCAGTTTGCGCTGCGATAGATCCCGATAGATTCACCCCGAGTGCTTGCTTCTACAAGTGCGATAAGAGCAGACCGAAGAGTCTTCAGAACGTTCTTTCGGCCTTGTGCTCCGAGTGATGGTGCAAAGATGCCATGGACGAGATCTCCGCACCTCGCAAAGAGGGCAGACGCTGGTTTAGGCTGCAGTAAGGCCTTCAGCTTAAGTAAATCTGGAAGCTTCAAGGCATACGCACGTGCAACGCCGGAGCTCTCGCATCACAGGAAGCACAACCTTCTTGCTCGGCCCGATGCCGCTTCGGGTGCGCGGGCGCGGGATCTCGATGGCGGATGAGCCAATGTCCTGCAATCGTCCATGGCCGAATTCCCGGTTTCCTCTAGGCGGAACCAAGACGCCTAGAAGATGGAATGGCAGCACAGCTCGCCCTTTTCAGGGTCCTTCCGATCAGGATGTTACGGTTTGAATTCTATATTCAGGTCATCTGGGAAGAACCAATGGTACGCTTCCCCCCCGCGATCCGAACAGGATCTCTGCGTGTCCTTGCGGTAGTGGCATTTCTCGAAGCGGATGGAGCGCACTGCAACCTGGAACTTTCTGGGCTTTCTGAACGTGACAGGAGCAATGCTTCACTCAGCTTTGGAGGTCAGGGAGATAGGGCTCATGTGCACTCCCTAATGCGGGACTTTGTTGCGCCCCACTTCTGCGATTCAGATGCTCGCATGTCATATCCGCACGTGCATCTGAGTGGTCCTGAGCGAGACGACGACCACTACCACCACCACCACCACCACCACCACCACCACTAGTTACTACGACGACGACTTCCACGACCACTAACCCCAACCACTGCCCGTGTCAGTGCCACCACCACTACGACCATGATTTCGTCTCGTGACTGTGAACTCAATCATGGAACCCGGAAGCCCGCCTGCGTCTCACTGCCTCCCTTCAGACTCAGATGATTTTGGGTGCCGGGTTTGGAGGCTGTTGGACTGGGGGTTGGGGCTGCAGGGCTCGGCGTCTTCGGCCCACGTCTCGGAGTATGGGGGAGTTTAGGGACAATCTGTAGGACGTGAAAGCAAAAGAGCTCTAAGAGTCCCTGGCTCCCAGCAGAGCCGAAAGAAGGCCCTGGCATATGCTCGCTCGCGTGCTTCGGCGATGCCTCCGTTGGCCACAGCAGTGACAGCCTCGGCAGACGTCCAGGTTGCTTGTAGTTAGAGGCTTTATCTTAGGGTTGCTGATTTTCTGAGCTGCCACGTCGGAATGCTCTGCGTAGCAGATTGTGCACTGGTTGGAGAGCCAGTTTCTCCTCTATCTTGACATAGATGTGCAATCCTACATGTCGAAAGACGTGCACATACACCTATCCTTACTATACACCGTATACCACAAAAGCTGGTCACAACGCACAGTCGGACGATTCGTTACAAGAGCTATAACTTCTTCCTAAGGCGCCCAAGCCGCAAGCCCGAACCACGGACTTACGTCCAGCAGCTGTTCCAAGGCCAAGAAGCAAAGCTGAAACCCGTGGACTCGGACAAGCACGCAAGCGATTGACGTCTTAGCTTCTGGCGAGGACACGACCGCCGGAGGTCAGGCATGAGGTTGGCTTCGTGACGCCTTGATGGTGAAAGCATTTGGAGGTGTAGAGCTTGAGGAACTACGATTGGGCAGGGTTTTTGTTAATGTTTGTCTCCTGCGCAAAGCTTATAAACTCAGCTTGAACGTCAAACTATGAAGTTTATTGACCGAAGCCTTTGCACTAAAGCTGCATCGCCTCTGCCCTTGGTTCGAAAGAAACTGTGGCATTCATGCACGATAGAAGTTGGGTACATTGGGTTCCTCGCAATTTCGAATCTTTGCACTTGATTGAAGAAGCCATCTAGCAGCTGAATAACATGACATCATGCTGGCGACGCTGCTGCCACTAATGCCGTAGACCTGCGGATGAGATGAAAGAACGAACCACGATATGCTTTCGGGCCCCTGTCTCCTTACAGTGATCAGCAACCCTGAACTACCAAATACCAATCCTGCCTCGCGTCATCATCCGATGGTGGAGCATGCGCTGCAGGGCCTGCATGTTCATCGACCCCTGTACTTTCCTAAGTTGTCTCCGTCAACCCTCCTGTAAGATTTCGAACCCCTTTCGATCTCCCAGGTGGAAAAGCTTGAGACTCGGAAGCAAGCAGAGAGGCTTCCGGTTCCTTGGGCATCTGAGCTCCATGCGCCGGACCCACCGTTCGCGGCCAGCCGCAAGCTGGTGTTGTCCACCTTTCGCAAGTGCTGAAGCTTGGTAAATCATCATCATCCGCAGCAATATCATCAACAGCAGCATCAAGCATCACCTTGATCATCAGCGCATCACGGTCATCAAGATGCCCATCAGTAGCATACTTCTTGTTTCTCGTTTAAGCCACATGGCACTCCGTAGGCCCCCTGCCGGCTTGGTCCCCGCGTGGAAGATGGTGACGCCAGGGACGATGCAGGCACGCTCGAGGCCGGAGATCTGCAGTTCGGGTTTCTGACTTTGAATATCATCAGGGCTACTGCAAAGGCTGGTGGAAATTAGGGCGTTTACAGGTTCTTGTAGGGTTCTACAAAGGTTTTTTAAGTTTTATCGAGGTCTTCCTATGTCTTTCTGAAGTTTCATAAGGATCTGAATAGGATTTGAGGCGGTTTTAGGATTATGCTAGGGGCTCTCTTATTGTAACGGATCGGTATGTTCTATTTCAGGGTCCAAACTCCCACCTGATGAATGACTGGTAAAACTAGAAAGGAATGCTGATTCAAACACTACGAGCAGCAGTCATTGTAAAGGCAGCGATGATGGCGCTGCCCATGGCTGCCAGGAGAGGCATGAATGCAGAAGGTTATGATCCCGAGGACAATGGACTGCAGAAATAAAGCAAACTAAGAGCCGAGGATGATATTTACGATGGTATTTCAAGAGCGTGATGACACCATGATCTGGTCGAACATGCCATTGGAGATGCCGGTAGCGAAGTACCGCAAGCTCCAAACCCAGTTCCCGGATCCAGATATGCCTAAACCCCAAACCCGTAGAGACCCCAACCCCCGACCCCCACAAGCCCTAAAGCCCAAACTCCCAAGCCCTGACTCCTTTGCTTTTCTGTAGATTGGATCCCTTCCTTCGCTCTGAACTCCGGGGGCCCTGGCCCTGTAGCCCTTCTCGAAGTTCTCAGGGTATCCACCTGTTTAAGACGGGTAGCTTCCTTCAGGTTTCGGGACGTTTAGAGCTTGGTTTGGGGACTTCCGGTTAGAGCGTTTCGATGCTCGGGGTTACGGGCGGGCTCTGGGTTTGGTCTTCAGGTTTAAGGGTTTGGGGCTTGGAGCTCTGGGTTTAGGAGTTCTGGGGTGGGGTTTGACGCCTGTGGTTTGAGGTTTCTACCAATGGAGGATTTGTTGGTGTTGGTCTTGGTGTTTACTGTTAGAGTGTGCGTACAGAGTGTACATATGCATGCATGATTTTGTGTATATGTATGTATGGATGTAGGCATGTGTGCATGATAAACATGTATACATACATAGAATATGTACTTTTGTGCATATACATATACCTTGTGTATATGTTATGTTTACATACAAATTACATATGACAGAGCCTACCGCTTCGACCACCAGCCCTACCTGTCTAACTCTGAAGTTTAAGTTAGGCTGAGGAGAGGAGAGGAGAATCCCCGTAGAAAACGGTCATCTCCGAGTGGGCGCACCGCTGGCCATGGTGACGGAGACAGCGCAGGTGTTCTGACAGACAAAGCTCTGTGCTTCTGAGATTGGGTCTGGTCATGAAGTGTCATGAACGCCTCTGTAATTTAGCATCGTGGGGTTAGTATCATGTAAGTCAACCTGTTGCGGGCACCTCCGACACGCCGATGGCGGTGTCTGGGTTTACCAGCTCCCCCTGCGCACAAGAGTTGAGAACGTGGTAGAGGTCCTCGGTTTCCAAAGCGCTGTAGAGACAGGGCAGCATCTAAACTTCGCAGCAGACCGCAGTGCCTCCAGATCCAAAAAGCATGTGTCATGTGGCCTCTGAGCGTGCGGCACACTCCAGCAGAGGCAGGACCTAAGCTTCAAGTAAAGGCTGACTTCATTGTGGTCATATCACTATCACTACCAGTACCACGTCTGGCGGCTTCACAGAGCAGAGCTCTTTCTACATCTGTCATGATTTCAATAGAAGCCAAGCTTGATCTGGCACTCCCCCCTACCCTGATCCCCAAACCCCAAGCCCCCTAAACTCCAAAGAACCCTAAACCCTAAACCCCTAAATCCCATAAACCCCTAAACCCTAAACCCTAAACCCCCTCCAACTCCAAAGAACCCTGACAAGGCAGGGAAGAGACCGGCTGGGCTCAGGGCGGCCTGAGTCTCAGGGTCACCGAAGCGGCAGTTGAACTCAATGACCTGCCATCTGCTTTGCTTGAGGGTTTGGGGTCGAGGGTTTAGGGTTTACAGTTTAGGGTTTGAGTTTAGGGATGTCGTTCTGTACTACGGGGCTTTAGGTTTCCAGTGCCCTTGGATTTGGTGGCGTTAGGGCTTCAAGGCCCAAGCTTACAGCGGCAGTTAGTGGGTATGGGGAGGTGGGCCTTTCAGCGAACTGCGACAGCGCGCTGCCAACTTCGGGGGATGGCGAGAGCCACAGGGGTCTGACAGCAAGGAAGTCGACGTGGTAGTAACAGTGGGCGTACAGCCGCGAGAAGCGCAGCAATACAGCCCCAAACCCTGAAGCACTATACCCAAAGCCCTCTACCTTGAACTCTAAATGTTCAAAGCTACTCCAAGATTTCACGGGGCCAGCCACTTCCCCTGGGCCTTCGGTCCGTTCGCCGTGATCATGAGGCCGGCAAAGAGGCATCCGATGAAGGGCTTGCCTACAGCACGGACTTGCCACAAGGAATTACTTTCGGCCTGGGATTTTTGAGGCATAGCGGCTTCGGGGTCTCGGGGCGTTTACGGCTTCAGAGGCTTTAAGACGTCTGCCTCCATGATCCCAGCCCTTGCGCCATAGCACAAACAGCACGGTTTTTGGTTGATGCCGTTCGATCATTTGTCATTCGAGTCACGGTCTAGAAAGAAGGCCTCACCGAATACCTCGCCAGTGCCCCGGCCTCTTGATGAAACCCTATAATAAGCTGATCACAGATACTGTGGACATTGCTGTTGTTCGCTTGCACGTTGTCGCCACCAACCTTCTTTCGTATAAAACTATCGCCATAATCGGAAGTCTATTCCATAGTTGTCAACAGTATTGCAATTGTCCTGGACCCTCTTTCTCGATATTCGTGTGCCTTCTGCTCGCAGGCCATCGATGGTTGGCATGAGGATCTCTTTCCTGCGGCCACCGATACTTGTAGCTTGAGTGTGTCAGCGCCTGATCTGGTACCCAACGCCAAGGAACGATGAAGGCTCTTGTGATAAAGGTGATGCTGAAAACTGTGACAGCTAAAAAGAAGAAGATGAGGATGAAGAAGAACAGATGGCGACGATGCTGCCCTGCTCAGCTTTACACTCCTTACAGCCTTAGACCTAGTCTTCATGCTCTAGAGTCGAAAGAGAGAGGCTTGATCGAAGAGTGTCCGCAGTTTAGGACTTCTTCTCAGAGACAGAAGCCCTGCCCTCCTGATCTGCTCCATCATCTCGGGCTTGACAACCTTCGCGCGGAAGAGATCACCGGGCGGCTAGGCTGGGCTTGTTGGATGTTTCGTCTGGCGTGAGTTTCATCTTTGAAAGGTTTTCAGGCTCCCAGCCTGCGACTGTGGCCGTCTGTGGCCCAACTTAACTCCGTGGTCTTGCGCGCGCGACTCGCTGCTCTGGCAGGGACCCTGGTTTCAAACCTGGACTTGGCGAATTCCTCGGGAATTCGGTAAGACAAGCGCCGGAGTGCTAGGTCGGCTTAACTTCTCCAATGCCCGTGCGTCATGGACCCTCCACCGAGAACATCACCGGAGTCGGCGCGAAGGCACCCATGCCACCTCCAGTGGAATGCAAATGTAAGACATCGCTTGACTCGACCACATGAAGCATTTATCCACTGAAGGGGTGAGTTGGGAAAGTGGATGGTCAGTTGCGGCTAGGGAATTGAGGAGACCATGATGGTGTAACACTCCGTCAGTGCAAGCTGATTCCAGTCAGAATTTTCCTGGCGTGTGTGCCGACGTGATCGAGGTTCCGGGAGCAAGGTTACCGTCTTGACTTTATGGACACTCCCGCACACGAAACCCCAAACCTTAAAACACACCTGTGTTGGGACCGCGGTCGCCATCGAAGATTCGCTTGTGGTCCTGGCAACGGCGGCAGACAAGTGGCACACGAGGCAATCATAAAGCCTGAATCCATCTTGCACCCAGGACCAGCGTAGGGACCTGACTGCACGAACCAGCCAAACTCAGACGGGACGCTGCAAGGCACTGCTTGAGGCTTCGGGCTTTGGGGCGGTTTTCAAGGTGCTGGCGGCTTCGGGACCCACAGGCTTTCTTCGTGTTTGCGTCAGCTTGAAGTGACGTGCATCAGAAACACCCTAACCTCCCCTAACAAAAACCAGATGCTCCAAAACGCAAGACCCTAAAACCCCCTCCTGCGCGGGCGGCAGCACCGCAATCCGCTTGCCATCGCAAAGCGCCAAAATGGAACACTCGGGCCTCTCATCCATAGGACCGGCATAAGGGAGGGGGCAGGAGGGTCGTGAGGGCGGTGTTTTTGTTTGGGGTCTAGGGTCTGGGGTCTAGGGAAATACACAACATGCTTAAACCGTAAAACGTAGGATCCTGACTTCACGGGCCCTGCAATGTACCCATAACGTTCAGGCGTCTGGCTACCTGCCAGCACCATCCGCGATCCAACAGTTCCTGCAGCCCCCTCAACAAAATGCTAGCGACTTTCCAAAGATGACAACATAAGCGGCATGGTTACCACGTACTCGGCACAGCCGCCCTGTTAAGCTTGCTGTTTGTCGGCCTAACTGTGAGAGATGTCACAGAGTCTAAAGCATTAAGAATTAAGACGAAATGCTTCTTGCGGGTGGCATCGGGCTTCGTCAATGTGCCTGAGGGTGTCACGGCTTTAGGCTTGGGAATTGTGAGGGGGGGGAACCTTGTTGGGCGCCATGGTCCAAAGGAATAGTGGCAAAGGCTCCGACCCAAACATCCGCTCTTCCAGGACAACCTCGGCACCTGACCGGTCAAGTCTTGCGGACATTCTTGGAAAAATATAGAGGCCTTCGTAATTTGAATAGGGTTTTGGGGGTACTGTATGTCATAACATAGGTTTCCTCAGCAACCCCAGGGAATAATACCATAATATTGGTCACCCTGAACCCAAACGTGAAACCATTGGCTCTGCCATGTCGCATCCGATGCAGGGAAACTTCCTGGAGCTGTCAATGTTGGATTGGAACACACCCAAAATCCCCAGTTCTGGCATGTTGCGGAAAGGAAACCCCAGAAACCCGTGCGGAGATCGACTGCTGCAGTAGACGCCGTAAACCCTGGAACCCTAAACTCAACACAATGAAGCTCGAAAGCCCTCAACTAAACTCTAGAATCCTAAAACCCCGTGCTGCCCAGAAGCCCGAGCATGCAACAAACACTTTGTTAACTCTCCACCGGACGAGTATGCTGGAACTTCGGTCTTCCTTGCCTGCATCGCCAAACTTCTTTGCTTCCAGGCACCTTAGCCACTGTAGAGGGTTTGGGGTTTCTGGGTTAGGGCTTGGGGATGTTCGCTATAGTTTTAGTGTTTCAGCTTTGGGTTCTTCGGGTAGGTTAGGGGTTGTGGACGCAGGGTTTGGGTTCTGCGCTTTGATAGCACAGGGTAGCGTGTCAAGCGCCCACGCAACAGAAAGCTCTCAAAGGCTTGCTACATGGGAGCACTCTCCGGCTGAAAATACCTGCCCTGCACGGCAGGCTCAGAACATGGGCACCCAAATACACACTCTAAACAGCGGGATCTTTCAAATAAACAAGACGTCCAAGTTTGGTACCCCGAACTCTAAAAGACCTTTGCATCTACAAATTACAGCCGCAACCCTCCTTCTAATTTGGGGGCCATCGTGAACCTGGATGGATGTAGTGGGGAGTGGGAGGGTAAAGTTCTCTGAGTGTGTCAGGACCTAAACACGAGAACCCGACACCTCTAAAGCCAAAGACCTTTCAGGCTACATACACTACAGTAGAAGCCCAAAAGCTGGAACCCAATAGCCTCAATCCTGAAGAGTAAAGTATAGGGAATCCCAGCGCTATTTGGCCCTAACCAGGTTTCCAACTTTATGGGGTTCACTGAAGATCATCAAACAAGAGCACGACCTGGCCCAACCACCATAGTAACGCCCATGCGCCGAATTATCCTGATCTCCATCGTCGTCATCGTCATCGCGATCGGCAGCGTGATCAACATCGTCATCGTCGTCATCGTCAGGACCACGGTCATCATCATTCTCATCAACATCAGCATCACCATCACCATCACCATCACCATCATCATAGTCAATACCAGCGGTCACACATACCAAAGACAAACTGCAAACAGAAAAGGAGAGGAGATATGGGATCTATGGCTTCAATCCTAGATCTCCCCAGCTGTGGCCTCGGTTCCGAGGATGGGCCTGAGGTCTCCTGGGGTGTTAAGCTTTACAAGGCTTTACCCTTCACGCTCGGGGCTGGGGCTGAGAAGTTCTGAAGCTTCCGACTGGGGTTGGAGAAGCCTCAGAATATATGGTCAGGTGTCTGGCGTTCCCAGTCCCCCCCCCCCCAATGGTATGGTCTGCTAGGGGTGGGGGGGGGGGGCTGGCGTGTGCGGAAAGGGGTCGGGGCTGTTGGAGCTGCCACTGGATGGTGGGATGGTGCTGGCGGCCAAGGCTCGCACGCAAGCCCTTCGCAAGCAAGCCGTAAACCCTATAACGCAGCGCGTGCCCCTGTTTTGAGTATCCTTAACTTGTACTTCAAACCCTACACCCAACCCTAAACCCCACCTAACTGCAGGCTCTAAGCCGAAAGCAGAACATACACCGCAAGTCCTCCCTAAACCCTTGTCGACTCGAAGCGCTATACCTTGTAACCGTAAACCCAACACTCAAAAGCTTAAGCTAAACCCTCAACCCCAAAAACCCCACAACCACCCCACAGGGGGAAGAGGGACCCCACACCCCACACCACAGGGGAGGGGGGGTCCCACCCTATATCCGGACCATTGACCTTTGGGGGGGGGGGGGCCGCGGAGCGCGTGACCATATATGGGACCTCATGTTAGATGATGTAGAGCCTTGAACAATGAGATCCTTACCATGAAAGGCCCCTGAAGAGAGAGACCGGGCTGGTTCAAAAAAGTCGCCAGAAGTGGGAACCCTAACACAACCCGACCTCAGGCGTGCACTCGCGCACGGCAGCCTTGGCCTCTTCGGCAGTCTCCGGGACAACCTCATCAAAAACATCATCATCATCATCATCACCTTGAGAAACCTTGACGGCACGATCAAAGAGCACGCACCACACGCCGAAAACGCAGCAAACCGTGATGGAAAGTTTCACCAAGTCCAGTCCAGCCCCACAGTCGCCCCTCGGGGCGAGGCCACACCCTTGCCAGCTGCGAGGCCGCTGGCCTGAGGGTGAGCAGTCTGTTTGGTATTGCTGTCAACTGATATCTGCCTCATCTTTATTGTGCCGTTGTCGATCGTGGTTGGTGCCGTAGGAGGGGTGGCGTTGTGGTGGTGGTGGTGGTGGTGGTGGTGGTGGTGGTGGTGGTGGTGGTGGTGGTGGTGGTGGTGGTGGTGGTGGTGGTGGTGGTGGTGGTGGTGATGGCGGTGGTGGTGGTCGACGTCGTAGTCGTAGTGGCTCCGCCCTAGTAGTCCCAGTAGTCGTTGTTGTGTAGTAGCAGCTGTCGTCGTAGTCATAGTCGCAGTCGAAGTCGCAGTCGCAGTCGCAGTCGGAGTAGGAGAGTAGGAGTAGGAGTAGGAGTAGGAGTAGGAGTAGGAGTAGGAGTAGGAGTAGGAGTAGGAGTAGGAGTAGGAGTAGGAGTAGGAGTAGGAGTAGGAGTAGGAGTAGGAGTAGGAGTAGGAGTAGGAGTAGGAGAGTAGTAGTAGTAGTAGTAGTAGTAGTAGTAGTAGTAGGTATGGTAGTAGGGTAGTAGTAGTAGTAGTAGTAGTGGTAGTGGTAGTGGTAGTGGTAGTGGTAGTGGTAGTGGTAGTGGTAGTGGTAGTGGTAGTGGTAGTGGTAGTGGTAGTGGTAGTGGTAGTGGTAGTGGTAGTGGTAGTGGTAGTGGTAGTGGTAGTGGTAGTGGTAGTGGTAGTGGTAGTGGTAGTGGTAGTGGTAGTGGTAGTGGTAGTGGTAGTGGTAGTGGTAGTGGTAGTAGTAGTGTGGTAGTGGTAGTGGTAGTGGTAGTAGTAGTAGTAGTAGTAGTAGTAGCAGTAGCAGCAGTAGCAGCAGCAAGAGTAGGAGTGGGAGTGATTACGGTTTGAGGAGGACGAGGAGGAACAGGAGGGGAGGAAGGAGGAGATGCGCAGTAAAGTCGTCGCAATGGTGGTGGCAGTCGGTGAATCTGATATTGATGGTAGTGATGCAAAACCGAAGATGATGATAAACTTCGTTCCTGAAGCTGTAGCACTCAGCCGCAGAAACGAAGGCCGGAGCGCTCTGCCAAATGCCACACAAACTCTTCACAACGTGCCCGTGCCTTGACGACAACATCGAAAGGAACCGAGTCGATGTACTTCAGCGCGGCTTCCACGCCCCCATTTTCTGAGATAGTTGATTTTCTGGATTTGGGTTTAGGGCCTTCGGGTTTGGAGACGTGGCTGGGGACTCAGGGCTTTGGACTAAAAATGCGGCGTGTCTTTGCGGAGCTTCACTCGCTTGATCGTGGCCCTGCCCCCTAGGACTGAATCCCTGCGACACGTGATTCGTGCTGCTTCGTAGCCTGCACTAATTAGAAGCCCTCCCTCCTTTGCTACTTGTGCCCAGAAGCTTTGAGGATCAGATGCCTACGGAACTCACATGCTCTGCACAGTACTAGGAAACGCCAAACCCTCCGACCCTCCGAACGAACCGGGTCCCAAGCGGGCGGAGAAGGTCTGGTACTCCGCCGTTGGGATGTTGTGGCGCTTCATGAAGTCCTCGAAGTTTTGCTTGAATTCCAGGATCTCGAATCCCATAGCCCCGAACACTCTTCTTTTCTCGCCCCACTGACACCGCTACCTCCACCACCAGCACCACCACCACGGCGCCAACCTCAAGGTGGTAACCATCATTGTCATCACCAGCACCATCATCATCGTCCTCTCATCACCGCCGCTTCCGCTTAGCACAACCACCACCGCTGCCGCTGCCGCCGCCAGCTGCCACCACCACCGCCACCATCGCCATCCCTGGCACCAACACCAATAACACGCCATCATCGCCATCTCCATCGCAAGCGCCATGGCCAACACTGCCATGGGCAACAGTTTTTCCCTCATAAGCGGCATCATGCCATCTCCACGCATGATCGTCGTCGCCATCAGAGTCGCCGCTACCACACTCCTCCTCGATACCATCATCTCAACATGCCCCCTGCCTTGGCAAAGGCTTTGGACGCCTCGATCTGTGCGGCCGCCTTGCTCGGCCCGAAGACGGGGATGTCCTGGCGAGACAGAGCCAGAGACTTACAGCTTGAGGATGGCATCCGCCAACGGACTCCGTGGGAGCTCAAGCAAAGACCGAACACGACCGCTTCTCATTTTTGCTGGTCCTTCCATGTAACGAACCGTTCCGAGCTGCTCGATTCGGGGTTCGGCATGTAGCTTTCAGCTACTACGGTGTTAGTAAGATATCTCGAGATCTATACTTATCTTCCTATTGCCTAGTACTTACCCTCTCATACCATTCATCTCTGTTAGTCCGTGATACTTGCTCACGAGTTGTATCTGTGCTTTCGTTGTTCAGGATGCAGGCTCCAGGGTTCACTCGGAGCTTCGCAGTACTCGAAGCAGCCTCGGCGCGTAGCTGGTCCGCCAGGCCATCGGCGAGCATCTGCCTCGGCTGGAGCCAATCTTGAAGGTGTCATGTGGGCTTCACCAAGCGTGTGGTTGTGTGTTAGAGGGTTGCTTTATCTTTGATGAGACCGCCTGGCTTTAGGGGTTCAGGAGGGACCTTATTCAGGCTCGGTCCGACCTTTAGCCGGCTTTTCGGGCTTCGGTTGCGTTTGTGTTCGGTTCAGGAAGATGCGATGTTTTACCCACGCTTTCATGAAGATTCAAAGATCAGCTCGAGCACATGTATCGACGATGTCCATTGTGTCTCATCGTGGAGCTTGTTGCTTCAACCTCTGAGCCCTCAAACTTGAGTCCAGCTGCCTTCACCGTGATCCTCATATCACAAGTAATCACAAGCATCCTACCATTTGGGGCCGCTCTTCTTTGGCATCGGGCCGGCGAAGGTTTCACCAAGGGCTCATGGTTTTAGTCAGCGGAGCTGCTTCGTGGTTTGGGTGTAGGCTGTCGCCAGGCGAAAAGCTTGAACCGACAATAGTGACGCCTGAACCCTTAACCCCGTAGAGCCCGAAGCCCTGAAAGTGGCCTTTGCTGCACCCAAACCCTACATGCTACACCCCAAACCCAAAACCATACACACCAAACCCTAAACCCTGAGCCTTTTTGCAGTTGAATGGCTCCGGGCCGACCACGACCAGGCCAACGTCGTACTGACCTTAAGGACCCCCGGAGTTCTTTTGCGGAGTCGGGTGTTCTGTTGTTGTTGTTGTTGCTGTTGCTGTTGTTGTGGGGTGTAGGTTTTCATTTCGGTGTTGGTGTTGAGGAGCGTTGTCGGCCTATGGTCTTTGTTGAGAACCGTCAATGAACCCGATGCCTGACTATGACATAGAGTACAGGCGGAACGTCATTGCTCCCTCAACTCTCCGTTCAACTCATATCTGGGTAGACTAGAAGACCCAGAAAGCTCCACCTCCTAAGTCCTAAACCTCCCTCACTCGAAATACTTCGACACGACAAGATGCTGGGAATCTTGTGCATTAAGGAAGCTCGACTCGAAAACTCGAATGATCACTTTCTGGGATATGGCCTTTAGGCTGGCTTTGAGTTGAGAGTTCAGGGCTTATATAGGATCTTCGATATCTGAGGGCCCAGATAGGCCTGAGGTTCACGGCGAGAGGCTCTTCGATCCAACCCCGCCCCGGAAGTCTCTGCTACGCCAGGGCCGCGGCGGCAGAAGGTGATGACTTCCTCGAACTTCGGGGCCTCACTGGAACTTTTTGCAGGGTGTTTGGGGTCTTTTCGAGCGGGCTTTTCGGGGGGAGATGGAGCTCTAAAGGCTTGGGATGTAAGACTCAAGTGGCTTTTGAAACCGAAGCTCTGAGAGCCTGCTGTCACCTCGAACAGACCCTGGCGCAATCCAGCTGGCTATTGAATATTGGCGATTGCCCAGGGCTCTGGGCGAATCATAGTAGGGAACCCTAATTCAGAAATACTCTTACCACTCTTACCAATCATGCAGGGCGCTGGGGACTACTTGCTCAAAGGATGTGACGAGACTTTTAGCGCCACAGTCCGATTCGGAAAGCGCTGGATGGTGGCTGTGCCGTCTTTGCAGCGGGGCAGAGCTTTGCTGCCCATCAGCCAAGCAACAGCTGCTGCGGAGGTCCTGCTCGCTGGTACTTCCACCTTCCCCTCCCTACCTTGTCATTCTTGTACAATTTAAAGGTCCACCTGGGTGTCCATCAGGCAAGAGCCTTGCCTCATGCGGGCCCCGCCAGAAAACAAGAGGTCCTGCAGAGCAGCAGAGCTTCAGAAAAACAGCCTCACACTCGTTGAACGACGTCTCTGGGGACGTTGGGTCTCGCTGCAACTCAGCAGTCACTGCCTCAATGGCCCTGCTCATGAAGGTGCGTGCCGACTCGAAGATTTCGTCCAGGCGGCTACAAACCAGACCGTGGCACTATTGCCTTGGCAGCCGAAGCCCTGGATCAATTCAACCGGAACCCCACATAATGGGATCCTGGGTTTGATAATCTCGAAAGACATCCCTAGCTTTTGGTACCCCCCCCCTCCCCCCGCCCGTCCTACGCTGTGACCTTACAGTCGACTTGGCCGATGCGATCCCAGAAAACTACCTGCAAATCAGTGCACTGTTAGAGTGTTATCCGGTCTAGGCCTAGATACAAGGGCCGTGATAGTTAGAATAGGGTTTGAGCACTGCGAGATGGCCTTTGGGAGTTCCGATGCGTTTGTGTCTGGGCCTTGTTCCCTCCTGCTTTGTCCCCACGCATTTAGAATCCCTGGACGGAGCTCCGATCGGGCCACTACCGCATTAGCATCTCGAGCGATGGTCATGGACAGAGTCAGACCGTTACATCCGATCCAAAGATCCGCTCTAACAGGACGCGGCGACTGATTCCATCACACACGACTCATTCGAAGCCTTCAACCCAACAAAGCCTTGCCGTCTTCGCGAACGGCTGCGAAGCCCTCGCTGCTGCCCTCGATCACCTGGATGTTCGCAAGATCCTCACGAGACAGAATGGAGTTCGAGCTTTCCTCGTGGCGGAATCCGCACATCATGTCATATCATCTCATATGCATGACAGATCGTAGCATAACAACACATAGCGTGCGACACCCTCTCACACCATATCTTATCAGGTCATAGCATGTAAGATCATCTCGTATCATGCCATATCATGGCATATCACCACATCTCATATTCATATAACACCATATGTCAAATCGCATCATGCGTACCGTCTCAGGTCATACCATATCATACCGTGCCATGCCACATTATGTCATGCCAAATCAGGTCACAACATACTGTACGAAATCAAGTCACACCACACCACGCCCACATCATACCCTGACATATTGTCACATTGTAGCAGATCATGTCAGTACCAGATCACGCCACAGTGGAGGCGGCCCTGACTGGTCCTTGATGCTGGCACTGCTGCCGCCGGCTCCATGATTTCCTCACATAAGGGGGCATGCGACGTAGCCGGCGCTGAAGCTCATGAACACAAGCGAATCGTGGCAGGGCCAGCAGAAGAGTCGAGCTTCGATGAGCTTCGTTTCTAGAGCCTGGTGAAGGCAGGGCAAAAGGTTCCCTAATTCAACCAACTTTTCAAGACCAGGAGTCGTGGTCTTTGAGTCCGCCGAGTGGCGATCTCCCCAGCTCACAACGCTTCCATCTGACTTCAGTGCTGCGAACGCCGCGAAGGAGCCCGCCACATAGCAGACGCCCTGCGTCGGAGATCTCAAGCCGCTTGCAAAAGTAATTTGTTGCCTATTGACAACAACATGCCATGAGACTGCTCGGAGACACTCACTCACTCTCTCTCTTTCTCTCCCTACATATCTCTCTCAGGCTATTCATAGTGCTGCAAGATTCACCAGCCCGAGAACCCAACCCCCCGGTATCGCCTCCAGCACCAACACCCTGTTCTTCCACAGCAAAACACACCACTTCCCCACCAAAGTAACGGTAGCAGCACCACGCAGCTGCAGCGGCCAGCGGCATCGAGTTCCTAATTCGAATACTCTGCCACCTACCCGGCGCAAGCTTCAAATTCGGAGTGGCCTGCAGTAAATCTTTGGTCTGACCCTGTGCAGCCAGGTGCTGGCCCCAGCCTGTCACCTTGGGGGCGGCTTCCAACTCGCTAGGTTGTTCAGGTTTGCGGTGCAGGTCTAGACTTCGGCTTTCCTTTGATACCCTGGCAGGAAGATGGGCTCCCACAATCATCGGCCCCGGTCAGCTGGTAGGCTGCTTTTCAATGGGAACTACTGACTAGACACACACACACACACTTACTTGTACTCTGCACCAACGCGGCCCTATACAACAAGTTCCTGGCCAAAGGACTGCTTCCTGATTTTGTGGTGTCTTGAGTTTCTGGCATACGGACGAAGCTTCCCTACCCTTTCAGCCCGCAGGCCCACAGTCGGTGCTAACATGCACTGGAAAGGGTGGCAATTCGACTTCGGGATGAACACTCTGCAGTCTATAAGCAACGACCCTCATCATGTGACTGATTAGCTGGCGGCGTCACATAAGAAGCCTAAAACCATTCAGCACAAAATAATGTGCACGGAATGCGCTAGTGCACCTTGACCTTTTGTGGTTTGTGGCTGTGCTTTGTGTGACTGGACACGCCCTGTGGCATGGCATAGCTGTCGTCTTCGAAGTGTAGAGTATGGTTAAACAACTGCAGTCAGGCAATGTTTCATGAGCCTTCAGCCGTAGGATCATTTGCACGCACATCTAATCTTAACATGGCACGCACCTACGCTTGAGATTGGGTAAAGTCTTTTCTTCCCGAAGCTGTAAGCGCCCGAGGCGTGGAGTGGCTGATGCCCCAATGCGGATGTGTAGCTTGTGGCCATAACTATGGCCAACAGCAACACCTAATTGGTCTTTACACCTTTGAAACATGGCATTAAGCCAATTGAAACATGGCATTAAGCCTTCCTCCTTTGATGCTTCGCTTCAAAGCATTCAACCACTAGTGCCGATATATAGCCCCTGCATAAAAAGCATCAAGAAAGGAATCACCTTTGCTGGCGCATTCGACCATCCTTTTCTTGCTTCAGCTGGAGGCGCTTTGAAAACATTAAGCCGGCAGAGTGCCGCCTCCAGGCGAAGCAAGGGATTCAGCTGAGCAGTGATACTCGTTACTAGTTCCGAAAGTCTGGTTCATTGGCAACAAATGCAGCTAACAAAGAAACAAAGGTGCAAACTCCAACCGTTCATGGGCTCGCACTGCCTCCGCTTGGTCTTGATGCTAGAAATTTGATAAGGCAAGGCTGACTCAAGATCGCCGCCAGACTATAAGGATGTGCGAGAAAGACATCCAAAGAACCTTACTATTTCGGAAGTGTCCGGCTCTTCCAAGGCAACCCAAGACAAACTACCAACTCTTGGTCTTGTGAATAGAATCTCTACTCCACTTCTACACAGCTGTGAAGTTAATTGACTAAGAAACAACACACATGCACGAAGTCCAGACAATGATGTGCTTGCGGGTCAGAGCTCATCAGAAGCACGTGGTCCCTGTATTTGTCCATCCGTAGCTGCACACGCATGTTGTGCCATCGCAAGTGTCGTGTGTGTAGGCGGAGTTGAGACAAACTGCCCGGCAGGAAGCAGTTCCTCCTTGGCAATACCCGAAATAGTCGTAGAAGCCCCGAGTACACCAGCAAATTCCTCTGTCGCACCAACTGGACATGCCGTACGATGTCGAGCAAAGGAAGTGGCAATCGCCAGTGGACTTGCTTGAGCTGCTTGATGCATTTGAGTTGTTCTTCTTCGCAAGAAATCCTGTTTCGTTGCGGAAGCTCGCCCGCTGTGATGCGTTGGAAGCCCCTTAGTCTGGCTTTCGCATAACATTATGTGCAACAAACTGCGGAAACTGTTGAGGCCGGATGATTCTGCCGGCTTATCCGTGTAGACACATTCTGGTCTTGCTGCTCTTTTTGCACGAAACCCTCATCCTACAAAAGGTTCTGTTTGTGTGGCAGGAACTTGCCTTCTAGTCAATAAGCGAGGCGCAAACAAACATTCCAAAACTTTCCAAAGAATAGCAAAGCGTCACTCGCCACTTCCTGTCTGGGCAAGCACAAGGATACCGAACAGCGCACGCAAGAAGAGGAAGGCCATCGCGAGCTATGGAACTGCGGGCGGCTTCTTCCAACTCGAGGCAAAGGTCAAAAATGCTGCGCGAATCTGCACGTGATGTGCTGCCTGTTTTGTAATATTGAGTTCTCTCGATGGGGATTCTCAGGATTTTGGTTTGACCGGTAGTTGTGGTGGCATCTACTGCATCTTAGTTGTACCTCCCAAGCCCTACAAGGTATGGCCCATGTTAGTGGTCCCGAAGCTGTAAGAGCCCGAGCCCCCACAGTAGAAATCAACCGCCTCCGGGCTTCAGCTTCTCTACAGAATCCTTCTGAATGGAGTTTTCCTGGATCCTCTGATGGGGCTCAGGGGCCGTGCCGTCCGCCATCAAGGCAGCGAAGCCTCTGCCGCAAGAGAAGAGCCGACGGACGGAGCCCTTCTTGAGCTCCTCCTCGGGTTGAAGAGCTTCGGAGTGTAGGGCTCTAAAGGCTGTTGGGGCTTCTGGCAAAGCGCAGAGGAAGTCGAGTACAATTTGGAGCTCCGGGCTTCGAAACTTCTGGTGATTTCGCGGCCCCTGCTATCTCACTCCCGGTGCCTGGCTTTCCTCATCGTGGGCTTTGCCTCCCCGATCTTCATCCCCCCAGGGAAAGACCTGGCCAAGGGCCGAAAAAGCAGCGGCCACTGTCGTGGGCTTGGCTCGCAAGCAGCGATGCAAGAAGAACAACACCGGTCGGACTGCTCGTGGCACACTGGAGACTTCCTGTGTGGCTGGCTCTGTGTGAAGACTGCTACGACATCCGACCCCAAAGGAATCCAAAAGCGTCTTGCGAGCTGAGCGCCTTTCCGTCTGCAAGAAGTGCAGCGAAGGCCTTGCTGCTGCCGAGCACCTCTCCAGTCCCAGAGTTTCCAAACCGAGGGTCCGGGGCTTTCTTTAAGGTTGCGGCTTCGGGCGAGGGCCTTGGGCCTTAGGGGCTCCCGGGCTTCGGGGTTAAAGTTGTGGTTCTCCTGGAGAGCCCTCCCAAAAGAAATGGAGTGTCGGGTTTGGGGCTGAGGACCCTACATACTCTGCGATGTTGCCCCTTCGGATCCCAAATAGTTCCAGTGCGGTGAAAATTACATGCACACATGTGCCAGAAGCATGAAACAATACTGCGTACCTCCAAACCTGGAGGGTGTACTGTGCTACACAACAATTAGATAGGACTCGAAAGCAAGCATGACCTAACTAGCTAAGGAATTATCAATCAACTAACTAGTTATTGATTGGTCGAGACATGATCTCTAATGGATGAACCTATCAAGATAATTGAGTGAGGGCAACTAACTAACTAGCAAATTAAGGTTGTACGCCAGTCAAACAAGGGTCCCCGACCCACCTCACGGGCATTGCTCGGCGTGTCCTGAGGATGCGGTGGGTGCGTCAGAACTTAGAACACCCTATGGATCTGAAACTTAGGCGAACAGCCAGGTTCGTAACACTTTGTAGTTTTGGAGCAACAGTCTACGACGAGGGGATTAATGAGTCACGGAGTTGTGCCCTTTCTTGCGGATAGGTCACCGAGCCCCGAGTCCCAAAGATAGACTAAGTCTTCAGCCACCACGCAAACTAAAACCTAAACCGTAAACCCTGCAATCCCTGAACCCCAGTGCACCTGAAAACCTCATTCCCTAAACCCCTGATGTCTCATGTGGTTCTATGTAATCCCTACAGCCCTGAAACCCAGACCCCCAAAGATAAACCCCAAACCCTCCAGCCCCTCTTTCCCCTAAACCCACTCCCCCCGGCCTTGAGCTCACCCCCGTGCGCGGCGCTTCCCCATGCGACGAGAGAGCCATCTGAACGGAGAGCTGCGAAGGCCTCAAAAGGCCCCGGCCGACTCAAACTGAGCACATGGTTTAGGGCCCGCAGATGTTCCAGAGTGATTCAGCAAAAATCTACTGAGCCTTGCCATAAGCCCGAAACCCCTAATCCGCTTTGGGCCGACACCTCAACGCCGAGGAAGCCCTTGGCTCTGCCAAGGTGCGGCGTCACTTGCCGCAATCTCGCTAACGTTCTTGAGCTGATCCTGTGTCTGTGTCGGTCAGGGCTAATTTGGCATCACGATGCAAGGATCGTGGGGGCACACAGTGACCCTTGAATGCGGGTATACGCCAGCACCACTGCAAGCTCCGAAACGACTTGTGAGCTCGAGATCTGGGCGCTAGGGCTTCGGTTTTGGAGTTTTGGAGGGCTAAGTCTCAACTCCGGGCAGGAGGAAACTTCTTGAAATCACCGACCTTCGGCAAGCATGTACGTGCGTGGTCGTGACAGTGCGATGGAAGCCAAGCAAGTAAGTAGTACCTGCAGTAACTGCAGCACAGTGCCAAGGAAAGTGTCCAACCCTCAGAGGCGCCTGGCAGAAGCGTAGCGACACAGGGAACAGTAGAGCTTCAAGAAGAAGTACGCAAGACAACGAAACGGGGCAGGAGACAAGTAGAGACTACAACTACGACCCAAATCCTGAACCGTAAAGCTGAACACAGGCACCTTCACCGACGTGCAATCGCCCCCCATAGTAGGGTTGCCCCAGGCCACGACGCTTCCGTCTTCCCCTGAAGTCCAGGGACAAAGATGGTTTTTAACAGGTGCTTCTGTTTGGCGTTTGAGGGGCGGGGTCGGGGCTGGGCTGTGTGTCTAAAGGCGACTGTCAAAAGGAATGAAGAGCCTGCACAGCATCATGGGATTTTCGGCTGTCGAGTTCTCAATTTCAAACCTATCGAAGCTCGACAAGAGTGGCGTTCTTGCGTCAAAGTTTTGTTCTGAAGCCCTCACTACACCGAACAGCGACACTGCTGCTGTTTTAGCTTTTGCTGCTGCAGTTGCTCTCAGTCTTCATGGTTGTAAAGGCTACTCGCGAGCCGTTCTGGCTCAGCTGGACGGGCCTTGGCTCGAATCCTCACTTGTTCGATAATGTGTTGTTTTGGTACCTTTGCGTCACTTTGACAAGCACCACGCTGCACGTAGGGCTCACTGCAGGCACTTTCGGCAAATTCCCAACACTGTCATTTGCGTGCCCACTGTCCCCGAAAATCCTGCGAAGATGAACTCACAGTATGAACATTGTGACATATTGTGACGATTAGCTGTTGCCTATGTTAGCCTGTAATGTACGCACACAGAGATTCATAGGCAGATATAAAGCGGGCAGGTGCAGACAGAAAGAGACCGAAGTGTGTGAAGTGTGCACGTTCTTTCCGTTTGGATGCAGCTATTTTCGAGGAAACGTGATGGCCAGAGCTCCCAAGGTCCGGGCGGATGGCTGCAAAGGCATGCAAGCTGCCGACGATCTGTTTCACCTGCGCTGCCGGGAGTGTCTAGATTCAATGCTGTGTGAATGCCTTGCTAGAGGAAAGATTGAACTCAAGCGCGGTGGCCTCACATGCAACAGAGGCAAATCAACACTTCATGCTCACAGGGAGGCGTAACACAACCTCTGTTTTGTTCAACCTGCCGTCGCCCAATGCCCAAAGAAACTCAATTAACTTAGTTCCCTGCTTTCCTGCGACCATACAAACTGCTTATGGCCCTGGGACTGTGACAATAGTTTCGAAAACGAAGGCTAACCTGCTCAGGTGCCCCGAATATGCAAACGTTCGCGAAGCCTGCGATGATCTCAAAGACCTCAAAACCGGTAAGCGCCGAAATCCCAAACACCTTTACTTTGGTGTACGTATGGAATATGTTTGTCTCTTTTGTGTGTCTGTAGCCAGCTAGCTGGCTAGGTAGGTAGCTAGCCAAGCCGGTAGGTCCGCAATGCAATGCAATGCAAGCGCGCATGGATGTATTCAGATGTACCCGTATATACACAATTCGATCGATTTACATTAAAAAATATATGCATGTAACCATGTATGTATATTTCTACCTACCTCTAAATTTTTGTTCATACATCCCTAGATAAGTGGCCTGCACGAGCTCCTCCTCCATGCCGCTGCTGTCTCCTCCGAAGTTTGCCTCATCTGTTGGCGCTCAGTTGATTGCAATTTTCAAAATCCCTCTAAGCCAGATGAAGTTAGAAACCTGCAACGGCAAGCGTGATACTAATGTTCGTTATCGTCGTCGTGTGGTGTGTGTTTGCCTAGCGGTGCGGGGTGGCTGCCCGCAGCAGGATGGAAGCACTCGCTTGGTGTGGACTGGTTGCCCGCAGCATCGTGGAAGCACTCGGTTGACGCCAGCCCGCAGCAACATGGAAGCACTCGGTTGGTGCGGGCTCGCAGCCCGCAGCAGCATGCAAGTACTCGGTTGGTGCGGGTTGGCTGCCCGCAACAGCATGGAAGCACTCGGTTGGTGCGGGCTGGCAGCCCGCAGCAACACGGAAGCACTCGGTTGGTGCGGGCTGGCTGCCCGCAGCAGCATGGAAGCACTCGGTTTGTGCGGGCTGGCTGCCCGCAACAACATGGAAGTACTCGGTTGGTGCGGTGCTGGCAGCCCGCAGCAACATGGAAGTACTCGGTTGGTGCGGGCTGGCAGCCTGCAGCAGCATGGAAGCACTCGGTTGGTGCGGGCTGGCAGCCCGCAGCAGCATGGAAACACTCGGTTGGTGCGGGCTGCCTGCCCGCAGAAGCATGGAAGCACTCGGTTGATGCGGGTTGCCAGCCCGCAGCCGCATGGAAGCACTCGGTTGGTGCGGGGTGGCAGCCCGCAGCAACATGGAAGCACTCGGTTGGTGCGGGCCGGCTTCCCGCAGCAGCATGGAAGCACTCGGTTGATGCGGGCTGGCAGCCAGCAGCCGTATGAAAGCGCTCGGTTGGTGCGGGTTGGCAGCCCGCAGCAACATGGAAGCACTCGGTTGGTGCGGGCTGGCTGCCCGCAGCAGCATGGAAGCATCGATTGGTGCGGGCTGGCTGCCCCCAACAACATGCAAGCACTCGGTTGGTGCGGGCTGGCAGCCTGCAGCAGCATGGAAGCACTCGGTTGGTGCGGGCTGGCAGCCTGCAGCAGCATGGAAGCACTCGGTTGGTGCGGGCTGCCAGCCCGAAGCAACATGGAAGCACTCGCTTGGTGCGGGCAGCACTCGGTTGGTGCGGGCTGGCTGCCCGCAGCAGCATGGAAGCACTGGATTGGTGCGGGCTGGCTGCCCGCAGCAACATGGAAGCACTCGGTTGGTGCGGGCCGGCTGCTTGCAGCAGCATGGAAGCACTTGGTTGGTGCGGGCTGGCAGCCCGCAGCAACATGGAAGCACTCGGTTGGTGCGGGCTGACGACCCGCAGCAACATGGAAATACTCGGTTGGTGCGGGCTGCCTGCCCGAAGCAGCATGGAAGCACTCGGTTGGTGCGGGCTGACGACCCGCAGCAACATGGAAGTACTCGGTTGGTGCGGGCTGGCAGCCCGCAGCAGCATGGAAGCACTCGGTTGGTGCGGGCTGCAGCAACATGGAAGCACTCGGTTGGTGCGGGCTGGCTGCCCGCAGCAGCATGGAAGCACTCGGTTGGTGCGGGCTGGCAGCCTGCAGCAGCATGGAAGCACTCGGTTGGTGCGGGCTGGCAGCCCGCGGCAACATGGAAGTACTCGGTTGGCGCGGGCTGGCAGCCAGCAGCAACATGGAAGCACTCGGCTGGTGCAGGCTGGCAGCCCGCAGCAGCATGGAAACACTCGGTTGGTGCGGGCTGCCTGCCCGCACCAGCATGGAAGCACTCGGTTGGTGCGGACTGGCTGCCCGCAGCAACACGGAAGCACTCGGTTGGTGCGGGCTGGCAGCCTGCAGCAGCATGGGAGCACTCGGTTGGTGCGGGCTGGCAGCCCGCAGCAACATGGAAGTACTCGGTTGGTGCGGGCTGGCACCCCGCAGCAACATGGAGGCATTCGGTTGGTGCGGGCCGGCTTCCCACAGCAGCATGGAAGCACTCGGTTGGTGCGGGCTGGCTGCCCGCAGCCGTATGAAAGCACTCGGTTGGTGCGAGCTGGCAGCCCGCAGCAACATGGAAGCACTCGGTTGGTGCGGGCTGGCAGCCCGCAGCAACATGGAAGTACTCGGTTGTTGCGGGCTGGCACCCCGCAGCAGCATGGAAGCACTCGGTTGGTGCGGGCAGGCTTCCCGCAGCAGCATGGAAGCACTCGGTTGGTGCGGGCCGGCTTCCCACAGCAGCATGGAAGCACTCGGTTGGTGCGGGCTGGCTGCCCGCAGCAGTATGAAAGCACTCGGTTGGTGCGGGCTGGCAGCCCGCAGCAACATGGAAGCACTCGGTTGGTGCGGGCTGGCAGCCCGCAGCAACATGGAAGTACTCGGTTGGTGCGGGCTGGCAGCCCGCAGCAGCATGGAAGCACTCGGTTGGTGCGGGCCGGCTTCCCGCAGCAGCATGGAAGCACTCGGTTGGTGCGGGCTGGCTGCCCGCAGCCGTATGAAAGCACTCGGTTGGTGCGGGCTGGCTGCCCGCAGCCGTATGAAAGCACTCGGTTGGTGCGGGCTGGCAGCCCGCAGCAACATGGAAGCACTCGGTTGGTGCGGGCTGGCAGCCCGCAGCAACATGGAAGTACTCGGTTGGTGCGGGCTGGCAGCGCGCAGCAGCATGGAAGCACTCGGTTGGTGCGGGCAGGCTTCCCGCAGCAGCATGGAAGCACTCGGTTGGTGCGGGCCGGCTGCCCGCAGCCGTATGAAAGCACTCGGTTGGTGCGGGCTGGCAGCCCGCAGCAGCATGGAAGCACTCGGTTGGTGCGGGCTGGCTGCCCGCAGCAGCATGGCAGCACTCGGTCGGTGCGGGCTGGCTGCCCGCAGCAGCATGGAAGCACTCGGTTGGTGCGGGCTGGCATCCCGCAGCACCAGTAATGGTGGCGGTATTGGAGCGGCAATGGTAATGGCAAGTTTGAGTGCAGGCTTATAGGAGTAGGAGGAGTCGTATCATCGCGGGTTTAGGGTGTTTAAGGTTCTGATCAGATCTCCGAGCGGCATCACCCCAGGCCACCACCTTGCCCTCGGAGGTTAGTGCTGCGAAAGCTCGAGAAGTGGCCGCCAGCTGCCTTTAGAATTTTGGTGGCTGTTTTGAGAGACATCTTGGGTGCTGTTTAGGATATCTTTTTATTGCCCAGGCATCAGGAGTCAAGAGCCCTGTCCGATGGAATCTCCCTCGAGGCAACCAGGCAACACAGCCGAGACCACCCTTTGAAGTCCAAACCGATCCGTCTCTTGAGCAGTCCCAAGTCTTCAACAGAAGCAGAACTATGGAAGAAATGCTGCCGGGTGCTTTATGTTCTTCAGCTTGTCCTGAGGCAGGGTACACAACGATTCTTTCTCGCCTTGCTTCCCCGGCAGCACTGTGTTGCTGTGTTTTGACATGTGTGAACACACTGGCCTTGCGGCCTGACCACAGTAAGACCAAACGCCCTGTCGGGCCGCTACTCTGTGCCTCACTAGCTTCTAGTTGGATGCCAGTGTCGCTTTGCCTTGCAAGGGCGCACGTGTACCATCGAAACTCAAGGGAGAACCCTGTTCATGAGGCCGTTGGTAACACGTCCGAAAGTGGCAACCTGACTGGAAATGGACGCTCTGTGATGGACATGACTGCTTAGGCCCTTAGGCATGCACAGGCCCGGCTTTTCAATAGGTTGCTTTGAAGCCTCTTCCTAAATGATTCCCCCAGTAAAGATCCCTACCGGTGCCATCAGAACAACTGGCCGATACGGTCAGAAAGATCATTCAGGCGTTAACGGGGGATCCCGGCAAGGGCGGTCCTTTGCGCCAGCCACGTGCAGCCCGAAATCCTCGAAAGAAGAAGTAGTCAGAGCAAGAAGAACAAGGGTTCGAGTTTGGGGGTGACGAGTTGTCCACAGTTGATCCTCGACCATTCTGCTCTCCGGAGCTTCGGATTCAGCGTTGCGGTTGAGGATTTGAGTCGCAGGGACTTGGGGGGGTAGTGTAGTGGCAGGGTCCCCATGCCTAGGACCTTAGGACATGGAACGCTTCGAGCAGAGCCACTATAGTCTCGGTGATGTCGACAATACAACATATGTAGCTCAACGACTCTCGGAGACCTGAAATACATGAATCATGCGTCGTAGACCCTCACGCCCTGAAGCCAGAGATCCTAAACTCTTAACCCCCCCCAATCCCCAATCCCCAATCCCTAAACCCTACACTCCTGCGCCCGAAAGCCTGAAGCCCGGAGACGCCCCGAACGAAGCCTCTTTGGACCCAGCCGAAACGGCCTTGTGGCCCCAGACCACCACATCGCCGTCGCTGCGGAGGGCGGCAAAGGCGCCCTGAGAGCCGACCACGTCCTCTGGGCTCTTGCTTTTTGGTGATTTCATTTAGGCTACCAGAATAAGAAAACCCTACTATTTGCTGTAGATCCCCATGATTATGGTAACTTAAAAATAGATTCCCGCAACAAGAGCCCGATCCTTTCAGCTCTGAAGGATGGAAGGAAGATTTGGGGCTCAGGCTGAGGGGTGTTGGCGGTTTAGGAGGCGACATACATGCACCAGTGTGCAGTTCCTCTGCTCACGAGCCTGACGAAGCTTGAGTTACAATTGGGCTTCCGCTTGAAGCTGAGGGCTACTTAGAAAAGGGACAAGAAGCACCGAGTGTCACTGAAAGGTTGGTCGGTGCCTTGCACTAGTTTGCCCCCTTTCACCATCCCGTCCTCGATGCCCACCAGACGATCCTGATCCGCCAGCAGTGGATGCTCAAATATTGAAGTCCGATTTCACGAGAAACGACCTACTGCGGTCTTCATGCACGCGTTTCAACAATAAATCCACGCAGAACCTTGGTCGAATGACGTCACTGCTCACTGCTGTCCTGTCACCTCCAAGCGCGGACATGACAAGTGAACGATGACGATGACGATGATAATGGTGATGATGGTGGTGATGGTGATGACGATGATGACGATGATGACGATTGACCATGATCAGGACTCATCGCGATGGGTCATTGCAGCAACGGTCGTCACCATCGTCGGAATCAGAGCCGGCGCCATAAAGCGAAAGCCTGCTGACAAGCAGTCACAGTCGAGCCGGGCCTGGACGTAGGAGCTGTTGCCTCCTTCCTGCACCACAGAGCGCTGACATGCAAGAGTCTGTCTGAATCTCCCAAACACACACTCGCTGACAATCTCATGCCACATCCCCCGCGCACTCGGAGGGAAGGCAGCCAGCCTCAACCACTGATTTGGTTGCAGAAAGCATCCCGAAAGCTCTGAAGCTCGCCTTCGATTCCCCCCATGTGGCCACCGTCCCGTCGCTGCGCAACCTCGCAGCGCCATGCACGGCTCGCCATCAACGGGCTTCACTTCCGATTCCATGACTTTGAATTAGCAGCAAAGCCTCGCCAAAATGTTGGCCCTTTCGGCCAGGAGGCAGCGCAAAGGAGTCCGAGGCCCAGTCTGACGTCTTCCTCGGCAGAGATCACAGATGAACGGGGTCCCCGCCCCCAAGAACTTCGCAACAGGTGCGCTCCGTGACAACATGATTTCAATTTCATGTGGTTCCACTTCCTCCTCGCTGTGCCTACATCAGCCAAGCGTATCAACGAAGGGCAGCGAATTCTCGGTTGTTTGTCGTGGCACAATGCCTGCAAGGCTTCTGTACTTGCAGCTACCATGCGAAGCTTGCTGGTCATATCTGGCGCGTTGCCACCACACCAGTCACGTGACAACCCGAACTCGAGTCGAAAAAGTGTGATTGCAGGTCGCATACTTCTTCTACCCATGCTGTAAACCTGGACATGCCACTCTGCCTGGCTTTGCTACAGCGAACTCCACGCCCAGGATCCCTATCAAGAGCACCCTCATCACGAAACCCTGGTTGCAACAACCCTAAACATTCCAGCCCCACTACCAGAAGCCGAAGACCTTACCAACGGAGCCCGCTGAACCCTGGATGGCGAGACGCCGAGACCCCAGACTTGAAGACCGGAAGCCCTAAACTGAACTCCCCAAGCTCCCCCATCACCACCTGAATCCCTAAGCCCCCCAGCTCCCCACTAAAGTTGAAACCGCACACACAAAACACTCGTCATCGGAGGAGTGTCTTGTTGGCGCGGAGTTTCACGGCTCGGCCCACCACTGCGGTTAGGATCTCACCGTCCTCATCACGAAGACAGGTGCCGGGCCTAGGATCTGGGATTTTCTACGGGGGGGGTATGCGTGTTTCGGCTTCAGGGTAGGGGATCTGGGGCAATTAGACGTCCTGGAGAAAGTGTCAAGACCAATGCCGAGTTCGCAACAAGTCCGGCGAATTCAACGATTCCAGCGAATTCAGACTGGCCCCTTGAAGCCAAACCTTCCGGCTCCTGCACCTTTGCTTCCCGCAGCGTCCCAAAGTTTTCAAGCACCTGCCCTCCACTCAGGAGAGAGGTGATCTTGCCGAAGTCCTGCGAAGCGGACGTGGTGCGTACGGGGTTATGAACCTGGGACTTTAGCCAGCATGGCGACATCCTGAGAGTTCAACAAAAGTGTACAAAGGTCCTCCCAAGGATGCTGGAACTCTCAACTCCCCTGAAGACTGTCTGCTCTCTCTTCAATACGTCCTGCGGTGCGGATAACTTCACCTCTTCCACCGTGGCATCTGGGCTGGTCGCGACCTTGACTTCCTCGGTTTAGGGTTTAGGGGTGGGCTCAGAGCTTCTGGCAAGCTTTGCGAGTGTCATCTTATCCTCCCCATAGATGTTATGAGGCCTGAACCCACATGTAGGCCATCAAAGCGCTACGAAACAGTGAAGCTATCAAGATGCCAGAACTCCCTGAAACCTACCCTCTGAACGCTGCTGCGGGAGAACCTGGCCACTGAGCAGCGCGAGAGTAACGGAGAAGGAGCCAGCAGATGGGGCCGCCAAAGCCGCCTGTCCAGTGAAGAGTCGTTTGGCTTTGGGGTTTGGGCCTCTGTGGGTCTGTTGCGCTTGAAGGCGTCCTGGTTCCTGGGTTCAGTGCTCCCACTGCTGGGCAGGTTCTGAATCCGCATGAAACGATGATGAATGCGAGCCAGTATCTCGAAGCGCTGAACGACGAGCCCCGACAAAGCAAAGGACCCTGAAGTGCCAAAGGAGCAGAATCTCTAGAAACCTGGAAGCTCCAGAAGCCCTCAACTCTGGATACCACTCAAACTCTTCAACTGCGATCACATTCTTCGGTGGCCTGCGCGGATTGGCCCTGGCTGGCCACTACCTTCCAAGGCAGAGTCTGCGGACTGCGGACTATGGCCCCAACCAAGTTCAAGGTACGGTAAGAAGGAAGTTGCCATGATTTGGTGTCGCTGTATACGTCAAGGTTCCTGTGCTCAGAACTACTAGAGAGCATGCAGGTGCACTTCCATGGCTGTTCTTAAGACTTTATCCTTCAAGGTATTCAAACTACTGCCCTAAACCCTAAACCCTTCGGATATCGCACTTGGGGATGGAAGGCCCTCGAAACTCCATCCAGAAACGGGCTGCAGGTGGAACCTTTCGTGTGTTGAGGAAGGAACTTGGAAACCAGAACCGTAAGAAGAAGCCCAGCTTATCAAAAGCCTGAATGACATCGAAAACTCAATCTTGACTCTAGGGCTCGGTCCTCAAATGACCCAGTGCAAGCATCGTACGTAAAGCAATTGCACCGGTCATGTCGAAGCATTCAAGTCCTTCGTCTAGACCAGAAGCCTCTTCCGCCCCGAACTCTAAACTCTAAATCCTGAGGCCACAGGGTCCGGCAGTGTGAGGCTAATAAAAAACCATACACTTCCCTTCTGCCCCTCGTAACCGGCGCGCCGAGTAGAGGTGTCGCTTGTAAGCATCCCGGCTTTCCTTCGGTCGGCGGAGTTATGATTTGCAGCACTGAGATGCACGTGCCGCCTCGCATTCACGAGAAACGATGAGGTACTACACAACATACCCACTATCATGTGCATCCGTGCCTCTAGCCATACAAGTCTTGACTTGCCACTCGCAGTGCCTTTTCTGTCTTGAATGAATTTGACCAGACAGCATCAGTCAGGGCATGCACTCTGATTCTTGCATCGAGGGGCTCCTGGTAATACATCCGCACATGATGGATGCAACACTCCAGCACTTCCATGCAACCAAACGGGCAGGGAATCGGTCCTTGTCGATGCTCCCTCCGGAACCCATGGCATATACAGCACAATGCGAGCACGAAACTCTAATGAGTGTCCCTACATTTGGGACTTGCTCGTCCGTGAGTCTTCAACCCATCTTACCGAGACCTTGACATCCAGGGTTTGGCAATCCAAGTCTGAGCCGAAAACATCACCAGAACTGCTTCTTTTGGCTGGTACGGAAGCTCGTGAGCAGCACTTGAGCCTGTAGCACTCGTTCTGTCGTCGCACGCTTCTTGTTACGATGGTGATTGCGACTTCGGTTGTTACCGGCATTCCAAAGACCATCATCAGGATAACTATGATTATGCTGATTAGCAGCACTCTGGTCGTAGCCCGATCGTGGTGGTGGTGACGGCCGTCTCGCAGCAGAAGCAGCAGCGTTCGACTGTGCATTGGTCACAACTAGATTAGTGGTATCATGATGATAGTCATCATTATGACTGTAGTGATTGTAGTGGGCCCGCGGCAGAGATGGCCACGTCCACGTTGACCATCGGCGAAGAGTCGAAGGGCTCCGCCTTCCGAGACTCGGGCCGTTCATGGACGGGATGGGCTTTGAAGCTTTAAGGCCGGTTCGCGTTATTCTTTGTAGGGAGAAGCCTCCCTGCCGTAGGATCTTCGGAATTTATGTGGTTCGGGCGGTCTGACCTGGCACACAAAAATGGTGCCAAACAAATAGCCACTTATGATAAGAAGCAGCAGCTAAGGATCAGGTCAAAAGACTAGCTCTGTCAGGCTGCTGCGACAAACGGTCTTAGATCTTAAATCTCAGTCTGCTTCAGGCCACCAGCAGAATGCGGAGATCCTTTTAAGGGGCCCATGCCTGTCCGTATGAGTTGCCGATGCCGCCGTTTCCGGGGCCAACGAAGACAACGCTGACCTGGCAAAACATCAGAGTCTGGGCTGCAAAGGAAAGCCTCCCCCCCTACAAGCGGGGCAAACACCCACTAGCCGCTCCGGTAGTACCAGGACTGAAGCTCACTGCTGGCGTTATTCCTCGTGTTCTGTGTTGCTCCGATAAGCACTCTCTTCGCTGTAGCCTCTGGGCTCTTGCTCAGCTTCCAGGCGAGGGCGTGCTCCCGAGCGCCGGAGCCTGGAGAAGCAATCGTCTTACGGCTTCAGGACTGAAAGGTTCAGCGCTCAAGGTGTAAAGGTGGCTCATTGAAGCCCCGCCGGAGGTCTCTCTCAGGCAACGTCCAAAGACTCCGGTCCCTGCTTATATCTGCAGTCAGAGGCTGTGCCTAGCACAAGCACCGGGCGGCGTGCGCGCAGGAAGGACAAGGCCTCGAGCGGCAGCGAGACTGAAGATGCCCTTGGGCCCCTGCTGGAAAACGAGTTTACCACGAAGCATTGGGGGACTTTGCGAAATGGTGGAGTCCAGTCCGGCCTGGTTTGATCTAGGGGCTGCAAGAATGACTACCTACTACTGGATCGTGTTACCTTCCCTCTGCCATGTGGAGCCATGGGCTGTGGGACTGCGACTGAAAGGCGAGACGGCATCCAACAGCGCTGGATGAAAACGCCATCCCAAACCCACCAATCGAAACCCTGCAGAGCAGCTCTAGGTCCCGAGCCGAGTTGATGCCATAGCAGCGCTGGCCTAAGGGGAAAGAGGGTGACGAACGTGCAACTGCTCGCAAGGGACCAGGTGAGATAGATAGATAGGTAGCTAGGCAGAAATGTAGATGCAGGAGATAAAAGGGCGGAGAGACAACTAGATCGATCGATGGATGGATAGACCGATACAGACAAGCATAAAGATAGATACGGACACAGATACAGATATACATGACGTAATATCCCGAAAGTTTGCTTCTACAAAACAATTGTCCGGCGCAGCTTTAGGCACGTTTATGCGGCCACACACACCATACCAGAACAAAGAAGCTCCGATGAACCGGTCCGTCAGAATGGTAAAGGCAAGCACCTGCTGCTAGAAAAAAGCACTAGAATCTTCAAGGGTTTAGGGTTTAGGGGTTTAGGGTTTAGGGCTCTGCAAAAACCACTGCTGCTCCTTTCCGTCGTGTGTCTCGAGCCACAAGCTCTCAGCCACCGGCTGCTTCCCTCCATCCAGAGGGCGAAGGCACGACAGCAAACTCGAGCGCCTCTTCAACGGTGCATGGCGCGAGGGCTGAAGCATGTCATTTATGGATGGATGGGCGGATGCTTCATACATAGATACGTATATACATACGTACGTACATCCATGCAACAGCTGGACAGACGGACAGACAGACAGACAACAGAGGTGGCTGCTATATATCTGTGCCCGCTGGCAAGGCATCTTGTTCTAGAGGCTCTCGCCGTTATCCAGCGAACCCGTCTGAGTTTAGCATGTTAGCCACTTTGGCCACAGATCTGGAAATCGCTCTCCTTGCCTCCAGGGGTCGGGTAGTCACCGGTGAAATACCTGATGGTGAACAATCCTATGAGGAAGATCACTTACGAAGTAATGGGGCCAGGACTTCGAGTCCTTGCGGCAGCTGGTTTATTCGTGCGAAGGGATTTGTACATAGCTCAGTCTTGTCTGATCAGTGGGCCTTCATCCATGCATCCGTGGGCCATTCAAAACTATTGTGGGCCTCTGGGTCCATACCAACGCCCTGATGGGCACTTCACAGGGACCCCAATTCAGCAAAAATGCCCGATTTTCGGATCCAACTTTGACCGAGATGCCAATCACCGCTGTGGTGCGGCAGTGCGCGGTGGAGGTCCTGTGGCAGTCGTTCAGCAGCGTTTCGATATTGTAGGCTCAGAGACTAATAGACGAATCCAATCTGAACCGCTAAAATTACAGTACCATAACTGCAAGCATCAACCCGACCCTAAACGACCCTAAACCCCAACCTTACCCTCCCTAACGCTGCAGAGCCCTACTTTCTGCTTCCTCCACGGTCTGGTAGAGGATGTGGACCTTGGCCTTACAATCATCGGGTGTCACCTCGGCGTCTTGAAATGTGCAATTAATTAAGAACATGTAGAACACAATTAGCGCATGATTTGGAGTGTACTGTATAGTGTGTCTATGTAGGGACTACAGGAGGCAAAACTATTGATTTCACTCCTGATCCCGACCGCTTGAAGCTGCAGTGCTCCTGTGTTGAGGCTGGGCCTCAGCCTCTTCACTACAGTCGTGGGTGGCGAGCGGAGGGGGACCGTAAACCCCCAGACGCCCCAACCCGAAAACCTGAACCCCCCTCACAAGCGCGAAGCGACCGCGCAAGCGCGAAGCGACCGCGCAAGACAAAGAAGTCTTGGGGCTGCACGTCTTGGGCGATGCGCAGGGAGATCTCCTCCGGGGTGAAGGACTCGTAGATCTTCTGCACCTGATGTGTAGTTATAAGTGGGTTTAAGAGTAGGACAACTATAGTTGTAGCCTAAGTATATTATAGCCTTTCCTAAGGGTCTTATAAGCCCTACTGATGGCTCATGACTACCCATGAACCTCATGCTGCAAACGTGGAAGAGGAAGGGAGCCTCGGGGAAGTATCGAGCTTTGGGCCATGACCCCAACCTTCTGTGGCTTAGGCTTTTGTCATGGGTTGAGGAACTCTTTCGAAATCTGCTGGTGTTTCGGCTCTGGGTCCTGCAACGCTGCCCTGCTGCTCCTCGATCAGAAAAACTAGCCACCCGAAATCGTAAGCCCACCGGCGGCCCTGAGGCATCTGCGTGGTTCACAGTCGTGCCAGAGCTAAGCGGAGCCTCCAGCAAGAGTCAAGCTCGAGGGTTTCTTGCATCTCATGCACTATATCCGATAGGTTATGCAGTTATGCACCTTCAACACGGCCTTGAGCGAACTTCAGATTTCGTGACGGCACCATCGAGGGATGTTACGGTATGATTCATGCTTGTCGCAACAGGATGAGCGGGCGAGTGAGCAGCACGCGACATCCCTCTCCGCTACACAGGGTGATAAACGCCGTTGCCGGACACACAGAGGCGCAGCCAAAGCCATGCATGAGCGATTCCAGCAACATAGACAAGCAAAGCATGGGACATACTGTAGCTCCAACCGGCTAGCTCTCCAGCTACAATCAAAGGCAATGCCTGGGGCGGGGCATGTTGGCGCTCGGACTAGACACACTGGTTGCGTATACGAAGCGCTAAGGATACAAGCATTGCTGCAAGTTCTCCCCTGACACTGCATGGCCTCATATCAGGCACTTTGGACTTGAAGCCTTCCAAAACTTCAACACAGACTCTACTGATAGACTTTCACTTCGCAAAGGCCGCTCTTTTCCAAGCGAAGTGTTGTCGGAGCACTTCCACCACACAGGTGTGCACAATAATTTAACAGCAGGCTCCTTCCGCATTCGGGCACACCAAATTCGAAGTCTACTAGCTCCACTCCTTGCTCCAGATTGCTCGCCTCGTGGCCTAGGTTTTTCCCCTCAACTGAGCGAAAAAATGAACGAAAAGAAGGGCTCCCAAAACCCAGAAGGCTTGGGCCTTCAGCTCCTCGCGGCAGAGTCGGTAGACCTCGTTGACGACGTGCTCCTTGCCCCTGAGCTCCAGGCTTCTTCGGTTTTTGCGGGAGTCTTGAAAAAAGCACAGCCCCCTACGCCGACGATCCATAGGTCTTGCAGGGTGTCGAACTACCTCCAGTCTTTAGGCCCTGAACCCCTGAGCTCGCAGATCTCCCTCGGGAAGCCCTTTCAGGTTGAAGGGACCCCAATCTAAAGAATCCTCACGTGGCTTCGAACATGCATGATCAACATGGCAGGGAAGGGAAGGGAAGGAGAGAAGGGAAGGGAAGGGATGTCAAACGCTTTCAATCTTCCAGCAACCGGCTGCGCCTCTCTTTGAGCAAACCGACGGCCTCAGCGGCGCTTGAGCATGATCATTATGGTGTTGCTTGTTGTTGCGAGGTTCTCAATGCTGCCTTTGCTTGTTCGCGGTTCGTCACTTCATGCTGATCGTGACTACGGAGCACTATCTATCTGCCCTTCCCATCTCTTCCTACCTTGTCGTCGGGATCTCTTCCTGTACTTGCGGCAAAAGAATCGTGCCTAGGTTGTTTACAGCTGCACGCACGGAATTCCTTGTGAGGGCTCGGATCCACGTGCTGCACGACGGATGGCCTCGAATGATCTGATCTTAAAGGTGCATGCTACGAGCAGTTTACGAGGCTAATTTGACAAGAAGTTGAGATGAGGAGCACGGAGCCAGCTGAATCCCATCCTAACGCCGGCTTAGGACTCTCGCATCTGCTAGAGTCTAGAGCCCTGAAGAAGATCCTCACTCCAAGTGCATGGCTTCAAGTCCTTCGCATAAATCTATAAACAATGCAAAAGAAAAACAACTCGAAGCTCTTCCCCTACACCTCCCTTACACCTCCCGCCCGTGAGGCGTCTGCCGCTTTGAAAGCCGCCAAATCTCCCAACTTGGCCATGTCCTGGGGGTGCGTCGCTTAGATGGGATGGGGTTTTCTTTATGTAGAGTGTGCCTGTGAGTGAAACCCACACCAAGAGCAGCCGTACAGCCACAATCGGAAGGCGAAGGCTATCGCTTTCAACTTGGATGCTCATCCCGACCTGGTATGACCCGGTCTCCCACACCTCGCCAGCACAGCCCAAACCTGAACCCTAAACTTGAACCACACCCTTTCAACTCAATCCCCCAGACCCAAAACCTGAAACATCTTGCTGCATGCAACGAGCGAAGGCTTAACCCATGGGCCCCCGGCAATGCCGTAGACGTCCGGGTATCGAATCTGAGGGCAGCTCGACCTGAAAGTAACGTCTTCGAGTTTAAACGGTCGAAGGATCTTTGTGGAGGGCCGCTTTGAGTCTGCACTCGAGCCCACATTGCAATCAGGCATAGACATGCAGCAACGATCCAAATCCTTTCAGTTTGGAGGCTTAGGGCTTAAGGCTTTCAAATTGGGACTAGGGAAGCTTTCGAGGCTTTGCAATTGTAAAGGCAAGCAGGGGCCGAACTAATACTGGAGGGACGCGCGGACGCCGGTAAACTCCAGAGTCAACAGATCCGTAAATTCGCTTTGGAACGACACCGGGATTTCAACCTAACAGGGGTCACCCCGCCACGCCGAGCAAGATTGAATATGGGCTACAACTTAGAAGACAGGCCTTGCAGGAGAACGAGATGCTGGAACTCAAACTGGAGACTTCCACGGACGCCGGGCTGCGGGCACAACAACGATCTGTGTGGGTCCCATCTTGTCCAGGGTCCTGTGATCGACGCCCAGGCATTGGGTTGGGAGCGTCAGTGTTGCGGGACTAAAGGTGCAGGGCAAAGATACCGGCCTGATGATCCGTGAAACCCCAAAGCCAACTCGGGAACCGCTCGGTGCATCACCTGAGGATGGCGTTCTTCAAGGTGTTGCCGCGGACGATAGAGTCGTCCAAGGCGACCACGGCATCCTGGACGCTCACAGCAAGGCTGCCGTTGCTGCCAGTAGCATCGGTAGTCTTCTACTTGCTCTGTCTCCTTGCTACCGAACTCAGCTAGCTTTGCTCTGCTCACTCTCGAATTGCAAGGACTGCTTGTACTGTTCTCAAGGTTACCAGTATTCCATCTAGGCCCCAGCATCCGCCAAGTCAATACTGAGAACAGTACTCAGAAATGAGTACCCAATGTACTGGCATGATTAGTTGTGCATGCACATATACGTCTGGCTCGCTTCACGGTTCCCTTTGGTCCTACATGAATGCCATGCTGCTCTTACTATCACGATATGTCTTGTTCATAAAGGGCTGATGCCGTTGTAGGATGGAAAATTCTTGCAAAGACAACCTTCGTCCACAAGTGCGTTGTCGACATGGTTTGGAGTCCAGGCAGGCCACGCGAAACCCCTGCTGGCTAAACCTATGATCGTGGAAAGCCGTCCAAGCCTTGAACCACAAGAACATAGTTACCAGTGCCGAACCGAAGGCGAGCCTGGCCCCGTCGCACCGTGCCGTAGTGGATGTCGTAGGCGTGCATCGTGAGGTGCTCACGGGATGAATCCTGTGAAACTGCAACAGTGTGCATGATGATTATCGTCACAACATGATCAGGTACCATGCGCGTCCAATGATAGCGATACGAGGACGAATAGCCGAATAGCCATTCGCTTAGCTAGTGCTCATGTGAATGGACAGGTTGTCGACATGATTCGTTGATTGGCCTGGCAGGTGAACGGCAATGCTGCGGCCACGACCTTACCTGCTTTGCGCTCTTGCTCTGCTTCGGGTAGTCCTACGGGCCTTCATCTTATGCTGAGCTTTCTGAAGAATACCCGAGACGACGATGACGACGAAGTCTACTTCTGCTACTGCGACCACAACAACACTTACACTGCCGCTCCTCCTCCTCATCCTCCTCCTACAACTCCTACTCCTCCTGCTGCTGCTACTCTCACTCCGACTCCGACCCCCACCCCTACGCCTACTCTTACTCTGCGCTCCTACTCCTGCTGGTGCTGCTGCCGCCACTGCTGCTGCTAGTGCTGCTGCTACAACAAACTGGAAGGATTAGTCAGACGAACTAGCAGCGTGTACGTTTCTATGGCTACCACTGTTACTATTACTGCACTCGATTGCAGTGTCGATGGGACCATTACGTTTACGGGTGCCTGTCCTCTTGGATAAAGGTGCGGATCTTCGCATCCTTGTGCACCACCTTCTCTGTGCGCACCTGCCATCACCAGCGTCAAACCCCGACTACTGGTGCAAAGCAACAGTAGCGAGCATTGACCACTCATACGGATAATCGCAACTTGGACAGTACCTGCATGATGACAATCATCATCTTTGGCGACAAACACCGTGAGATCTGACTTGACTTAAAGTTCAAGACCTGACCTGCAAATCTACTAGATAAGCACCGACGACAGTGGCGTGAATGCAGAAGATGTGAATTTGCCCTTTAAATGCAAAAACATTTAGTTGGCGGTGGCTCCGTTGTAGCCCTCTTCAAGATGCCCCTATGTCCCGAAAGAACTGAAACAGGGAATCCTGAGAGTATTCACAAAGAACTCATGATGGCGGCCATGTGGTGACGCAGCAGGAGTAGTAGAAGTAGTAGTCGTCGTCGTAGTGGCGGTGGTGGTAGTGGCCGTCTTCGTCGTAGTAGCAAGTCGTCATCGTCGCGGGCCAGCATTAAAAACAGTCGCATTAGCCGGAAGCGGGTCACCTGACGGACGGGCCTTGGCGCTCAGCAATTCGTGAAGCTTCGCCTCGTCTATTTTCACGGCGCTGCCATTTTGGCCCATTGCCTGCGCATCCATGGCCCCCCCAACAGTACGCTGCCTTGCGACCCCCGTGCTTGGATTTTTGGTTTGGGGTTTGGAGAGTCCCAGTTGGTGCATTCACTTGCTTCTGTCGGTGCTTACGATCCAGCGTTTGCAAGAACTGCTCGAACCTATGCCATCTGCTCCTTGCCACAGCAGGCGGCGATGATGACCACATGACACCCGTCGACTGTTACAAGCCGTAGCAAAGCACCCTTTGAAGTAGTCGTTTGAAAACTTCAATGACTGGGGAGCAGTGTGAGGGTCTGGAGAAGCACTTTGCTGGCTAGCAGCCGGGCAGCAGGACAATCGCTCTCATTGTGACATCCCAGCCGCTACTACTACCTTGCACAGCTGGTCCGAGTTGCATCAACATGTGGATTCTTCCTGGCAATACTTTAGAACTCTGATCATTACTGCAGCCACCACCGCTTCTGCGCTACCACTACCAGTACCACCACTCTGTCACCACTGCCGTGTCACGCAATTTGATCCACATGGCTCACATCCTGTGAGTACTACGCAGGGAGCACTACTAACTAGCACACATCGGCCTTGACCAGCTCAGCTTTCTCGCGATCCAAGTGGTCCTGAGCCTGCGTCAACATTGGAAGTTCGGATTTTGGGTTCGGGGCGAGGGATTGCAGCTCTTGGAATCGATGAATCCAAACCCAAACCCTGCAAACTCGGAATCTGAATCTCAAACCCTAAAACCCAAAGCCCTAAACCTGCAGCAGAGGCCTGCTTGGCCAGGCCAAGGAAAGCCAACTCGGAGGTGTTTGGGATGAAGCTGAGCACGGTGTTCCTGGGCTTCCCTTGAAGCAGCAGAGATCACATCCCACTTCACACAGAGATCATAGAGCTGAAGACCTTGAGCAACACCGGGACACCTTCGAAAAGACAAAACGCCTGAAAAAGCCCCGAAACCCAAGCCGAGGTGCGCCAGTGACAGGCTGTTGCCCTTCAGCCTGGGGGAGCTCCGGAGCTTCGGGTGTAAAAGGGGAGCCAAGGAATCCTCAGCAATCTACTGAGCATGGTCATGACGATGATGAGCAACGCCATCAGCATGAGGGTCATCATCACCACGACATAATTGTGGCAGTGACGATCATGCAAACCACGGAAACCGTAATTGCTGTGCTTGTACTAATTAGCCCCTTAACCTCAGAGCCTTCATCCATCAAGCGGCGACACACACAAGGAAAGCCCAAAGGAACAGCACGGGAGCTCATATAGGGCCTGAATAATCAGAATAGGGTTTTGGGGTACTAGATTTCTGACAAGGAACCCCCAAAATGGTATTGGTAACTATTTAGGCCCCTATAGCAACTGAATCCTGCGGCTGAGCCGGCAACAACTTCAGCAGCGGAGGCAATAGCAGGCGGCCCAGCTCCTTGCTGCCGACCCTATGGTCTGAATGGTTCGGGGCAAGAAGGGGCGGGGAGGTTTTTGGCATCCGGCATATGGTTTCGGGACGGCAGAGGCTGTGCCTCGGTTTACCGAGGCTGAGACTCGATTTGACGCTCCCACAGACGTGTTCAGCCAAAATTATTGGTGACTCTGGACCCTCCCGATCCATGCTGAAACCCGCAGGGTGAAACCGAATTGCTTGAAAGTTCAAAATCATGCACGGGTAGTTTTACCGGCTGGCTTTTCGTTGCAAAGGCTTCAGGATCTTGCTGCAAAGAATGCAATACCCAGACTCGCAGTTTGCTTTCGAAGTAGTGCAAGTGACAGTGTTGTGCGAAAGCCCGTTTGGGGTTGGTCAGAACGAATCATCACCCAATTTCAGCACTCTCGGGGTTGTAAGAAATGGCTTCCGCTGCAATCGAAACCGACATGCCTGAAGCATGCATGAAAATGCTCTTCGTGACTGCCAAGCAATCATAGAAATGCGTCCTTGAAGCCCTCAACTCCTTATGAAGCCTCTCAGTTCCTTATTAGCACAAGCTTCGGTGCTTCTCACCCTCCCTCGACCCTCGTGCCTCACGCTCGCGATAAACCTCACACGCAGCCGCAGCCGGACGAAGTCAGCTTCTGCTTCGGTTTCTCTTGCTCTGCACCCAGAGGTATGCGCCGCAGGAACTGCTGGCAACTTTATCTGAACTTGCTCGACTATGGTGAGCCTGATGGTCATAATTCTGGTGATGATGATGCTGTTGGTGACGACGATGATGATAATGATTGTGATGGTGATGATGACGAGGACGATGATGATTTATGATGATGAAGATGATGATGATGATGATGATGATGTGATGATGATAGGATCATGCTGCTGTTGATGATTGTTAAACACCAACTGTACCATCTTTGCACTGCTACTGAAGCTACACGGCTGGCAAGGAGAATGGCACTCGCACGCTCGCTTCGAACCCAGCTCCACGCCAAGTCTCTGAACCCCGGAACTGCCCGATTCCGTAATCCATGGGCGCGCACGTTCGCACCAACTCTTGGCCCCGGACTCCCGCATCGTTGCCCCGTGAGAAGTAGATGCGCTCGAAAGAGCACTGCTTCAGAGCCTTTCTACCCAGGGCTTTAAGGCACCGGGCTCGGGACTCAGTGTCCAAAGTGACTGGAGATGAAGGGCTCGCGACTTCAACAACGGGTCGGTCTTGTCTCTGTTATGATGGATGTGAAAGTACCATAATCAATCATCATCTTGCGCTACAACCTCTGCTGGCACTTCTGCCAGTGCACTTCTACCTGGTCTTGCTGTTATGGATTGTTTCTTTATTGCCATCGCCACCATCGCTGTTAACAGTAACGACTAGAACAAGGCACTCGTTGTGCATTGCTGCTAGTGTATCTGATAGTCTTTCCAGCGTTGGTTGTGCGCTTGCTCTACTTCGCACTCCCGCTTCCCATGCCTGTGATCGTGATGGTTAAAACCTCCTGAAGCCCCTGAAGCTTAAACCCCAGATCCTGGGATGCCCTGCAAGGGGGACCAGGATCTGCTCCAGTGACCAGGCACCGCTCCTGCAACGGAAGGGAATCCGGGAAGGCTTGGCAATACCAGGAACGACATGGGAGCCCCGATGCCCCCAAAACGCAGATAGTTGAATACTGTCGATGGTCGTCGAGGCTCTTACTGGCACTTGCAGATCAAAAAAGCAGCTCAGTGGGCGTGACAGGGCCTCTTGATGCAAAGCGCTTGTCCCGGAGGAAGCGGATGCACCTTGTCCTGCACCGACCGTTTGGCGTGTCAATTCTGATAGGTCTAGGTCCGAGAACCCCGTAACACACGTCTTACTCAGCATGCAAACGTGCGTGTGTACACGGACATATCGTATCTATATGCATATACACATGCAGGGATGCATCCAAGCATGCATACAAGCGTGCACGGAAACATCACCCATCTTTGCATGCATGCAAACCTGGATGCATACTCTGCGTACGCACACGTGCATGAGCAGATCAGGTATACCGATTCACGGTCTATTCGTCGCAGCCTCCTGCACACCGAAGACGGTCTGGATCAGCGGCGCTTCCGAGCAAACCGTGATGAAGTCCTGGGAACTGCTTTCCCTAGTTTGTGTCTGTAGTGTCTGTTGGAAGGCGGACAGGAGGGGTGGAACGGGGCAGAAGGACTGTAGCATCAGGGGCTTGATACTGATACCCGCAGGGATTCAATTCAACCAACACGAAACATGCCCTTGCGCCGCAAGCTCCTGCTTGGCAAGCAATGTGACAAATACTGTGAAAAGACTGCAACTCTAGAAGCCAAGACCCCAGCGTTGAAATTTAACCCACCAAGCAAATTTCTGGACAACGACAAGCTTCGCTTCTTAAGCCAAAACTGTCCAAAAAGCACGAAATCCTGCACTTGGCAGTAACTCAACCTCAATGGGAAAACTGCGGCGGGCAGGTGACGTCGTCGGCATAGTAGAAAGCTGGGCGGATTCCACTGGGGTCACGCCTCAGATACGGAAGGCGAGACGGGTCGCAAGGAATCGCATATTGAGGACAAAGATACCGGATAGATTCCCTAAGTATTACGCTATATATAAGCGAGCAGCATTCACCTTGGACAAAGCCATTCCCGAACTGCACGTCATCGAAAGCCCAAGGCCCGGAAAATCCAAAGTACTAGCTCACCCCCTCATGCCACTTCTGGGCCGCTTGCATCACGAAGGCATCGCCGTGGCCAAGCAGTCCGGCAATGCAGTAACCACCATCCCAGAGCCCGGAGGCCTCAAGCGCAGCGCTTACTTGAGTTCGAAGCATACGGAGGGTTATGACCTTATAGACGACAACGGCAACTCTTCCTGCTGTGCTGTATCTCTGAAGCTTTTACTAATGTCATTGCTACCAGGCTTTGCAATCTACCGCCTGCGCAGTTGCTGGTGTCGTTGCAACTCCGTTTTTGTTGCGAATCTTTATAGTCCCTACCATATAGTTGTGATATGGTCATCATAATGATAACCTATGTTCTCATCGCTATTGCCTTCAGTCTGCACCTCACATCGGCAGGTCCACTTTTCAGCGTCCCAAACCATAAACAAACTCCCACGCAACACGAAAGGGGTCAATCTTTTCAGTGTCCCAAGCCATAACCAAGCTCGATCGAAAACAAGTCGGGCGCTGTCGCATCGCTGGTCCAAATTTTGAGCGGCCAGAACCACAGACACATTCCATTCAGATCGAAAACAAATTGGCGCTGTCGTGGTGTTCCCGGCCTAAATGATACATTAAAGGCATCAAACTTTTCAGCGTCCCACACCACAGACCAACTCCTACCGAGATTGAAAAAGAAACGGTTGCTGTCGCGGTGATGCCGGTCCAAAACTGCAACACCAAGGGGTCAAACTTGTCAGCGATGCACTTCACAGACAAACTCCTGCCGTAATTGAAAACAAATGGCCGGTGTCGCAGTGTTTCCATGCAACACGAGGGGGGTCAAACTTGTTAGCGTCCATGTCAGCATCCCAAACCGCAAACAAGTTCTCACCGAGATCGAAAACGTGCTGTCGACGCGTTCCCGGCCCAAAGTGCCAGACGAAACGGGTCAAACGATTGGGGTTTCCAAACGGCAAAATCTCGCTGGGCCCTGGTACCCTGCGCAGGATCCTGGCGATGTTGATGTTCTCGGCAATGAGACCTGGGCTCTCGCTGCTGGACGCAAAGTGAAGGTTGGCAGGTTTGGGCTTTGGCGGCTTAATTGATAACCAGATCTTGAGCACCATTCTGACAAGATCATGCACTGAATGCATCATTTCTGGCCATGATTACTCCGCTCTTTCGTAGAGTGTGGTACTCTACAGCCTGCAGTCTAGACCCGTACCCTCCGCGACAGAAATCTCCGGGCAGCGCGCTGAAGCAGGTCTGCGGGCTGTGACCGGCAGCCGAGTACTTCACGTAGAGGTCATTGTTCTCCTCTCGCACTCCATGCTGTTGGGGAAATCACAGCATGTTCGCGCGCATCTTTGTTATACTTATGTCGAACTGTGGAGAAGCCTCAAGAAGCTCACACGCCAAACCAAACCAATCTGAAACGCGGTTCTTTGCAAGTCCTGCAACTTCCATCACTGACCCCTGTAAGCCCAAGACATCATCTCGAATCGAAAATCAAGAAGCATACCTTTCGCAAGGCTTGTCGTTTGTTCACACGGCCCTGTCAGAGCCATTCCTTGTCCACGAAGTGGCCGATCTTCTCCAGCAGCATAACCTCGGCAGAACTCAAGGCGTATCTTACCCTTTGCGAAGTACATCGTAGGGGCTCCGGGCTCAAGGCATTTTGTGAGAAGCCTGACTGAGATGTCAGTACAATACGCAGCGAAGTTGCTTTGAAGTCCAGACTGGAAGACATACTCCTCCCGTCCAGGATTGGTCTTCGAGACTTCGGATACCAGATAGTGAGGAGGAAGAGGCGGTAATTGCTGGTATTCGACTATGGCTTGCTTCTATGATTCGAACCAGTCGTCACGATCGTGTTCTTGGTGATATGCTAAATCCTAGCACCATTTGCTATCAAGTCGTTCCGGGTGAAAACGATGATGATGATGATGATGATGATGTGTACCCTCACTTGCCAAGAACCCTGACTACCTATTGCATGGGTGATGCTGATTTTGATGTTGATGCCATGTTCCACCTCTCATCCGTCGAAGTCGTCTCAATCACTCGATTGCTACGCACCTCTGGGGTTGCGGCGGTGTCGGAGAGCTCACGGGGATGCTGGCCAAGTTGGACGAGGCTCCCGAAGAGATCCTCCAAGCTTCTGGCATTTGGGGACTTGAGCTGTGGCTTGAGGCTTAAAGGTCGCAGTTCGGGAGTTCCCGTGAATGCCAATGAAGGTCCAGCAGCCTGACAACAGGCGGCCGTCATGACAAGACGGTTAGTGAGCACACCAATGCGATCGCCGTCATCATCTCCAGCATCATCATCCTCACCCCCATCACCATCGTCGTCATCGTCATCGTCGTCGTCCTCGTCATGACTCTGATTGCCACTCTGCTGTCATCATGACTGTTCTTGTTGCTCTGCATCGTTAACCATTCACTATCATCTTATCATCGTTACCACCATCGCACCGGATAGAAAAGTCGCGATTTTCCTCGTTGTCGCTGCCATCGAATCATCACCGGCGTTAGGGCCGACATGCTCATAACATCATCAACAGCATCATTACCACCACCACCTTTTCTTCCTGCCATCCTCTCCATGGCAAACCCGAGGTCTAATCGTGGCCAATCCTATAGTCCTAAAGCTGTCCTCATTGTTCGTGATGTTGAAATTTCCGGCAAGGATAAGGTTTCCTCAGCCGGCGGAAACGAAGGAACTCATGCAAGAAAACATCGGAAATCTTCCTGGGACGTGCTGCACTCCATACCACATCGCCCCATGCTGCCAAAGTTCGGGTCATCCAATTGCTCTCACGCGTGACCGGGTGGCACCTTAGAGGCAGGGGGACTTGCAGTTGCCTCCCTTTCCGTCTGGAAATCCAACAGTAGGCCGTGGCAGCCGACATGCTTCAAAAGTCTTTATAACCTTTTATGGGGCCGTGGCCTGTCGAGGCTGTTTTCGGAGTCGGTGCCGTAGCGGACATGGGCCAGGTAGGCTTCACCGCAGAAAGGGATGTTGTCCTTGACCCACCTGGCACCAGACTGCTTTGGGAGGGATGGCAGCTCTAGGCAAGGCCTTTTTGTGGGTCAAGGTCAAGGGAAGCCGTGGAAATGTTGCATGAAAGGACCTTCCGCGCTCTCTGCATATAAGTCCTGAGATTCCTGACGGCTGCAGGTGCTTGGAAGTCTGGCAAGACTTACCCTCGAGCCCTCCCTACTCTCATACTGAATCTTTGCACGACAAGAGTTGGAATATCAGCAAATAGTGAACCAAAAAGCGTAATCCCACACCCTACATCATGCGTGAGCCTCACAGAAAAAGCCAAGAAACCCACCCTGGAACATAGATCCCCTCGGAGAAAACAGGCAGGGGTTGGAACACATTCCGGGGAACGATGCCGGCTCAACCAATCTTGACACTGTATGAAATATTGTCTATTCATACGCTCAGTTCAGTACTGGTCAGGTCATCTATCGAATTCCAGACTTAGTTCCAGCGTTTTTGTCAGCGGCAAGATCTCATCACATCCAGCGACATGGCGCGATAGGACCATGGTGATGATGATGTGTTGCAATGTCACGAACTTCAGTGCACATTATTTTGCGGCCATATACATGAATGTACATACAAACACCCAGATATATATATATATATATATATATGTATGTATATATATATATATATAACTATAAACACGTAAATGTATTCGTATACACATGCATGCATCTAGGTATGTGTACAACCAACAACAAACATTACATGCTTGCTCTTTGTGGGTTTCCTGGCGGCCGTGAGACGAAGTGCCTCGGGTCGACCTGCTCCTTCCCGTTGGGGCCGCTGGGGATGCGCCTCGATCTTTCTGCTTCATGGAGTGCTTCAAACTTCCGACTTCTGCTTGTTAAGACTCCGGCTGTAACGCTGTCAGTACCCTTCTGTTCTGGCCCTTGCCCCGACAGCTTGCAGAAAAGTGCATGAATCGCGAAATGGAAGTAGGTGAATGGAAAACACCCAATATGCACTGGGCATACACGACACGGCATTTCTGAGCGTTGGCTTCTAGGTGTAGTGTAGTGTTGTTGAAACAAGTGAAGTGCATCAACCTGTTGCGTCTAAGTCGTCAATTGGATTCTGGAGCATCTTTCTGCTGAGTATCAATGAAGTTGAGAGAGGTCGAACGCGGCTTGAGTCGACCATCAACATTTCCGAAGCAGTGCTCCGGCAGAACGTTCCAATCATATACGGTAAGTGTGCATCTACATGAGCAAATTACACAGGACTTGGTGTCAGGTACGTTTAGGGCGATGACAATCTTCTTGCGTCGGTTCCTTCAATCTTCTTCATCTGCGCATGGGCCTGTCCGAAACCAAAGACGGCTATCTCGTTCGTGGTCTTGGCTTCCCCTTTCACCCCGCCCGAGGTCCAAGCGCATCAGTCGGGGCTTTCTGCAGCATTGCTGTGGCCTGGCCGTGTCATTCATGATACTTGGCAGTACCTTAAATTAGGAAGAAGGACAGTGCTGGGGGGTCGTCGTCGTGGGAAGGTACTACTGTAGCAGCGGCATTATAGCGTTGAAATCAAATGCTCTTCCTGTTGTTGTTCTTGCTGCTGCCGCTGCCACACCCCCAAGCAGAAACCCGAGCCGAGCGCCTGCTTCTCCACGCGCCCGAAGAGGTCTCCAATGGGGTCCGCAGCGATGGACTTCTCGCAGTGGATGTACCTGCTGCGCAGGGGCCGAACGGGATGCGCCTTGCAAACAGGAAGCTCGACGTACGCGTGATTGACTTGAGTGTCGCAAGGCTTCGGCTTGACGGATTCTGCAACAAGGAGGCGTGGAAGTCCGGAAGAGTGCCGATAGCTGATCAGCGAAGTGAAGCCAAGCATGTGCGCCTGGTCCCTGGAGGCATGTCCAACTTGACGTTTGCGACGCCAGCTCCATCCTGGCCACCTCGGCCAAGATGCCACTGCAAGCAGGCAGCTGAGTAGTTACTGTCCAAGCTGACGAGACACTTGCAGATTTTTGGCGAGTTTCAAGCCTAGCCTGTAGGCTTTGGATTTATCAACTCTCCGACCTTGCCTACGACAGGTGAGCTATGACACGCGCGTTATATCTGGGATTCGGGGTAAGGATGTGGGGTCTTGGCTTGAGACCTCGGGGCGGCCCATAAAGGTCAGAAACTCTTGTAGGCAAGGACACCTGAAGCTCAGACCCAGTGAAACCCGAAGTAAGCCCGAAGGAAGTCTGCAGCAAACCACGATTTCGCTGCTTCTCCATGAGCAGGTGCATGCGGTTGAGGCCTCGACAAGGCAGGAACACATGCAGATATACTTGTGCGCATGCATACATAGGACAGACAGGCGAGTGCACGATATGACACTAGTCAACATGCAAGAACCATGATACTTCCTTTGAGAGGCAGCCACAACCACTAGGACAAAGCAACATAGCACATTACAATCGGACCGATAATTGTTGCGTTCTGCGTGTTTTGTGGGGCTTCACAAGTTCAGCTTCCAACTGCAATACTTCCTCGCGCCTATGTTGTCAACGCACGATGCGCGATGATAGTCCGCTCGTTCCGCTCTTTTCCCTAACGGAAAGAACCGCACGTCCACAGCTCCACTTGTCAGCTCCTTGCTAGGTCTCACTTGAAGGTTTCTCCTCATGAATGGCCTGGACTGAGACTTTCGGGCTGCTGCATTGTGCGCCTCCACACTCCCTTGCTCTGGCCTTTCCCGGGGCGAGCACCCTTCAAGCTGCTACGTGCTTCTACAAGACGGCATAGCAAGGCGCTGATGAGGCATGTTCTGGGGATACGTTCATTCAGAATCCGGGGCGCTTTCCGCCACACCTTCGGGCTGGAAAGTGAATACCCAAGGCCCAATGCCGCCAGATTCAAAAAGCTGAATTCTGAGCTCTGCGCCAAAAAAGTGCGTGCCATACTTCTCAAGATAATACCTGCAGGACGTGAAGTCTGCACGAATCGGAGTCGGCGGCCCAAGTCGCTGAGACTCTAAGTAGAAAAATGCACCTGAAGCTAATCTTGGGCTACACATAGATCACCCTTATCTCCAACATTCTCCCAAGCAACCTCAGCCTGAACGACCCTGGCCCTAGCTTTTCACCATCACCGTCAGCAGCGGCAGCAGCAGCAGCAGCACTGATACGATTAATAATATGAGAGTTGCAAAAGAATCTTGCGAAACCCTAAAGTTTAAACAAACCCTGAACACAACCCCTGCGACGGAACAGGCATCTCCTCTTTGGGCCCACACTCTGGTGGCTTCAGCAGTCGAAGCATGGCGAATCCGCACTCATGCCTCGGATAAGTGTAGGGTTTCGGGTAGACTACATCAGTGTACTTCGACGTCTCGACATATACTTCTGCTGTAGATCTACTGACGATCAATTGCGGCTACTGCTCTTTAATTCCTTGGTTCCAGCTACGACAACTACCATCAACTTCTTAACAGCAAGCTTGATAAACACGTGTGAAATCGCTTACGTCGTCTCCATTTCAACCTGCAACTATGTCTTGCCAGATCTCCTTTATACCAATTGGGAAACCCCGTCCTTGTGCCCGAAGCCGAAAGAACGCGTGACGGCTGGGCGGCTCGTCGAAGCTGAGTTCCCGGCCCAATGTCGTCACCCATGGCACCAAAGAGCAGGAACAAGGGGTTCTCCGAACCGGCGTCCCTAGACCCTTTCTCAAATGTTCGGCCCCGCTTCACAAGGGCAGGTGTGTCGTGCTTGAGACGGCAACGGCACGCGCATCATCAGCGAGTGACAGAGTTTGGGGAAGGACCGTCTTTCAAAACTATCCCAAGAGCTAGTCTAATCGCTCCCATGTGTATCTCGCTCTCCCCATTCGCTCCCTGCCCTCTCCGAACTGTGGCAACACCTATCTGCCAGGCACAGTGCCAGGTGCCGAATAGGAATAGGCATCTATGACAATCGTGATCCATCCAATTTGACTCGACGCAATTACGTCTCGTGCACGGTCACAGAAAACTTAACCAGGCCCACATCTCGGCGACTCATATGCAACAGACCCGATATCGAGGGTTGATGTTGGTACACGTCTGCGCTTCGAACTCACTGCAAAGCCCAGGGAACAGGCCCTTACATCCGATCAGCAACTATCAGCTTTCGGTCTTACAGCTGACCGGTTCCGGTTTGCGGTTGTCGTGTTGGTTAAGCCATAAAAGCAGGTTGATCACCGACTTCATGCAGCTGCCAGCCGTGATTGCGACAATGACTTCGCTGTAGTTGGTGTTGGTGATGGTGATTCTGATGCTGATGGTGGCGAGGATTGTGTTCCTGTACTTACTTGCCTTACCAGAAGTATTGGAACGTAAGAGTGTGGGCACCGTTACGCATTCTTCTACACATCGGCCAAGCTCTACTCCCCAACGACGCCCATACGTGGACTTGGCCTCCGAGGAAGGAATTGGAGTCCTTCGTGCAACACGCCCGCCAGTAGCGGCAGAAGTTCAGGCGCACGTCGTTCTCACTGCGCAGCAGGAAGGGTTTCGGACTTCCAGGCAGAAACGACCACGGCACGGGCTCTCTTTCGGTGTGCAAGGAGCTAGCAAGCAGCACTAGAAGAATCAGGGCAAATGTCTACATTTTGGAAATAGGCATGGTTGCAAGCAGCACATGAACTCAACATTCGTTTCACTGTCAAGAATTCGGATCGTGACCGAAGCTGCCATCTTCGTGTTCTTTATGCCGAGAAACAGAAACGTCATAAGTCCCAATGCAATCACAACACCATAATCCTAACATGATAGCAAGAGGACTGAGTAGCACTTCAATCATCCCCACTACACCAGCAACCTAAGAATCGAAGCTAAAGGTTGCGACAGGCAAGCCCGTGCCAGCCTCAGGTCGTAGTAAAGGCCATGATCCAGCAGAACGAGCTGCGGGTGCAGCTCGCCACCTCCCGCCGGCAATCAGGGCAGTGCTTGGGAGTTCGATTGGCTAACAAGGGGGCATCGGGGAGCTTGCAGGAACTGATCGACTTCGCAGAATTTTCTCCGGAGCCATCATTGGCACTTTGGCTCAAGTCTCATATCACCAAAGCAAGGCCCTATCGGGCCTTGGCCTTCTTGCCTTTCTTTTTGGCCTGTCCTCCCTTGCCTTTCTTGGACTTGTTCAAGCGGCCTCTGTCAGACATACCTCGAGGGCCAATGCCACGCCAAGACAAAAAGCACGACTTGCAGTACCACAACTGATCCTCGTAGTAGTCCTTTCCAACAATCCGCGGCTTCTTGCACCAATCGCAGAAGAAGTCCTTTGTCAGAATGCCCTTGTTCATGTCCTGTGCCACCCCTCGACGTCGTACGACGAATGCTTTTGCAGGAAGTTCCAGACAGATTTGGGATACACATAGCTTGATCCGCTGTTGTTCCACGCCACCACATCTGGGGTTCCCTGCACGAACGCTTTGGCTTTGCCAAGGAAGACCTGGCGTGTTTCCCCGAAATGGTCTTTGGCCTTTTCCGGCCATGTGCCGGAACTCAAACCCTTCCAAGCACGACTCGGGTCCCAATCCTGCCAACTCAGCCACCTCACGAAGGCTTGCACATTGGTCAGCGATACATCACGGGCCGGCTTCTTCATGCTGGCTCTCTCTCGAAGAAGGCGCGAGATCTCGTTTTGCAATTCGCGGACATAGGCTCCCTCGGGAGTCGGCCAATCATGGATTTCAGGGTCCCAAGCATCGAAGCCTTCTTCCTCCTCACATTCCTCCTGCTCCTCCTCCTCTCCTTCCTCCTCATCAGCTTCTGCCCGTCGGGCACCGAGATGAGCCTGCGATCTTGCCAGCAGCTGCTCATCCAACTGGGCCACAAGCTCTTCCTTGCCTTCAAACTCATCGGGCAAGAGGCGCATGGGACGGACAGCCTTGACGCCTCGGGAAGTTTGCACAACAGAGACCTCGACGAAAGCATGAGCACCCACCAGATCATGCAGTTGTTCAAACTTCTTGTTCCACGAGCCCACCAACCCAATGTCATTTACCAGCTCGACGGCGTAGAAGTAGATATCATCTTCCTCCTCGGCGCACTGGATGTATCCGAAAGAATGGTCTTCCTTCCAGAAGAACTTCTTTAGACGACCGCGCCGGAGCATTTTGGCATGAAGGGACGGTTTAGACTTCTTCGAGCCTGCATTCCGCGCGATATCCGGCACAGCCCTGAACTTCAAGCCAGTGCAGGCTCGCGTGCAGACGATCTGACCGCGCTCAGAGGCCTAGGCTTGCGAAGAATCATCGTCGTCGTCTGCTTATCACTATGGTGTCGCTCTACTATCCTGTGACTCAGGTGCAGGTGTGCGCACTTTTCTCTTCGGCAAGCGATGTCCGAGACCTGCGACAAGTCCACTGGAGGCTGCACGTTGCGACGCGCAGACTTGGGGCAGCAGAGCCCCACATGCCGCACGCACTGGTCCAGGACATCGGCGGATTCACGGTCGGCGTAGTGGCACAAAGCCTTCGCACACACACAAACACACACAGACAGACTGACCCAGAGGCGCACAAATGAGGCCACTTCGGGAACAAGTCCTTCCCCACAGAAGACGAAGCGTCTGGCTCTTCATCTGTAGGCTTAAGGGCTTCTGTTCACATCTGCAATGCCCCGCCATGAGTTTTCAGCTGGAAACCCTAAACTTGCAGGAAACTCTGAAGCTATCTTCAAATAACTTCAATCGGCAGCTTCTGGCTACTATAGCACTATGAGGCGTAAGGTTCAAACTATGGCCTTGCCGGTCAGGTGTCCGCGGTAGTTTCTGCAGCCACCTGAGCTGCTGCTGCTCCATCCAAACAGCCATGTGCTGAAGCTTCAGGATTTGTGGCGTTGAGGCTTCGGGTGCTGGATCTTGGCTTTAAGCTTGCAAATGCTCGAGACACTGAAAAGACCGACGTTACCAAAGGACGGCGTGGGCTGAAGCGAACAAAGCCCAAGCAAAGAAGAAGAGTGAGAATGACAACAAAACTACAAATACCAATGTTAAAACTATTCAGTATTATTATTAGTATCGCTGCGTTAACTGACCGTGTGCGACTTTTTGTGTCCTGCCCCTTCCTCATTAATGAAACATGCTGTAAAATAGCAGCAAGGAGAGGAACGAGTTTGCAAAGACCTGCACACGATGCTGCCCGGTAACCCAGGAGAGATACTCAGAGTTGCCGCCCAGTGGGGTCCTGATAATCAATCATAGTAGCAGACGAGGGAGGAAAACTTGTCTAAGGCTGCTGATACGGAGCATCGGCAAGATGCATCAACAACAGCAACTACAACGATTATGATAAGTATGATTGTGTTCACAATGGCTCTCTTCGGGATGCAAATTCAATGTTCTCCAGCACCACAGTTCTTCAGGCGGTCCAGTCAATGGAGAGGTCGCTGCCGTTCTCTTTCAGCCAAGCCTGGCAAGCTGTGCAGATAGCCACAACGAGTGCATCTCTGACTTGGCGATGGTTTTGCAATGTTTTGCAAACCTGAGGGTTGATGTACTACCGTGCGGCAGTTCAAGAGTCTCGGTCTCGGCTGAGCCCCCACCCGGCACAGAGAGAGAGAGAGACAGACAGACAGCCTGCACACTGCATTGAAAACTCTGAAACAAGTCCGACGGCATGCTAGAGTCTCAGACCACTCAAAAGAAGGAACATCCTTAGCAAACCCAAAACTCGGAATCCCAAACAGGCCCTTGACTTTGACGGCCTCCACACCACTACGACCGGCGGCCGTCGTGTGGAGCACCGCTGAGGCTGAATCCTCGCAAGACTCAGCTTGCCCCGTTCTCCTGCACCTCACCTCTACCCACGACATGGACAAACGCTGCAACAACCTATGCACTTCGTCCCGAATGACCACACCCACCTCTTCCACCTCCACAGCAGCACAGAGCTGCGCGGCCAGCAGATCCTCTGCCACGCGGGTGAGCTCCTGGAGTGTGTCCAACTCTCTAGCCAGTCCTGGAGATTGTCACGATCTGGACCTTGCTGGATACCCAGGAGCAGAGCGCCCCCCCGGCATCTCAACCAAAAACTCTGAAGCCCTGAGCCCCCAAAGCTTCACATCGATGCCAACTCCCGGATTCCTCGACAGTCGCCCCTGACAGCGCACCGCGGAAGAACCTGCAGCCGAAGACCGGCCCAGCGGCCCAGGTCCAGGGTTGGGTACGTACATGTAACAAATACATATGTTCGGACGAAGGAATGCATGTACGTGTGCATGTGTAAGTCATGTAAGCATGCTGAATGCATATACGTATGTATGCATGCCTGTATGCATGCATGCACATGCATGTATGTATTCCATGGGGGGCAGAGGGGGCAGCAGCCCTGCGCTATAAATATGTATGTATGTATGTACGTATGTGTATATGTAAGTATGTAACGTATCTATTTACGTACGTGCATGGCATGTGAATGGGCATGTGCATGTGCATGCTTATTATGCATATGCATATGCACATGCTTGTGTGTATGCATGTTTGTACGTACATGTGCATGCTTATGTGTGTTGCTTATGTGTATGTGTATGTTCATGTGTACGTTTACATGTACGTCTACGTCTACGTCTACGCAGATGCGTATGCATGCATGCCTTTATGTACGTATGTATGTATGCTTCAGTGTATGTGTACGTGTAAATGTATACGTATACGTATGCGTGTATGCAAAAACTACAATGCTGCCAGCTCGGTTTGCTTGAAACAAGGGGAAAGCCGGCAAGATACGGAGCGAAGATGGACCAAGGTCTTCAGTATTCCAAGCCTGCAGAATGATGTACTGGATAGGCCAGGATGCAGCGTATCATCCAAGTCTGCATCATCCACTATGATACAGAAGTACAGCACGCAGCACTTCGACAGAAAGCTGACTGCAACATAATTTTGAGAGCTAGGGTTCAGGCTCCGCATCGCCATCAACATCGAGGCCCTCCACCAAGATCTCAGAACATGCGCAGCAACAACTGCAACTGCAGCTGCAGCAAAAGAGTGCCAACAGCAGTTTTGCCAGTCATTGCCTGCCGTGTCTCTACAAGCCCAAACCACCACAACTGAACACAACACCAGGACCGTGGCCATCGGTATCTCCTCGACCAAAGCTTCTCCCATCATTGAGGACACAAGCACCAGAGACCTCCCAAGCCGGACTCAGTCAGAGCTTTCACATTCAGAAGCAGCAGCATGCAGGCCCATTCTTCTAAACAGCGGAATGTCTGGTCTTGCAAATGAAAAGAAATACAGTATGTGTTTCGTATATATATATATATATGTATATATGTATATGTAAATGTAAATGTGTACATGCATGCATGCCTGTACGTACGTAGGTATTTCTTGCACGAACGCAAGCAGGCAGGCACGTAGGAAGGGGGCAGCCAGGCAAGCAGGCAAGCAGGCTATATCGAACGCAGACATGCATGCATGCATGCACGCATTCACGCATGCACGGATTCATGCACGCATGCACGCATGCACGCACGCACAACGGATGGATGGATGGGGAGATGGAGGGATGGAGGGATGGAGGAATGGAGGGATGAAGGGATGGAGGGATGGATGGACGGCTGGCTGGCTGGCTGGCTGGCTGGGTGGGTCCGTGCGTGGGTGCGTGGGTGGATGGACGGACGGACGGACGGATGGATTGATGTCTGTGTGCGTGTGTACGTGTATGTGTACGTGTAAGTGTACGTGTAAGTGTACGTGTACGTGTAACTGTAAGTGTAAGTGTACGTGTATGTATGTATATATGCATGTATGCATGCATGTATGAGGTACTGTCGTGTCCTGAGCTTGATTCACCCAATGCCCCTGAGGACTGAGTGGCCGATCTTTAATGGTTCGACCATACCGTTGAAGCTTGGCAGGTCGCCAACTTTACGCCTTAACACTCGCCACACCACACGCTCAGAACTGTGGGACCGAACAAACGCAAAGTGGCAAAACAACACCAATTACTAGTACAGTCTAGTCCTACCGTCCTACCGTGCAGGACTTCTGGATTCTGGGCAACCATCCAATATTATGTCCCTTGCCCACCCAAGCTGGGTTTTTATCTGCCACCTGGGTGGAACCCAGAGTGCCAATCGCGAGGCGTCTTCGCCAGAGCTGCGGCGCAGCCATCGCACTCGGAACTCCTGCTCATCGCTTCGTGATACGGTTTGGGGTTCAGGGTTCAGGGTTGTGGGTTCAGGGTTGCTGAAGGTGCACGTCTCTTAATGTGTACGCGTCATGTCAGCGGGCACAATGACCATGAAACAATTTAAGCTCACAGGCATCTAAAATTTGGAGTTACGTATGAGCGTTTCGGGATAAAGGTTTGTGGGTTGAGGTATAAAATGCTATACTGATATACTTCTCCACTTATCAAACCACCCTGACAAATTCAGGAGAAGAGTCCTCCAACCGCAGGCCTTCCGAGATTGCCAGAATCGCACCTGAACTCCGGCAGAAGCAAAGCTGTTCATGGGCCGTCGGCTTGGAAGTTTGTAGTTTTGGGTGTCACTTCAGTTCAATTAGAAGGATGCCGAATACCGGCAGTGCTACGAGTAGCACACGAGAATGACACGCACGAGCAGCCTGATAGATTTGCATTTCTGTGTCACATTGCCGGAGATGTTTTCCAGACATCTCTGGTCAGTTCTATACGTATACGATGACTACCGTTAGCATGCTTGCTGTTGTGACTATTCGGGTCAGGACGTGCTTGGCTGGAAACTGCTGATGCTTCGGAGGGTTCATACTAGTGTCATACCGATGATTATGGCGACAATTGGTATCGTTCTTCATATCATCATTGCAAACTAATGTGACTATCATTCTGCTCCAAAATCTCGAGAGCTTTGACTATCAAACCAACTGAGACTCGCACGCACCACTTTCTGCTTGCCCTGGCTGCAAGAAGAGCTGGGAAGGCTAGCGAACTGGTCAGTGAGATTAGGACCCCCAGCAATTGGACTATATAGCCTTTCTGGAGATCCTGTCTTACAAAATTCAACAAAGGGGGCCCGAATCATTCAGGCCCCCCTGAAGTGCATCATAGTCATAGTGCATCGCATCCCTAGGCCCTAGGCCTTGAATCCTGTAACCTCCAAAAAACCCTTCAACCCTAAATCCGGAACCCTCTGAGCCCTAAACCTGAAAGCATGTGCCCTAGGATCCTAGAAGCGGCCCCGCCTCCTCTGAGGCCACTGTGGTGGAAATCCGCAGCCAGTCCTTCGGCGGCCACTGCTTGGCCTGATGAGGTTTTGGGGCCGTACAGTAAGGTTTCGGAGTTTAGGGTATTGGGATGTGGGGCTTGGATTTAGCCGTTCGAGTTTTCAGATTTTGGGTGCTGTGCTTTCGGCTCTGAGGCATATCGCGGCTTCCAGTGCTTGTCGGGTGAGTGCAAACTTGCTGCTTGCCCCTTCGGGTCTTCTGAAAAATAAACTGTTCTCCTTCTGACGGCATCTTCATATGTGACGCCGCTTTACATCACATGTGAGGCGGCGGATAAATACCGGAGCCTTTACAGTAGCCCTTCAAAACCGACTTTGTGCCGAGTCGCATCAGCCTCCTCTGCCGCCTTTGCCTCGGCGATGGCATCTTCCAGGTTCGCCGGCCGCGCCACGCGCCTCCGGGAGACTCTGGAAACCCCCGACGAGCACCGAGCCACACTCGTTCATATTTTCGGAAGTGTAGGGTTGTGAGGTAGGTATCCCATATCCATGCCCTGAGATGCGCTGGACAGCGCGCCTTGCCGGAGGCCCAGCCGCGCGCCAGGCTCTCGGCACGAAGCCAAGTTGTGGGATCCTCGGCATTTCGGACAAGGGCCTTCCGACATGAGGACCAGGACAACAAGGAGTCGCGGAAGAACAGAATCGGGAACTGGGACAGTGGCAGCTCAAAGCTAAACCGGCCCGCGTCAGTCGAACAGAGACCTGAAAGGTGCCGAGCTGCCAAAGCCCGAGTCCCAGGAGCAGCCACAGCGGCCAGCTGTGGCGCAGCCGCGTTGCCATGGCTTTGCACTGGCTTTGGTGCTGTATTTCGGGCTTAGGGTCTCAGATGCCTTGGGGAGAAGCCTAAACCCCGAAACCCTTCTTGTTGAAGCCTTGATGGGGCTTTCAGGGCTCTTTTAGCAAGGGGATGTCGGAAGGCTTCCAAGGCTTGTCGGACTTCCGGTTGGGGTTCGATCTTCTTAGAAATCGTGTGCCGTCCTGGACAGATTTGCGAGGGCCTTGCAGGTCTCCCTTCTCTCTTGAGCCAGTCGGCTGTTTCTCAATAAACGAGGTTGCTGATGACATCTCCCCAGCAGTGAGTGAGAGGCTCCAAGCAAGCCCGAGGAGCTCCAGCCTGTCTCGATTGCCCGGAAGTAAATGTTCCCGGCATGGGGATCTGCGTGTACCTTCCACTCAACCCGGAACCGCAGGTAACAGCAGCGTCGTCGTCGCACGAGGTAGCACAACGCAAGTACAAAGACATTAGTCTCGTGAGTGCGACAATCATACATGAGGGGAAGAACTTGTGAGTGTCACGTCACCGGTGTCCAATTGCAGGAAGTAGGCGTCACAACGAAAGTGGTGCTTGTTGAACCTGGTTGGCGTGTACCGATTGAGGACAGTGTAGACTATTGCATCATCGGCCACATGTGGTATATTTAGATTTAAAGGGACATACATGCAATGCGGTATGTACTTGAAACGATGCCACGCCAAAGGATACAGAAACGAGTGCACAACAAACTTGCGGCCGATGATACTAATCACATACACTACCTTCTGGCCACAGGATGCAGGAGGCATCGGATGCATGCAATCACGCGATGCAACAAGAGTAAGTAGTCAGCCCGGCCAGGGCTCGGGATGCAAGGAGCACGCGTCCGTGCACGAAGATCATCTCTGCGAAGGTGTCGCAAATGAGCTGGGCACACCTTTGCCCAATCCCCGAACATGGAGGAATGACCAAGATGCTGGCGACCACTTGCCCTGCAGGCCTGACGATGCATGACTCCAAGTTTGAAATGCAACACCCCAGGCCCCGGCTCATCGACATCCAGACCTGCACGCCGCAGGCCTCCCAAACCCGCGAGAAAGGCAGGACCCGGCATGAAGGAAGAACACGGGAACTCGCAGGCTACGTCCTTTTCTGGCTTTCCACGGCTCAGGATCGTCAAGCAGGTTGCAGGAACTTTGGACCAACTCCGAATCCACATCCTCTGGCCTTCCGGATCGTTGGCCTTCAGCAAGCCTGGCCCACAAAATAGCTGAACTTTGTTGGGGAGCGAGCGCCAAGCCGCTGATTGCAACTCGGGCTTTCGATCTTACTTGGGAAAATGCAGCCCGCTGCTGACTCTTCTTCAAATTTGATGTGGCTGGCCCGCCTTCGAGATACTCCATGACTATGATCCGCGACGAAGAGAACTCTTTGAAGACCTTCGGCTTGGCATCCGAAGCTCACAGGATTAGAACAGTCGCCGTAACGATGTGAGCTCCAGAATTTGTTCATGGTCGTCGCACCGTTTGTGCCCATCGCAGATGTCATTCCCCAAGCATCGTCGTCATATATAGTCGCCATCATCATCATGTCATCATGACCACCATCGCCATCATCACCACCACTCAACATTCATCATTCATCATGTACCGTTCATGATGTATCGTTTACCACGCACCATGCACCATGCATCATTCATCATTCTTTATCCACCAACCATCATCCACCATTCATCATCCGTCATTCGTCTGTCATCATTCAGCATGCATCAATTCATCGCTGCCTGTGCCGGCTTGGGCCGCTGGCTTCTCGCAGTGTTGCTCTCACTCTATGGTTCAGACCATCTTTCTTTCCAATCAGTCTTCCCGCTTCTCGAGTAAGGCGGATAAGCGCAATCGTCGCCCCGTTACCTGTATTTTCACCAGCAGACAAGTGCAAGCCCGCCTTGGGCACGTAGACTCTCGGGTACCGGTGGGCAAGCTGCCGCGCTGTCTCCTCGCAAGCTCAACGGGAGAGGAGCAGTCGTTTCGCAGGACTACTCGGCTATCAATCATGATTCGGAGCGCCACAAGGCCATGTCAGGTTTCGCCGTCGTCTACCTGACGTGATGGCTCGAGGTGCCTATCCCTGGACTAGAAAGAGACATTTTGAGCTTCTGTGATGGTTGCCAGGAAAGCCACTGCGACGCATAATGTCGACCTAGGCACTCCGCTGACATCAACCTCGTCGGGCTACTGCATCATGGCATCATCATGGCAATCCCATTAAAGACCTTGCAAGTTGACCACGACTATGTGGCAAAGGCTTGCGAAAATAACAAATGCAAGCTAAACGAAAGCTTCCCGGATCCTCGCCGCTGGCAGCCTCCAAGGTAAAGTCCAGCTCCCGCGAAAGGTTCTGCACATACCGATAGGCAGGGGAACGTGATGGAAGCAGTATACGTAGGCTCAACAGATGTTCGGGAAGTCTGGGGTCTTTGTACCGATAGTTGGAGACCAAGTCCAATTTCAGTGACTGAAAGCGAAGGACTTTGTGATGATGAAAGATCGAGCAGATCAGCAACACCATTGTCCCTGTGAGTACACTGCATCTGGCACCCGAGATACAGAAAACCACATGCTCGTGGCAGGCCGTCAGGCATTCGAACAACCGGCCCGCCTTTTCGAAATCCTCCACCTGGGCAAGATTCGCGTTCGAGCAATCCCGACACAGAGTGTCCGTCGAGAGAACGTCCGCACCAATAAAGAAGGGCGACATTTCCAGTTCTTCTGACAGAGAGACCTTGAATGAAAGGACCGAGGAGCCCCAAAGCCTCGTCCTGTAACAAAGGCCTACATTGGGCCCTGCATGTGGAGGCTGTCGAGGTCAGGACCCCAGGAAACAAGAACCATCCACAATGAGAAAGAAGAGATCCTCATGGGGATGAAAGGAGCCACCAAGCATGTGAGAGAAGAGCATCCGAAGAACCAGATAGGATCAGGGAGATGAGACATTCTGACCTTCCCGTCAAGCTTGGGAAAGCTTGTCCAAAATCAGGCAACTTCCGAGATTCCGGCCACCCACATGAGGTCGTATCCGGCAGCCATCTGCTTGATCTGTGGCAGGGAAGGCTGAAGAGTATATAACAAAGCGCTCTCAACAAGCGTACGCCATCCCGTTGCCACCTCCACTTGGTGAAGCCCAAGTCGATGTAACACACTATGACACTGTCTGACACATGCAGATTTTGCCACTCAGCCTGCGTGCCCATGGTCTTGAAAACTGCAAAGTCGGAGGCCATTTCCTTCCGAAGCTCAGGGTACCTCCGCCAGGGATGCATTTTGGACCCAGCCTTTCTTGAGGTCCCCAAAATCAGGCGACCCAAAGCGTCCATTCGACGATCACGAAGAGATGGTTATGGAGATGGCTGTGATGGTGGATCCTCACCATGACAATCATGTCCATGACCGTCATCATCACCATCATCATGAGCAAGACCACGCTGAGGCTGATGCCGATGCTGATGACAATAACGAAGAAGATGATGAAAATGATGGGGATGGGGATGGTGATGGTGATGGTGGTCCTAAACCCTAAATTCCGTAGCTCCTTCGGGTCACTGGATTTTCACCGCAACCCTGGTGCCATCTTTGAGCTCAGCTCGGTGCACCTTGGGGGAATGAAATGGGCAGGCCCAAATTTGGGGGTTTAGGGTTGAAGGGAAACTTGGTGGCTGAGCATACGAGGTTTTCTGCGAGTACTGGAATTGAGAACATGTTTCGGCTGTGGCGCGAGAAAGGCGCTGCTTTCTCCGCAAGAAGCACCTAAGCCACGGTTTAGGTTGCCGTACTATGGAAACACACACACACACACACACACACACATTGGATAGAGGTGCAACCTGATAGTCGTCTACATCTGAACCCACCGCGCTCTTGCGAGATCATCATCCGAACAAGGTTGGTTGTTTGCCTCCGTGGGCAGGGCTCTCGGCAACGAGGCCCCGAACCCACACTGGGAATCCTGGCCTGTGCCAAGCTTGCCGATGCAATCGGGATCTCCTGCCAGAGGGGTCTGAACTGGTCAGCCTTCGATAAACGGATAGAACGGTAGCTCTCCAGTCTTCGAAATGAAGGCATTGCTCTCGTTTCAAACCTGATGAGAGGATTGACGCGCATGAGCCAACCCGTCTACCCAGGCTCATCAGAAGTCGACATCTCAGGTTTTGGTGCCGTAATAGCACCATTGAATTTCAAGGGCGGGGCTCACCAATCTCAAGCAGCCCAGTAACAAGTCAAGTCTTGAAACCACACCACAGGCCTCGATACACCTCAGGTCGCAATCCTGCACGGCGCTCCCAGTGTGGCTTGCAAGAATCGTCCGTGATGGAAGTTCTACACTGCATTATACGGCCCTTCCCGACACCACATGATAGTTGAAAGAAAGACGCGAATCTTGATCTGCCCGCTTCTGTGATGTCGCTAGGCTAGGAAGGGCCCGATTGCGTGCACGGACCGTCGAGGCCATGATACGGCACGACACATGTGCAGACCCGGGCAAAACTTATGCAAACATCAGCATCCAAGATGTAGACTTTTGCGTTCAACCACTCGAAGCTCTATCGTTATCTTGATCACAGCCCTTCAAAGCAGGGCGCCTGAGTCAGAGGCGTCACAGGCCAGTTGCCCAAGCTCATGCACTCCTGCCAACTCCAAGCAGCACTGCTCCATTATTTGAGGCTAAACTCGGATCAGAAGACGATAGGCCGGAGAGGACAAGGACCAGAGGCTGAGCCGCAACCCGTCGAGCCTATATTCTTACCACGGATATGATTTGGTCAAGACTACCATCGGTGTGGTGTGATTCATATGATCATGAACCATGGCTCTTATTCACAAGGGCTTCGGCATGCACATGTACAGCATGTTTTATATATATATATATACATATATTCTCGCTTTTTCTCGCTTTTGGGGCACATGCTCCTGTTAGGATGCAGCCCATTGGCTTGCACTAATTAAGATGAGGTGAAACAAAGAAGACTGAAGAGATCGCTGCTAGTGGAGAGTACCTTGAGCCCTCCTTGGTGGTGCATCTGGATCCCCGGAAGCGTCGAGACGGTCTGGAGGCAAAGATCAGCCGCCGGCGGCACAAGTAGGACAACTGGCACCCCAAGAAACAGGAGTCTCAAGAAGAGGCGAAGAAGGTCGGCTCCAAGTGTAGCTCTGTCGAGCTCAACCTGGCTTGCCGAAAGGCCAAAGTCCAGGCAAGGTGGATCCTGAAGGAGATGGACCCCCTTCAGGTCGATGACAAACGCGGCCTCGTCAAAGGGGCCCTCAAAGAAGGCGGGCTGAATCCCGGTGGCAAATTCGGCCAAGCATTCATCGTGGGAATATTCAACACAGCAGCAATCTCGCAAGGACAAGTGGGCACAAGTCAGTCCAGAGTGCACCCAGAACACAACATGAGCCGCCGTTAGCTGTGTCGGAGGTCCTGGTTGGACTGGAGAGGTGTCCAAAAGGCCGATGATTTGAACAGAATCCCGATAGGTTCGGAACAAAGACTGCCGAACGGCTGGGGTGGGGACAAGCCAATCGACTATGTCGGTATTGCAAATCCACTCAGCACAGTCGATCAGCCGGGAATGGCCACCCTCAGCATGTAAGAGCTCAAGCCAAGTCAGTGCTGTCATTCTCAAGCGGTCCGTCGGAGCACACACACAGGAGAACGACAGACGTAAGCGCTCCCACAATTCAACATCTGGCAGATCCTCAACACAGGCGTCGAAGTCTATCAGCCGGAGACAGTCCCAGACTTCAGCAACTGGGCACATATCCTGATCAACTGGGGGAAGCTGAGGAAATTGACAAAGTGGACCGCTCCCCGGCAGCACAGGGCAAAGTCCAGCGGTCCGGTCATCATCCTTGCGATGTCCTACCCCTGGTTCAGCGGCGCAGGCGTGTCCCAGGGAGAGGAGTTTGGCACGGCAGAGCTGGGAGTACCGAAGGTGCCTGCAGAGTCTGACATTGCTGGAGTAGGTGCGAAGGCACGCCTGACACTGGAGTCCCGGCAAGATGCCGCGCCCGGCCATTCGCCGACCGTGGCACTTGAAGGCATGCACAGACCACTTTTGCCGGTTGGAGAAAGTGGTGCGGCACAGCGCGCAGCAATGTACCATGTCCTGTCGGTCGAGGGCGGAGCCGAACAGGACAGCTCCTTGTCTTTGGAGCTGGTGGATGACGAGAGCGCAGTGCCTGTGATGAGCAGCTTGCCAGGCCTCGATATGGATGGCCTTAGCCTGAGCGCGTTTGAGTAGGCTCTTCCACTTACCCGGTGCGGTGTGAAGTTGATGAAGCCATTCCGGCCAGATCGCTTCCCATGGTCGGGTCTCGGAGGATTGTCGGACAGTCCGCCAGAGCCAATCTAAAGAAGATCGGACAGATGCGAGCCAGTCGCCCTCCCAGTGGGCAAGAGCCCAGAGCTGGCCGAGCTTGAGACGGACGAACAGCAGCAAATGCCTGAGGCGGTGGATGTGCAGGAGGACTGTGATGGAAGGGAGGCCAAGGTATGCAAGAACCTGATCCCGCCCTGCGTGAAGAGCCTGATCAAAGTCCCAGTGTGGCCTACACATGTGACAAGCCATCCGCTCATAAGCAGAGCCCAAGGAGGAAAGGGCTGACTCACTGGGGCTGGGCCATGTTCCCGCCCCATGAAGCAGAACTGAGAGGATGAGCGAGTTGTAAAGAGAGGCTTTGGCCGATTTGGGCACAGCAGGAGATCCGAAGATCTGGCGTTTCCTTTTCTGGAACGCGCCATGTGCAAGCGCAACCCGAGACCGAACCTCCCTAGCCAGGTCGCCAGTGAAGTGAATGATTCCCCCCAAATGCCGGTACGAAGTAACGACCCGGACTCTGGCAGCAGTCCAAAGTCTCGAGGGGATCGCAATGGACGGTTCTTTGTCCCTGAAAAGGCTGGCGCGTACTCCTTTCGAACCAGCTCCACAAGGGACGATGATGAGCTCGGTTTTCCCCCGAGCAAGGTTCGGTAACAGGGCCCTGGACAGACATGCATCAATGAGTGCCCCTGTAACCTGCCCAGCTTTGGTAACAACCGACTCGGCTGAGTCAGACAACATCATTAATGCAAGGTCATCCATCCAAGTCGCATCGAAAATATCAATCGACTGGGAGGGACTGACTGGAGTCTGGAAGATAGCGTCATGCATGGAGTCCTGGTATGGCAATTGGGTCGTGCATCCCATAGCTGTCATATCTTTGGACAGTTCCTGGAGCACTCTGGAGAAGAGGAAGGAAAAGATAACGTCTGCACAGTTGTCGCCGGGGCGACTGCCGATACCGGTTTGGACGAGGGAGGGCCCCGCCTTGAAGCGGAACCATGTGGCCTCCAAAACCTCACCCATTGCTTGGGAGAGCCAGGGGCTTGCTCCGCTCCCCTCAAACACAGAGCCTCCGGAGAGGTGCAGGTGGAGTTCGTGAAGAACTCCGTGCGGCAGCCGGATGGTGGTGGCAACATGTGCGATGGCCTCATCGCTCAGGCTTTCTCCTGTCAACAATGGACGGCACACACGATAAAAGGCTTCCTGTAAATCCAGAAACAAGACTGCAAACGACCGTTTGCGAGCCCTCGCGGCCGCGACAAAGAGGCGGACGGAGTGAGAGACAGCGGTGACTGGACAGGAAGGCAGTCCCCCAAGTTGCAACGGGGATGTCACGGATGACAGTGGCCCCACGCTCCGGGTTCTAAGAAGGCGATGAAAGGCTTTCCCGGTCACGGCCGATATGAGGATGCCTCTGTGTGAGGCACAGACCGCTGGCGAGCCTTTGCCTTTCCAGGCAGCTTCAAGGCTACCCCCTTTGAATTGCACTGGTTCGGCTAGTCGCAGGCTGGTCTTGAGCAGTAACGGATACAAGGCCTCAGACGCCGCCGCGACAGCACAATGCAGGGCCTCACCAGGGATGCCGTCCAAACCCGAAGCTCTCCCTGTCGAGGTTGCACGGAGCGCAGTTTCGAGCTCAATGCGGCTCGGCAAGTCCTCCTTGGTAATGGGGATCAGGTCGATCCCTCGGCTATTCTGGACAGCCATACAAGAAGCAGCAAGCTGGACTGGCTGGACTTTGCGGCCATCCTCGATGCCCGCAAAGTGCTGGACCCAGGTGTCTTCAACCTCCTCCGCGGTTGTGGCGGGGTTACCATCTCTCATGAGCACTAGGGGGAGACCCTTGTGTGTCCTTGCCTTACGCTTAGGAGGACCGAGGATGGGCTTAAGACGCCTAACAGCTTCAGCGGTGGCGCAGTGTTCAGCCTCCGCCGCAACAGTGGCGATGCGGTGCTGGACGTCGTGGCGGACCGCTTGACGGAGTAGTTTGCGGGTTTGGCGCAACTCGGCCGCAAACCCCAAGAGCCGTCGGTGTCGGCCCATGACAAGGAGGGTGTCAGAAAATTCGGCTATGGAAAGTCGACATCTGCGTCTCCATGCCACAAATGGTGCGTGCAAAGCTGGTGGAGCAAGACCCTCGCGGCAACGCAGAATCTGACGCCGCAGCCACACCCTCCTCTGACGTAGGTTCCAGGTGTGTTCACTGAAGTGAGAGGACCGGCATGGACCCCGCTTGTTGGGGAAGGCTGCAGCCAACTCCCCATTGAGGTAGGCCTCCAGGACGGCCCAATGTCGATGCACATTGGCTGTCCATGGCACCGAAGGTGCCTGTTTCCAGATCTTGGAAAGTGTGATCTGGCCTTCCGGAGTGGACATGGCTTCCCTGTCAATCCGGACTCTATGGGAGCGACTTGCTGAGGCTCGAATTAGAGCTGACACTTCGACCTGTGCCGCGTAGTGGTCGGTATGTCCCTGTCCCCAGTCCAAGCCAGTCTGTACGCACGATGACTGCGGGCCTGCAATCCATGTACAGGGGATGCCAACGAAGTCGATTCTGGAGCCCGATGTGCCCGAGGGGGCGACCCAGGTAAGAGAAGGCCCCTGATGAATGTCTGGAAACGTGGCAGGCAGCCAAATGTCGTGTGACTGAAGGATCCGCTGGAGTCCGATAGGAACCGAACCTGACCCGGGGAGAACCAGTGTTCCAACACGTCCGGGGATGGAAGTGGAGAAGTGGGTATTGTAGTCCCCAAGGAGGACAACCTCATGCGCCTCACTGAACCGATGCAGGCGTTCATGGAGCTGAGCCCACCATGAGTCACGTTGTGGATCACAGGTGGTAGGCCCATGGACACAAACAAAGAGGACCTTCACCCCGCCCCGGGCAAAGCGCACAATCAATGTTCTCGGGTCGGCGAAAACGACAATGAAGTCCCCCGGTTGGAAGAACATCCTAGAACCCTTATCGCCAAGAAAGGGGAGGAGGCGACTAAACCAAATCTCAACTCCCAAGCATCCGTTCGGGGCTCTGCCCGAGCAGAAACGGATGTGAGACTGCGAGGTGATTGTGTCGTCGACAGTCACCCTCGTCTCTTGAAGAGCTGTAACGTGGATTTGGAGGGTATCGAGCTGTTCCCTCAAGAAGCCCGCCCTGCCTTTAAAGGATCGGCTGTCGTCTCCGGTAACGGTAGGATCGTTGAGTGTCTGAACATTGACAGTGAGGATCCTGAGTCGGAGCAGCCTAGCCTGGTCCTGCTTGTGTGCTTTTCCTGGGGCATAGCCGAACCATGTTTGAGCCTCCCGATCAGACGGAGGTATCGGAGAAGCGGCTGTGGTCGGATAGGTATGGGCCGCAGATCTGAGGCCATGCATGTGGTGCTGCCGTTCCAGTGCAGATCAACCACCACCATTGGGCTGAACCGTCGCGGATGGCCTGGGCGAGTCCAGCCGCTTGGTCGGTTAGGATGGCCTTGTGTGCTGTCCGTACCGCGAACTTGGCAACTGAGTCAGCAAGTTCGTTGCCTGGTTGGCCTTGATGGGAGTGGACGTGGCCGATGGTACCCTTGAATGCAGGCTGAACAGCACAGAGTAGCTGAAGTAAAGCCCGAGCGGCAATCATAAGCGAGTCTCCAGATTGGCTGCCCCAATTGCCATTGGCCTGCTGGAGTGCGGAGAGGCAGTCGGCATGATATGCCAGTGAGGGGAGGGTGCCGACCTGGGTCCCCCAGTAAAGCGCCCAAATCAGCGCAGAATATTCTCCTGCCAGGGCATTGTGCTCTCTGGCTCCTATGGAATCTGGGGAGTGAGATGAGGTTTGAACAACTCCTGCTTGCCAACCTAGAAAGTAGCACACAGCCTCTGACCAACCGAAGACGACGAAGGCCCAGGAGCTATCAGCCCCATCGAATGAGCCATCTGTGTAGATATCGACGTGCCCCAGGTTGCAGGATACAGCAGGCCACGTCTCTCTGTCAACAAACGAGCAGTGGCTGAGAAAGTCTCTGGCTGCGGGGTGGAGATCCCCGAGCTCCGGCAGGTGGTGGTGTAGTGGCCAGGAGTCACGGGCGACACATCGGGTGACCTGATCAAGACTTGCACCTATGTCAACGGAAACTGTTGAGAGGTCAAACGTGGGACACTGTGGGAGGTGCTCGGCGAGATTAATCGGCCTTGGTGGACGGAGGTCCCTGGCAGTCGCCCCTCCCTGACTCTGGGACTGAATGAGGCTTCGGTCAACAGCGTGTTGGCTAGGATCATGTCGGCTGAACTCTGCCTCACCAGTGTCACCCGCACCTAGCGAGTCGCCCGCTGGCTGGTGCTCTAGCAGAGTTTCGAGCAATGTCCATGCAAGGAAGAGCGGACGATCTGCACTTTCAAGTCTGCTACACTCAAGCAGAGTGTGCCAGGTCGAATCCTTGTCAAGGGAAAGGTCCTGGATAAAGTTGTGGAAGTCATCGTCCTGGTGCAACGGAGGCTTACTCAGTGGGCCTCCAGAGTGAAGGTTACGGCAGGGCGTAGGCACCGGACGGATTCCAGTACAGCCAGGGAGGCCCGGTGGGTTGCGAGCACAGGAAACGACAATGTTGGCTGGGCCGCCAAGTTGAACAGCGACGACCCCATGTGAGCGGAGCAGAGTCTGAAGCAAGACGACTGAGCAGAGGAATGGCACTCTGCTCAAAGCCCGGATGCTGAAGGCCAGGAAAGCGCCAGTGAGGGCGAGCAAAGAAAAGATCAAGCAGAAGGGGGCGAGAGCACAATCAGAGGTGTCCCCAGGTGGCCCTCTTGAAAGGGCGTGAAGCACAGTTACCCAGTTCCACATGGCAGGAAGGTGGCCCCTTCTGGGAGGTGAACGAAACAAGAACCCAACACTGACGATGAAGCAATTCCTTGGTGCATCTATACGCCGTGGTAGGCCAAGAGCAGCGCTGGTCGTGGTCGGTTGTGAGCCATGGCGTCGGGAGCCACCGGTGCCGGCATCATTCCCGATCGACGTGCCAATCGAGGCAGACCGTTGTGACGCAACAGTTGATTCCCCATCTTCGTGGGGCGCTTCAGATCCATCATCCCCATGAGGAGACTGGCCATCATCCTGGTCCGGGGGGCCGTTATCTCCATGCGAATGTGGGATGAAGTGTGCTGGCAGGAAAGTGAGGATTAAGACGTCTAGGTCGGCAACCCTAACATCCCTATCAACTGGGTGGACAAAACCATCCTGCTCAAAGTAACAGAGCACAAATCCCGGTGGGCATCTGCCGGCATACTGTTCGTGGAGTCTCGCACCTGGCAGAACGCCGTCATCGACAAGGAGGCACTCAACACGGAGGAGCAGGGGCCGTGCATCGACAAAACAGAAAGTCCTGAGGTCAGGGCTTGAACCAGCGTGCTGGTCGGGATCAAGGACAGCAAAAACATGGTCCTGGATTACCCCCTGATGGGTATAGGCCGGAGCCAAGGGCTCTGACGGGCACAGGATGAGAGCAGTCTCGCCCACACCAGCGGCAGCAGACAAGTCACGGCGTAGCTGACCCCGACGGGCTGGTGCGATTGCGAAAGAAAATGCAGCAGTGGGAGCGAGGACCCAGACATGCTCACTCGCAGGCGCAGGCGGAACCCATAAAGGGTCCCAATGATCGGCTGAGTGCAACATGGCAGAAAGGGTAGTTGTGGCAAAGTGTGGATGTCCTGGGGGGACAAAGATTGCCGTGTCCCCATGGCTAATAGGCACCTGGACCCCTTGCTGGATGGGCCACGGAATGTCTTTGAGGTAGACCTCTATCTCCGAAAGGGGGGAGAACCCAGCCGCTATTAGCAGTCCTTCTCTCTGCACCAAACCGGGAAGGTGGGCAGCATGAATCCATCCTCCTGCACGGGTGCTATCCAGGACGGCGATGGCTCCAGAGGGGTCCCATAAGGGTAAACCAACTAAGACCCCAACTCCCTCAAGCGACTGAATGGGGACATGGCCAACCCTGGGGAGGTAGCTGCGGACAGCCGGATTCCTCGCAGCACTAACTGCCTCAAGCACTTCGGTGGGCGTAATGCCAATGGGAATCCTTATCCGGACAACCTCGGCCTCATAGTGCTGTCCAAGGATGCAGAAGGTAGCTTCTGCGTATGATTGTGACATAGTCCCGACTTGAGTGGACGGAGCGCTGGAAGGGCCTTCACTCGGCTCAGCTTCAAGGCTTGTAGTCAAGATCGTCGAGGAGGCTATGTGCCCTCCGGTCAAAGTCGCTGGAGCTGAGCCACTATCAAGTGTCTGGGCTACCGGTGGAGGATCTGTGGCAGCATCAGCTGGGCCTGCATTGGTAGGCCTGTCACTAGTGGCGGGGCGAGAGGGGACGTATTCGGCAACTATAACGCAGCCTGGGTGGACGGCCGCATAGCGCTGTGAGCTGGGGTGTCCTACTAGGACAACTCTCCGGCCTGGTGGAGCCTGCATGTCGAGAATGTCAAGGAGTGCCCAGGCATCAATTCGTCCGTCTTCGAACGGGATGGTGAGCCAGCCATTGCGCAGGGGACGGCAGTCGACGATGGCACAATATGCTGCTGGATTAACGTGTTCGCACTCAACCACACCAATGATGGCACGAACTGGATGGCCATTGATCGCACAGTCCCTAGTCCTTGGGTTCGCCGGACACAGTTTGAACCCGGAGACAGGTAGGCCCAAACAGGCAGCGATCTGATGCTTGTACCTGGTCGGACAGGTAACATCAGTTTCATGCAAGACAGTCTGGCCGTCGTAGACTAAACCATACGCGGCAACTGGACTAGGGGGAACCCTAAATGGATCAGTGCTCCACCATGTTGGATCGCGGAGGCAGTCGGTAAGCATGATTGCTTGTGTGATGGGCAGACCCGCAGGCACGACGCGCACAGTGTCGCCAGATGCAAGATGTGTCTCTGCCCCATCAGCAAGGGGGGTCTGATCATCCCCAACATAGACGTCAAGAGCAGGTTGGCTAGAGAGGCCGATCGCATGCAGAAGGGCAAAGCGGTCCGCATAGGTACGACCGCAGTATGCGAAAAGTCGGCCATCCACAAGTCTAGTGTCAACGCAGATCGTTGGAGGTTGCGATCCCCAGCTGGGCTCTGCAATGAAGACACCGATTCCGGAAACTGGCTGGGGGCGAGCAGGATGTAAAATGGGAAACCGTCTTCGGTCCTCCGTTGGTCTAGCTTCACGGACTGCTTCAAGAGCTTCGGGGGGAACCGCAGGGAGCATGAGAATGGCTTCAACCTGGAACAAGGAGTAGTCAGGTGTGGCGACGACGAAGTGGAGTCGTCGTTCCTCCGACATGTGTAAGTGTCCCTCGTCGTCAGCTGCTGTAGGCTCTCTATGGTCGGGTGGAGCTGAGTATGTCCAATTGGAGCTATTTTGATCCCCATCACCAAAGGTGGGAAGCTGCTCCCTCCACTGGGAGACGTGACAGGAGCCCGAATCCCCGAGGAGTTTGTAGGTGCTAAACCAAGGCCAAAGATCCCAAAGAAGCCCATGGCTAAACCTGACGGGCCAAGAGTCGAAGCAGATGGAGACTCCAACAGGGTCAAGAAGGTCCTGAATTTTGTGGGAAAGGACGGTGGTGGCTTCAGGCATGGGGCCCTGGTGGGTAGTTCCGTCAGGACCGCGGGGCGAACGGCTCCTATCCCGTTGACAACCACCGGCTCCGTCGGTCCCAGACGATCCACTCGAGTCAGTGCATGTGGATTCAGAGTCCGCTTGCTCATCCTCCTGCTGCTGGCCCTGGAGGGCCGTGCTGCTCGGGTCAGGTGAGTTTTCAAGGAAATCTGCAATGTACTGAACTACTAGGATCCCAGCCTGTGGAACATGCACGATGGTGCCTTCTGGCCGCAGTTCATGTCGGCCCCCCTTAATGTTGACGGCATAGCCTGGTGGGGCCTCAGTCTCGAATCTGGCACACAGACCATCAAAGTCAATTTGCCCTTGGTCCGCTAGTATCCATTCGATATCTCGAAGGATCGGTCTAGTGTCGATGATGACTATGTGCATTCCAGTGCTACTCGCATCCCTGGCAGGGCTGTTGACACTCCGAGTGGCGACGCATATCGCCTTGCAAGTGTGGCCGAAATGTTCGACATCCTCAACAGAAGGGCTGGACAGATGGAGGACAGTGTCTGCTGGGTGATATCCGAGCAGTCCGGTGGCAACCCTGCGAAACTCAAGAAGGGTATGTGCAGGATTCGGCTCGTACGAGATGACTCTGGGCTCACCATCATTGTATACAAGCACAGCAGACCTGACAGGTCCAGGGTACATAGGGCATGGCATAGCCCAGTGGCGTTCAGAGCCCAACAGCTCGTCGAAGGGATAGAGTGGGCCCGGCCAACGGCCGTCTGGCAGGAACGTGAACAGGCCTCCATTTTCAGGGACTATTTCTCTGTCTGCTGGTAGAGGTCGATCGGCAAGGAAAATGTTCAGCCTGGGCTCATCAAAGAGCGACACTAGGGCCAGGAGGGAGGCTCTGGAGAGCCGATCAGGCACAACTATGCTGAAGAGTCTGCCGTCAACCTGTCGGAGGTCGGCTAAGACATGGCACAGAGTCGTAGCCCATTCCGGCAAGGACAGGATGCACGCGAAGCGGTTGTCCGGTTGCGGTTCGACCGGAAGGAGGGTATCGAAGTAAAGGGACTGGTCCTCATTCCGTGCCTCCTGGACTTCATTGAGCGCGTCATCTTGCTCGCAAGGCACCCGCAAGACTAGAGGGAGAACCTCGGCCCTGTACCTAGGCGCAAAGACAAGGAAATGACCGTGCAGGAAAGTTGGAGGCGGCACTCCTTGTGGCCTGTCCCGTGTGAAAGTGGCCGGTGTCGGCACATGTGCTTCATCATCATACCGGGCTGGTGGGTGCACATCCCGATGTGCATCTACCGTTCGCTGCCATGGGACTCCTTGGTGTCCACCCGGAGCCTGGTAGGGGTTACGCATGCTGCGAGCGGCGTGGCTGTCCGCTGAGTCAAATGCAGACCCCTCATGGATACCCTCGGGTTCTTGCGGGGAGTCAGGCATGTCTTGTGGTGCAAAGTCAACATGCAGGACTCCGCCATGATGCACTACAAAGGAGTTCCCTATCTTAGGGAGACCCCAAAGGACAGGCCAAAACCCAAAGGGAGGGTGAAGGTCAAGGAAACTAACGATGTCCTGTTCCCCAACTGCAGGAGCACTGGAGAAGTACAGTGTTGGTTCCTGGCCGACGGGCCGTCGGTCGATTATGACAAGAGCTCCCGGTAGCTCAGCATGGTCCGTCTCGACAGTGCTTCGTCGGGCAGCGACGAGTCCAGCAAGGAGGGAACCTCGGTAGACATAGGCTGAGATGCCTTGTCTGTCGGGACGGCACAGCCTAAGTGCTTCGGGTCTGCAGTGAAGTGCCGAGGCAACATGGGCCTCCAAGCTTTCGTCGTAGGCACCTTGGTGAAAGATGGGCCTGGGGACCTGGGGCGCGACAACGAGCCATTGATCGGAAACATCTTCGCTGACGATGCAACGGATGTCGGCCGTCAGGAAATCACGGTCTCTCAGACTCGCAGTGGAGGTGGGTTGCCAATGTGGCTGCCCATACACATCAACGAATTTCAGGGTATCCCCAGTCGTGAGGTGAATGGGTCTCGTGGAGCAGAGTGGTGCGGTACAGCCAGTTTGGAAGGCATCCCAGGGCTGGCAGGTATGTCTCTCTGCATGATCGACGATTTCCGAAAAAGGAGGCCTCCGGTCAAGCATGGCCGCATAGACCGGGCCACTAACCGCAGAAAAATCGAAAATCACTGTGGCGATTCCAGAATGCGCCGTCCATTGGGGCACCATCAATAGGGATATGTATCCCTCCTCAAGCTGTGGCTCTACGAAGTCAACGTCGGCTGCAAAGTAGGCTCTACTAGGCCCAAGTTTAGCAACAACTGATTGGAGCAGAGCAGCGGCTTGAACAGGGAAGTCGGCCTTGACCTGAGCAGATTGTGTGGGAAAGCCCGGGGCAAAAAGCACACATTGTATCTGAAGCTCGTCGGCGGGGTGGCTGACTATCCCTGGCAGTGATCCAAGGTCATGTTCATATCTGTCTCTCACTGGTGGAGTATGAGGACTGTCTTCACCGAAGCCTGGACAGTCTGTAGCAACTGCAGCTGCTGTAACGGCTTGTGCTGTGTCGCTGTCACCTGGCATTGACCAGACACACTGGGGTAGGGACAGCATGGACATCAGGAATAGAAGGATGCGGCCAAACTTACTCTGTACTCCGGAGTATGTCCTTTTCCGACCGGAAGCACGCCATTTCAGAACAGTAGCCTTTGGCACGGCAACCTCGACAAAGGGACGGCATATGTCAGGTCCCATGGGGGGGCAGGTGGCAAGCAGGAGTTTGCCAATGGAGGTTCTGTGCAATCTGGTGGCACGACCCGCAAGGCGGGTCGAAACTGTGAGGAAGAGAAGGCCAAAGAGTGCCCAGGCAGATTGCAGTTGGTGCTCGCACCATTCGCACCAAGAGTCAAGGCGCCAAAATGTCGACCTGAACTGGTCATTGCGGTACCCCGAGGTGGACAAAATCGTAGGTCTGTCGTCAGAGACCTGGCTGGGTCTGCAGCCAAAACCGGCGCATTCGTACCCAGCCTCATCGAAACCACAACAGCCCTGGGGACTAAACCCTACAAGGGAGAGGTGGTGTGAGGGAGCACAGGCCGAGGCCCCAGAGCCACCGATGCCTCTGTTCGGCGCGCTGTGCTGATTCCTCCAGGGGATGGAACACCGTGGCTGAGGTGTTGCTGGCAGAGGGGTCGTCACACACACACAAACCCAGTGTGGTGTGGCAACCCGCGAGGAAGAAGGAGGGCACCGGTATACCTCTGCCCAAGACAAGAGCATGATATACCCGGGCCTCATCGACAGAAAGTGGGTATTGATGCGACTGAAGGGAAGCTCAGGGAAACAGCCCATTGACGAGCCCAAGACCAGGAGGGGCCTAAGGCTGACAGAAGAAGAGGATTCGCAAGGAGGCTTCGGGCTGGCGGCGAAACAGAGGTGAGACCGCAGACCTCCTCGGACTTCACTCGCAAAGGTTCCAATGTGAGGGCATTGACCGACGAAAGTGCAGGCAGGTGGAGATTTCGCCCAAGAAATCTCGCACCGCTCTTGCTTCACCAGTCTGCCAACACAGCGGCCCCGATGCGATTGATTCCGGGAAGTCTGCCTACTGCAGGTCATTCTAGATTGCCAAACCCTGGTGAAGGAACGCCTTCTGCTTGGTGGAGCTCCTCGTTGTCGTCGACATAGAGGGTGTCGGAAGGCTTTCCTGAGTCGCCTTGTGTCTCCCTGGGATGATTCCCGCCTGGGACAACACCAAAGGGGTGCATGGCCGTTCCCCGTTCCTTTTCCCTGCGTTCTTCCAACTTGTCGCTCAGACTTTTGGAGCTGGCATGTCCATGCTGTGGGGATGCTTTGGTCGCTGTTTTGACATCTTGGCGCGGAGGGACTTCTGAGGCCGGAACCCTTGGCTGGTTGAGGTCTCGCTGTCCAGGGTGCATCGGTGAAGCACCAGAGCCCTTTGTTGCACCAAAGTCCTTGGCAGCACTGGTGGGCGCAGTTGCTTCCATCTGGGGCTCTGGGGGAGGTGTCACCACAGGGCCCGTTGGAGTTCCAAAACCTGGTGGCCCGGCTGCTCCTGGGATCATACCCGTTGTCGCCTGAGCAAAGGCAGCCCGGGCTGCCTGCATATGCATAAAGGAGGCCGCATCTGCATGTCCTAGTAGTTGTTGGAGAAGTTCGGGTCGCAGCTGCTTGAGAGCACTCTCTGCTTCCAGAAGGGGGTCTCGTGGTACTGGACGCTGGCTGGGGGATCGCGGCTCCCGGGTGGACGACTCCATAGAACGTTGGATGACTCCATCGAAGTCGATCTCCATCGGCTTCTGCCAGTCCTCCTGCAACTGGCTCCATCCATGCGTGGCCTCTGTCGTTGCCGTATCCACCGTGCTCGGAGGTTCCTCCGTCTCTCCCAAGATAACACCTTTGACTGCAGCTCGAGCCGCCTCCTGTTGCCTGGTCGCTTCCAGGAGCTCTTCCTGGTACCAGGCCAGGTCCTTTTGGTGCCGGACATATTGGTGGATGTAGTTGTTCTTCATGTCCTCCATGAACTGGTCCCATTGTTGGATGTTCATTTCCTGGTCGGCAGTGATTTTGCGGACTCTGTTCTCCGCCTTCTTTGCCGCTGTCACCGCTCTCTGGAGTGCCTGCATGGATCCAGGTTGGCGCTGTGCAGGGATGGAACTTGTCGCTGGAGGTGCCTTGGGAGTCACATGAGTGTAGCTGGGGAAAGTCGGCGTATACTTTCCATCCTGCTTCGCCTGCCTCCACGGAGCTCGCGGAGAGTATGCTCCCCGCCACAAGGAATAGGAGCCATTTCCAGAATCCTTGTTCCATCCTTGCTGGTCGGCGGCTTTGTCTCCTTTGTGGCCTTTCCATGTCTTTCCCATACCCACACCGGCAGGGCCTGTGTGGTGGAAGAAGAGCAGAGCGAGGTCCCGCGGGAAAGGAGCAGCTCCAGCTGCTTTCGCTGCACGCACACGTGCTCTCGCCCGAGACCGTCGTTGTCTCAGGCGGCGGTGCCAGTTTGGTGATGGCTGCGCCGTCGAGTCGTGCCTCCTTGGGCACTGGGGCTACAGTAGATCCAGCCGCTGCTGGCGATCTGAGCCCTTATACATATATATGTATATATATATATACACATACATACATACATACCTATACAATATTTACATATATACATATGTATATGCGTGTGTATACATGTGTACATGTCTTTATGTGTTTATTCAGTCGTTGCTGTGCTATTATCGCCACGGCCTCACGTTGGGATATTCCGGATACTTGACGTCGTCAGTCTTGTCCAACTTGATCTCACCATGTCAGTTGCTACCGATCCCAGCCTGCAGGTCACTTGAAGATAGCCTGCTAAGAATAAAAAAACACAAGAATGACCTCAGCTCCAAGCTGCGATGACCAAAAGCAAGCACACCATCGCGAATCAACTCGACTCAAGAAACTGCACCCAAATCTGCTCTGCTTTACCCTCTATCACACACCTAAATCTGCTTCCGGAGGTCCCTCAGAACTTCTGCAACTTCGTCGATGCGCCTCGGATGGACACCCAAATCATGCATAGACACATAGACATTACACTGCGTCGGATTCGGCCCGAGATCAGTTTTCATCAGAGTCAAATGCAACTTCAATGGTTCAAGGTGCTGCAGTCTTCAGGACCGCATATTGTCGCGGCGACTAGCCGCTAGCCAGAAGTTATGTTTTCTCGGGAAAATCTTCGGCGTGTTTGCTGCATGTCCGCCTCACTGACGCTAACCACTTCAAGTTCCAGCTTGCATGTCAGAGCTTGAAGCCTCAACACCTCTTAACTTTCCATTCGCGGCATATCCTTGAATTCGATTGTGATGGGGGCATGCGGATTTGATCTAAGATTTCACGACTCTTTGCCAAGTCGCTTGTGCGGGGCGTGGTCGGTAAACACAGCCAGCGCATCAGTGTACCTCGCACACCCCGCCCCCCCCCCCATCAACAGAAAAATGGGCAACCTATCCTCAAGCTGTGCGGCTCAGTCCTGCTTTTGAGACTGTCGAGACATGCTGTTGGGTTTGAAGATTTTGTGCGCTTCGAGACCCCTGACTGGATACTTAACGGATTCAGGGTGATTCAGAAAGCACCGACTTGGGAGTTTCCGAAAATTAAGGGTACCTTATTTTGGGGTCCTTCTAATAAGGGTCATACTGTTGCGGGTACTATACTAGGGTACCTGTTTCTGAAAGCAGCGACTTGGGCACGGCTTTGGTACACCGCGCTCCCCCGTTCCACCCCGAATGGAGGCGATGAACTGCGCTGCCTCCGCGGGAAAATTGTTCACAAGTATCGATTCAGGATCTGTCGGGTTTAGGGATGTAGGGTGTTTAGGGTTTAGGGAAAATTGTGCACGAATCGATACTTATTCGACGTCAAGTCTTGCTTTTTGAGGCGGTTTTGGGTTTTTAAGGTATGAAGAGTGCAGCTGAAGACTTGGGAATCGAGGATTTAGCCCGAGAACGGGCACATTGATTTTCACCACGTCACCCATGACACCTGGAGAGCCCCAGAGGCGGCATCAGCAAGTTGCATGGACTCATCTGCAGGATTGCATGATTGCACGTCCGAGCTTTAGCAAGGGCCCCTGCAGTCCGTTCGGCTGTGACGTAAGAGACACATGGACCTTTCGAGGTGTGAACTGATGTTTCCTTGCAACCAACCGTGCCTTGACGTACAGCCCGCGATGTTGGTTGGCTACCTGGCAAGCTGAGTTGGAAAGCTTACATCCACTGGGGATGCACTCCCGCAGCCTACACCCCAAGTGGAAACACCGCAGAATTCACCCCAACAGTTGGACCCACTGCAACTCCTACGAAACCCGAATCCTGGAACTGCCTGCCTTCACACAGCGCTCTGCGCCCCGTTTGTGGCACTCCTGCACAGGCAAACGGCAACGGAACTCCCGGAAAAGTACCCACTTGTGTGATCTAGACTCTGGCAGGATCTAAGATCGACCGATCTATGTATGCTAGCCCTTGTAGTCATACAATTGAGGCAGAAGTCCAGCAAGTAAGGTGATCAAACTCGACGAAGCCCTTGTAGTCTTGCTCCTTCATTTCACTCCCTCTCAGTTCCTGGTCCGTTCCAACTCTGGCTTTGACATGTGTTGTCGGATGAGACGATAGTCTTGATGCAACTAGAGACTAGTGTTTTGATTGAGAGCCCGGAACTGAAGTAGCCGTTTGGGAATTCAGAATATCAGGGCAGCGGTCGTTATACTCAGGATCCCATTTTTGAGGACAGATAGCCACGCAGAACCGATGCAACACAAACTGCTTTTCCTGTCCAGAACCTGAGTCCAAAGCGAGAAACACAGAACACAATAGCTTGCCCCCGACATCCAAAAAAAAGGAAGCACTCAAACCCCTAAACGAAACCAGAGCGACCACCGGCAAAAGGCAGCCCGCCTGCAGCGCAGCATTGTACCTGAAGCCGTGGCTCTCGGGTGCCGGAAGGGCTTGGTGCTTTTAGATCTTGGTATGAAAGTCGCGCAAAATCCCTTATGGAGCCCGAAATCTGCAATGGTTTGCAGAAAGCTCGCCCTATTTCGGGAGCACTCAGGCGTGTCCTCCTCCATGTTGGAGAGGCTGCTGACGTAGTCCTGCTGGCTCCGATGCACTGCTCCCATGACGGAACCCGACAGCCGGCCCCGGCTTCGTCAGGTTCGGGGGGCGGGGTAAGCTTTGTAAGCTTTTGGGCATTGGGTGTAACGTCCACGTTCAGAGTGGGGCTTATGGCTTGCAGACGGTGCCTGCCTGCTTCTGCTCGTTGAATTGCATCATCGTCACCTCGTGTGCAGCCCTTCTGCAAGAACCAGGTTCGAACCACACCAGGAGGCAAAACAGACATGGTAACCAGATACCTTGTCCAGCAAAGAAGAACTGACTGAGCGAATATGCACATAGAGACGGAAAGCAGAAAGGAGCGGCCACCCTGCATGCTCTACATGCCAAGTAGTCTGAGGACAGCGCCATGCTTCGGGACATGCCCATCATCATGTCCTGCGGCTGCTCCGCGGGCATTGGGCGCAACACCACATCCCAAGCCCGAAACTCGGACCCAGAGAACCTGCGATGAACACATCCCCGTACAGTCCTGAAACAACTATAGACTCCAATGATCTACAATCTACTCCCGTTGAGCCCCCCTCGGTTGGAGCTCCGGAGCAGGCATCACGGCTTCGTCGGTGCTTCCCACGCGACGGCGCTTGGCCTCCTCGGTCGGAGGGACAGTGCAAGGCAAGAGCAGATGTCGTGCTGTTGCTGCGATCGCGCGCTGCCGTCGAAGCCGCAGGTTGCTGCTCTTGTGCTGTTGCTGCTGTTGCTGCCGGTGTTCGTGATGCTATTGCGGAGTGAAACGATGACAACGACCACAACAACAGCGGGGGCTGTGGTAGCGGTCGATGGTGATCATACATGATGATTTTTGTGGTCTTGGCGATGAAAGTGCTGTTGGTGGTGGTGGTGCTGGTGGTGCTGGTGGTGCCGGTGGTGCTGGTGGTGCTGTGGTGCTGGTGGTGCTGGTGGTGCTGGTGGTGCTGGTGGTGATGGTGATGCTGGTGGTGAGGTGATGACGACTGCCCCCAAAATCATGTCAAGTAACCAAAAATGAGTAAGCAGAGAGGCAGAAGGGAATTGCAAGACTGGACAAGCACCAGAACGCCAAGCATTGCACGAGCAGCCACGAGCAAGCATGGACAAGCACACAATGCTCACGCAGAAACGCAAAAGCAGGAGTGTACGAACACCAGAATGCATAGTTTCACCAGAAAGCATAGTTTAAAGGCCGCATGTTCATGCTAATCCTACTGTCTTGCTTGCGCAACCTGAACTTCCACCGTCTGCCGAGCGCCCGGCTGCACTCTCCATGATGGAAAACAGACGGCACGACGACAAGTCCGTAGCCGGCCCCCCTCCGCCCTCAACTCGAAAGGCGAGGCCGGAAACAAGCGCTTTGTGAAACAGCTGACTTCTGATACTCTAAGAAGAAACCTTACGAGGGGGACCAGCTTCTCAACTTTGTTCTGCTTCGGCCCTGGCCCCTTCATGTTGGGCCTTCGAAAGCATGTATCTCATGGGGGTTGCCATGTGCCAGGGAAGGTTGGGAGGCTTCGGTGCTTCGGCCCACCCCCAAAACCCCTGCTTGAGCCATGAAGCCCCGGATCGGTGCGACATCGGTTTTGGACCACGACCGCAATGCCGACGGCCTCGGCTTTGGGGCTTGAGGGTCTCGATGCATGGAGACCGAGACAGGCAAGACTGCAGGGCCTTCAAGTTCACCTGCAAACTAGACTGGGGTCCCAAAGCCCACCTTGCTGTTGATCTTCTTGGCGCAACAGCTGACTTTTAAGGTAAGTAAGCCAGTTTAAGCTCAGTTGCAGAATGGCTCTGGAATCCGCATGTAAGACCATCGGCCCGAGTCTTTTTCCGCTCAGTCGAAGCACCTGCTCCGGGCTGCTGCTATCAGAACCCATGAGGCTTGGGGCCTCCAACCTGGAATCTCGGGTGTCGGCGCCTTTACTTGGGTAGGGTCGGAGTCGATCTTCATACACTCCCGGATTTGGCAGAACATCGCGACATTTCGCAGGCCCTTTAATTTTTTGTTTTCTCCTGCATCTTACAAGCCTCGCACTCGGGATCCCGTCAAGATTTGGGGACTTTCTCTTTGTCACTTTTCAACCTTTCCAGCTCACAGCCGGCTTCCCTGGATCTTTGCTTGATCAGCTGCTGGTCTTCGCCAACAGCTCGCTACCATGAAAGTATAAAAACTTTTACCAAAGTCAACTTCTAATCCCTTGTCAACAAACGGGCGGTCCACACTATTTTCCCGCTGTGCCTGAGCCGTCGTTTGACCTACGGAGACACGCAGTGAAACTAGCTAAATTGGGCGCACACAGGAAATTGAAATGTCTGTTACTTTCGGAACTCTCTCCCGAGTTGGTTGATCAGCTTCTTGAACACTTTGTTGACCCTGTGCATGGAAGTCCCAGAAAAGGCCGGAAGACAGTTGGAGTGATGAGTCTTCATGTTGATGATCTCATCATAAGTGGGACCCCTGAGTTCCTCACTTGGTTCCTTAAGAAGACGAAGATAAAGGAACACTTCACTGTCGGTCATGAGGACAAGAACGACCTTACGTTCACCGGACAGCGTGTTCGTTGGGTTCTTGATGCACAATGGAAGAAGAAGTACATATCGATCGATCAAAAGCTGTGTGTTTCCGAGCTTGAGGAGATCGTCATACCGAGGCATCTTAAGGATGCCGAGGCGTGTGACAAAGCTCTCCATACCTCTTATCGCTCTTTGCTTGGTAGCATCAACTGGCTTCAGTCGAGGACGCAATTTCAGGCATGCTATCAGTTCTCTCGCTTGGCTTCAGCATCTGCTGCTCCGACCGTCGGTCACTGCAAGGAGTTGAACAAGTTGTGTCGACAAATACGCAGTGAAGAGGTTGAGTTGCGGGTGTGGCCAGTGAAGGGATCACCGAGGATTCTTGGAATTCCTGACGCAGCTTTTCGGAACAACAGCGACAAGTCCTCACAGAGGGCGATGACTATTTTCATCGCAGATGAAAGGGTCAAGAATCGAAGGGACACCCGAGGCTCATTGGTCTTCTTCGAATCAACCAAAATTATGAGAACGACCCTTAGCACTACTGTCGCTGAGCTTTATGCTTCGATGAAGTGTTTTGGTACCTGTCAGATGCTTCGTGGTTTGTGGAAGGATATTAGTGGTCTTGATGCTGAGATTCACATGCGAGCCGATGCTGACAATCTCGTGACTCGTGTCTACCGCTTCTACTACTCACTCACCCGAGCAACAGGAAACCATTCACATGATTCAAAAGCTGAGAAAGGAAGCTTGTTCAGGGGCGATTGCTGATCTTTCTCAAGTTCGAACCGAACATTGTCTTTCTGACTGTCTCACGAAACGAAGCGCTCATCCTAGAAACCTCCTGAACTCTGTTCAAACTGGGTGGTTGAAGGAAATCGATTCACATCCTCCTTTTCGTTCTATGATTGAGCACAAAGCCTTTTTGAACGCCTGGCTCCGTAAGGAGTATGCGGTTTTGAGTTCTGCGCAACATGTCATGTTCCTGCAGGAGCGTTTGTGAGTCGGGTCTGCTTCATGAGTGAGCTGTCAGAGCAATTCAGTGCATGTGGTTCATGAAGAGTTGTTGGTGTCTTTTTAAATTTGTGCCTGCATTGCTCAAATCAGCTGGTTCAACATTTTAGTGAGAAAGTAGCCCACAACTTCCACTTCTGTTACCAGCATGGCTGCGGCAGGACCCTCGATGGATGCTGGACGCTCCTCTTAGGAGGAGGCACTAGCGCAGGTCTACTGGACACCGAACAACGGATGCAACTTCAAGGTTGACGTTCGCACGGGTGTCCCGGACTTTGCCATGTATCTGAAGAGCGCGTCCTGGGTGCCGCGTCGTGTACTCCGAACAGTTGGAGATGACGGCGTGGCTACCTGGCTACCTACCCCAAAGATCGTCCCGGAGCCTGTTTCCCGTTTCTACGGACAGCAGGACACCACGGCGTACTTCCCTCGGGGGGAGATGGCCACGGTGGACATTCTGGAAGGACAGTTGGCATTTTTGTCACATGTCCGGCGCTATGAGGAGAGCCACCCTGGAACCCATGTACTGCAGCACGCAGCGGCTCTTCAGAAGCTTATGGCTTATTCGTGAAAATGAGCTTAAGGAAGAGCGGGAGCGGCAAGCCACCACCTCCGAAGGAGCCACCAAGTATGCGTACCAGGCTGGGGACACCGTCCACGGCAAGATCGACGCGCATAAGGCCCAGCAGCAGGAGGAGCTCAACGAGGTTCTCCGCAAAGCAAGGACCAATCCATGGCATCTTTTTGTACATGGTCTCTTGCACATGGTTGACGCTTCTGGTCAGAGGATGCTCAGCTCCTATGGCAATGCCCTCGTGCAGGTCACCCCCTGGCATACAATGACTACCTCTATGAGGGATTCACTGGGAGGTGAATATACCTGGGCATCCTGGCTACAGCATCCCCTGTCGGGGTATTCGTTGCATTTGAAAGCCTTTGAAACGGGGAAGTTGCAAGGAAATTACCTCGTCGAGATGCAGAAGAAACCGAAGGTTTACTCCAACGGTTACACTTCCCCATGGATGAACATGAAGTGTCATCCCGGAGGACTTGCTGAGATGTTGGAGACCGTCACCATTGCGGCGCAGAACCCGTGACGACGATCCTCGCTCAAAGATGCCCAAGACGGAGGATCCTGATTACTCTCGCAAGCTCGAGGCACACAATGCTTTCCTCAGGGAAAGGGATGTGTATGCCGAGATCGGTTTCGTGCGAGAGGATTTTCAGATGCTTGTCGGCGTCATCAATGAGGCCTATGGTGTAGACTTCTTCTCCTACATCCAGCGCCATGCAAACAACGTGGAGATTCGCCACAAATACCTGGTGAAAACTCCTGAGGGTTACGGTCTGTTTGACTCCACCCTCAAACAACCCTTCAATGGTCGCTATGTGCTGGCAGCTTTGGATAGGGTGTTCTCTACAGCCGAAAACAAGGACTTTAAGTCAGCCTTATAACCAATGTGACTTCATGTATCATGCGGGCCTTTCTTTAAGTCCACTCAAATATGTCTTTCAATCACATATATATTAAAAGTGGAAATGAGACCTGTTAGAGAGCTTACGAGCCTCAGAAATAGCAGCACTCGGACAAACTACGCTCGACAGAATCTTTTCTTTCGGTATGGCAAAGCCTCTCGGGGAAAGAAGTGCATGCTCATGATCCCCTTCGGGATCCCATCACATGTTGGCACTTCGCCAACAGCCCCTCCGGGCTCGTAGAAAAGTTATGGGGCATCTTTCACCCCGCAAAGTTTGGGTGGGAGTGGTGGGAACAAACTTTGCTGCACGGAAGGTTCCCGCCCACCCACCCTATGTTTGAGCATGCGCGGAACAGCAAGGATTCGTAAAAGTTCAAGTGGAATCTCATGACACATGAAGCGGTTTCGAAAAACTTCTTCAAAACTTTCGAAACCTACCAAAAAGGTTATAAAGCCTTATGGGACTAGTTTGTGATTTTTAGCGTCCCAAAAACGGCTTATAACCAATGTGACTTCATGTATCATGCGGGCCTTTCTTTAAGTCCACTCAAATATGTCTTTCAATCACATATATATTAAAAGTGGAAATGAGACCTGTTAGAGAGCTTACGAGCCTCAGAAATAGCAGCACTCGGACAAACTACGCTCGACAGAATCTTTTCTTTCGGTATGGCAAAGCCTCTCGGGGAAAGAAGTGCATGCTCATGATCCCCCTCGGGATCCCATCACATGTTGGCACTTCGCCAACAGCCCCTCCGGGCTCGTAGAAAAGTTATGGGGCATCTTTCACCCCTGCACTCTTTGCCCCGTGACTTTGAGAACTCTGCCGCTGATGAAGCACACAATCCGATCTTCAAAGTACTCGCCGAACACAGGGAACCTCCAGTCGGACCTCGAAGGCCCATCGCCTGGATTCGACTTGCTCGGGACTCGAGCGAACCACGAGATCGCCGGTCCCAGCGAGTCGGCACACTCGTAGTGAAGCAAAATGCTCCTCCATAGATCATCGCGTGAAGACCCTTTGATCATCGCAGACAAAACTCCACTGTGGTCCACGTAAAAGACGACCCTCTGATCATTCAGAAAATCTTTCCAGACATGTCGGGCCGCCACCACCGCGAAAAGCTCGGTAGGACCTATCAAGTGTCTCTTCCCCAGTCCCGCCCATTGCTCGACGACCGATTCGTCCAGGTAGCACCCGAACGCCCTCGTCTCATAGGGACCAGTTGGAAGCACCCGATACATGACACCTCCGATTGAGCAGCTAAACTTGTCGCCCAGCTTGTCGCATGCACCATCAGTGAAAACGAGAGTCTGGCCGCCAACGGGAAGAACCTGGATCTCGCGTGGCCGGCCCTCAAGCATCCTCTCCCTCAAGCTTCTGAAGACAGTAGCGTCCAAAGAAGATAGAACGTGACGGTGACGAGCACTCGAAAGCCAGCGAATCTGAGCCAAAGCCAAGCGTCCCTGTCGGCCCATCAACTGACTCTCCGAAAACTGTATCCGGCCAAACAAAGAGGGGATCTGCTTTGGATCAATACAGCCATCCGCAAGGATCTTGTCGATCGAAGAGGCAATTTCCTTGGATCTCTCAGGCTTGTTTCTGACCCTCAGCACTCCGCCCTCCGTGTCAGTCGCGTCCAGTCGGACGCCCAAGACGTCGGCCGCCTGGAGAAGGGAAGGTCCTTGTCGCTCGCCCAGTCAACTCCAAAAAGTCGCAACGCTGCCTTCACGGAGGAGTCATGGTTCTCGGCAAGGGCCCTGACCTCCACCGACGGAAAATCGTCGAAATAGCTCACCGCAGCGAGCTTCAGCTCCCAGAGAATCCTTTGCCACAGCCTCGAAAACCTGTTGAACTGCCCGACCGAAGCCAAAGCCCCGAACGGCAACACGCGGCAGACGAATCCCTTTGTTAAGCCGTCCGCTGGATCCTTCAAGGTCACCACGCACATCCGATGGTGTTCTGGCCGGATAGCGAACTGTTTATAAGCTGAGCGCAGATCCGTAGTCTTCAAGACCGGCGAGCAACGACGAGTGTCTTGCTGCCAATAGGAATGCAAAGGACCAGACAAAACAGAGCCGTCGGACTTCCGGAAGAAAACTTCGCGTCGGCCCAAGCTGGCCCTCATCAAAGCCATACAGGCCCAAGTGATTTCATCAAGCGCGCGCAAACCTATCCTTTCCATCACTGTCCAAGCTTGATTGACGGCATTCTCGGACAGGTCGTCGATGGGTCGCAATTTGTTCTTTTGCCTGATGGAGAATCTGCGCACAGGTATCCACTTGGAGTCAAACATGTTCTGCAGTTGTTCCCACGTGTAGGGCCCATGCAACCAGCCTTTCTCATCGGCTTCAGCACAAGTGAGATCCCAGAGCTCCTGATCATCCGGGTGGCTCGCATCTCCCGACACCTTGCCCCACAGGGCTGGCTTCAAGAACTTCGCATGATCAAGCAACTCGTCCACGGACATCGAAGAGGGTTTCGGATCAACCTCGAAGATGCCTTTATTTTCCAACGAAACTTCCGTTAGCGCGCGTTTGGGAAACCCTAACTGCGCTGCAGAAAGGACCCTGTGCAAAGCACTCTCTTTTTTCTCCTAGCGGACATGGGGGGTCGGTTCGGGCCCGATCTTCGGGCTATGTCGAAACGATGCCACTGGCATTTCAAACCAAAACTCGACCGCTGGTCGGTGGTAAGGCGAACGACTGGTTCACCCCCCCTACCAGGGGACAACCCGTACCACGGGGAGATAAAGTGAAACATGCTAGGACCTACTGGGTCACTGCAGCTACTAGGTGCTACTCTGCATTTGCACGGCCTACGGCCTATATACAAAAGCGCACTCTGTGCTGAAAACTCTCCGCGGGAGAGAGCATAGGAGCGCTGCTCCTGGCAGCTCTGCTGCCAAAGCGGTGTCCCGGACCCCGCATACTATACAGGGTGTGGTGGGTGGGACAAAAACTTTTTTGGATCACAGATCCAACTCCAAGCCGAAAGCTGCACGGCAAAGTTTGTCTAGTGTCACTCACACACAAGTGAAAACACTGTTTTCCTTTTTCGACAAACTTTGTCTACACTTTCGGCGGAAAATAAAACCCATTCACGCACGCATGATGGATGCTTATTTTCCAACGAAACTTCCGTTAGCGCGCGTTTGGGAAACCCTAACTGCGCTGCAGAAAGGACCCTGTGCAAAGCACTCTCTTTTTTCTCCTAGCGGACATGGGGGGTCGGTTCGGGCCCGATCTTCGGGCTATGTCGAAACGATGCCACTGGCATTTCAAACCAAAACTCGACCGCTGGTCGGTGGTAAGGCGAACGACTGGTTCACCCCCCTTGAAGGCACTCGAAGCCTTACTCACCCCCCATCTAGTCCGCGCCGAGTGACAAAGCCAACGACACTGCGTTGGGAGGCAAAAATTGGCGCTCTGCGCCAAGCCGTTGTGTCTCTTCCCACCAGTCTCTGCTGGGGCCATCAGCTATATTGCTGTCTGTGGGGACTCGAAAGAAAGCGGCCCTGCACTGCAGGGATTCTTCGAAGTCCACCGCCTGCGAAACTATCGCAGCTCCTTCCACCTTGCGTGTGAAGGCCTTGTGCAGGGAGGTACGCGCTGCGTCGTTGTCTATCCAGACGAACAGGTCGCTGCCTGCTATGTGCTTAGCCCACATTTGCAGGCTGAGCAAGTAGGGCAGCAGCTCGCACTCGTAGACGAGCTGCTGCTTCTGAGCTCTGGCGGCCCACTGGGCTGTGACTTGGCTGCTGATCTGCAGCCCCCAGGTGAAGGCGATGCCTTCTCCGATGAGCACTGCTCCGAGGCCACACTTGGGCACGAGTCTCGGGGTCTCCCACTCGCAGGCCCCGTCGATGTACAGGTGCACTTTGCGGCGTGCATGGATGGACACTGTCCTGGGCGGTCCGTGCACGACTCTCTGCAGCAGGAACGCCATGGCTTGGCATTGCTGCTCTGTTAGGGGGACTTGCTCTGGTCCATCCCCAAGGACGTCGCCTACGCAGATCACTGCCATGCGAGTGTTACGACCCCAGGCTTGCTGCTCAGCGAAAATGAGCCTGCCGCGCAGGCTCTGCGCTTCCAAAGGGGACATGCTTCCGCGGGCGAGGGCCTCGCTGAGGACCAACCCCAGCTCTGCTGCGCGGGTTGGCTTGTTGCTCACTGAGATTTCTCCGAGGTGCTGCTTGGACAAGTCCACTCGCACGCCTAGCACGTCAAAGACTTCGCTGAAGTCTGCGTTCTTTTTGGGCTCTGTGGCCACTTGCCAACCCAGCTTGTGAAAAAGGTTGGACACTGCCAACGTGACGAGCTTTGAATGCGCGCTGCGCGTAAGGACGGTGAAGTCGTCAAAGAAGCTTGTCATGACTAAAGCAAGCTTTTCGCGGCCGATGGCTTTGAGCGCTTCGCTGCAGCGGAGGAAAGCGTGCACGGCGGCAACGGCGCCGAAAGGCATGCTATGTAGGTGGGCGATTTTGACCTTCCCACTCTGTGGGTCCAGCATGACGATGCACGCGAATTTCTTGTGTGCGGCCTGCACTGCAAGCTGCTTGTAGGCACTCTTAAGGTCCCAGGTCCTGCCTACAATGCGGTGGGCCCGCTCTGCGGGAACACCTTGGCGAAGCCACTCCAGGCACACTGCAAGAAGCTCGTCGATGCTATCGACTTGGACCTTCTCTGTGGTCCCACAGCAGCTGTTAATGAAGCTGCTTTTGAAGTTATCAATGGGGCGCACTTTGCCCTTTTGAACGACGCCGAAGCGGGACGATACTATCGTCTCGTGCAGCTGCCCTGGCGAGAAATCTTCCAAGGAGAGCCAGCCGTGCTGGCCTTCCTCCATAGTGCTTTCCCAGACCCTGTCCGAGATCCCGTCTTGCGAGGGGCGCAGAGCGCTGCGAACGCCTCGCATACTGATGCTTTGGGCGTTTTCCAGTAGTGACTTCTCGTCTAGAGAAGGTGGCAGAATCTGCACTGGCCACAACCCACTGGGTTGTATCCAGCCAAGCAGGGGAAAGCCTTCTCGCACCTGCTGGGCCAAAGTCTTGTCCGGAAAGTCGATTTCAGTCAGAAGCTTTGCTAAAGCTACTGTCTGCTTGGGCTTGGTGACGCTGTTCACCTGAGCGTCAATCGACGAACGTACCTCGGTCTCGCGGACTTGGCACTCTGTGCAAGTTCGAGAGATATGCATCGATGCCACCGTGCGGCGCTTGGCCAGCAGGACAGTGTCTTCGTGGACTTCGGCGGCAATGGCTCGCTTCAGGGATAGAGGCACTGCCTCGATGTCCCTGGCTGGGTGATCGATCAGGTGCGCTCTGCGCACCCAGTGTAGAGGCTGCAGCGGGATGGCGATGATGGCTTTCTGGGAGGCTTCAATCCACTGGATGAGCCTTGAGCCTTTTGGGAAGCAAGTCCACGACTGTGGAAGCTTCTGCGGAGTCTTCCAGCCTCGAAAGCACCGCCCTGCGGGGCCTTGGAGAGTGACTTTGTCACTGAAGTCTGGCTCGTAGCGCAGACGACGCAGTCGCTTGCGACTGAGAGGCGCTGCCCGGAGTGCTGCTGCGCATTGGTCGGCCGCGAGGGAAACCCAGACGGAACTCAACTGAGTAGTGTAGGCGCTTTCTAGGGATGTGGACCACACTGTGGAACCATCCACTGAGGCTCTGCCCCACGGCAGGTGTTTGTGGCCTCCGTCGCAGTCTCTGCTCAGACCTGCGAACCAATCCAAGTTGGAGAGGATTGCGGTACGCTTGCGGCGCATGCTGCCGAACATGCACGAGTCAAACTCTACTCTGTGAGCTGACTGCAAGGCCTCTCTGAGGCAGGGCATCCTCCACAGGAGGCTACGAGCCGGATTTTCTATGGACCAGCAAACGCCGCGCTGAGACAGGGAGTGGCAACACTGTGCCATAAAAGCGACTAGGCTGTTCGCGCTGCGAACTCGCGCGGCGTCGGCTCCTTTGAGGCCTTTAAGGCCCGCTGGGCGAGCTTCGCTGCGCAAGGGGCCCGGAGCTCCCGGCCTGGGAATCTCTCTAGCTCTGCTAAAGGTGCCGCAAGGGGGGGCCCAGTGGACCCATCTCAAATCTTGGTGTGAGAGCACTGCTCTCAGCAAGTTGCGACCCAACTGGGTGCAAAGGTCGAGCTGAAGGACCTTGAGGCCTCTGGCCTTGGTCCTGTGATCCACGGCGATATTCGAGAAACCTTTCTCGATGGCTGCCTTACTAAGGCGACCGAGGCCGCAGAAAACTTCCACAAAAAGCGGAGGCCGAGGGGTCGCTTGCGAAGCCGGCTCGGGAAGACTAACGCTCCGAGCGTTGTCTGCCAGCACGCTGTGCTGTTCGGACAAGAGGAGCACTGGGGGCTCGGCATTAACCGCGGGCGCGGCGTCGTGAGACGGCGCAGCGGTGGCACGTCCTGGCTTACTTGTTGCAGGCGGGTGCAGTGGAGGTGCCGAGGCCAAAGGGTCAGGGCTCTGCCCTGAACGAGGAGCAATGGCGGAAGAGCCCAGCGCTGCTGGGAAAAGAGCTGCAGGCCCTGTCTCTGAGGGCTGTTGCGGCTCTGCCGCGCTCGGTGCAAGGGTGCCTAGTCAGGCGGCCCCTGCGTTCTTTGGGCAATCTGCGGCTCCGTGGTCGGTGCTGCCGCAGCTCATGCACTGGTGCAGCCCCCTGTCGCACTGCTTGGGGGAGCCGGAGGTCTCGAGGTCGCACCCGCACTGCAGGTTGAAGCCGTAGCAGAGGCGCTTGCCGGACTTTGAAACACTGTTCAAGTGGCGAAGCTCTTTAGGCATGCTCGGCGGCCTGGAGCGGTCTGCGCTCTCATGGCGCTTGCCCTTGCCCTTTCCGCGGCCTTTCTTGCCGCCTTTCTTACCTTTGCCGGTCGTGCTACGACTGCGGTCTTCTTCGCTGCGCGCCGAGCTGCGGCCTTTGCCCTTGCGACCCCTGTCCGCCACTGGCGAGGGGAGCAGGTGAAGCGTAACAATCGGATCGGACCACATGTTCTCTACTAGAGAATCTAGTGGCCTCTTACCATCCTTGTCCGGCTTGCACCCTTTGCGACACTCTCGCGCGAGCAGCGTCCACAGTTCTTTGTCGGCCCGTACTACGTGCCAGCTGTTGCCGCGTTCCATCCCCGGCGGCGCTGGCCGGTTCAGGACGGAGAAAAACTGTCTCACGAGTCTCTCGTGAATTGTGAAATCCAACACGCCGACTCTGTCGAGCGCGAGACCTCGGCGCGTCAGCGCCTGCGTGAGCTTTAGCTCATTGCCGATCTCCACGTGCACGCTGTGCTCCTTTTTCTTTACCGTGATCTCCCCAGACTCTAGGGAGAGGAAGTCCTTGTCACGCCTCACTGAGGCGATCTCTGCATCCCGGCTGACGCACTGCGACGGCGGGATGTAACGGACGATGCCGTCCTGCAGCATGAGCGCGGCCTTGTCCACGAGGCTATTCGCGGGGTCGTAGTCACCTTCGATGACGACGCCCTTGAGGCGCGCAACTTGCGCGGCTCGGCGCTCCTCGCGCTCGTGCAGGGGCAGGCTCTTTGGGGTGACGCTGTCACCCTCGACCCTCATCTTCAGATCCTGGATACTGAAGGTGAGGCTTTCGAAGGCCAGGCGCCGCGCTGCGGCCTTGGTGCCTAAGGTCGGCTCTGCCGCCCCGAAGACCTTCTTGATGAGTTCTTCAAACTTCGCATCGCTGATGCGATCGGGTTGGTCGGCGACGCTGTAAGCGAGCGTGCCGAAGGTGCGGATGTCTGCCGCAAGGAGCTTCGCCGACTCGGCGGCTCCTAGGAGCTGTCCAGCTCTGCTGGAGAATTCCGCGACGCTGTCGACGAGGTTTGCCATTGTCCTGCAGGGCAAGAGAAGAAAACAGAGAGAGAGAGACACACACACTGTGCCGACTGCGGGACCCTACTAGGATAGACAGGCGCAAGAACTCGCTCTCTTTTCACTCTGCATCGAAAGACTTGCTGCTCCAGCACGTCTTGCAGTGCGGCCGGCCCGGGGCCAGGTCGCGAACTTCGCAACTCTTATACTTTTCATTCAAACAGCGACCACAGAGAAGCCTCTTGGCATTCTCACCGCGACTCGCGTGGAGCTTGCCACTGGCAAGATGACACCACGAGACGGCCCAGTCCGGGAGAGTGCACTGCACCTCCCTTCTGAGGCGAGGGTGCTCCTCTACCTCGGGCTCGGCGACGAACTCGTCTTCTCTGTCAGTGTCACTGGCACTGTCCTCTGTGTCGCTGAGCTCCTGCTGCTGCGAAACCTTCAGGGCTTCCACCCCCACTGGGGGTGCCGAGCCAGAGGAGGTTTTCCGGTGAGAAACCTTGCTAAGGTTCTCTCGCCTCAGGTTGAGCTGGCTGCTTGGCAGCGCGAATTGTTTCCCGAGCGGCTGGTCGGGAAGGAAGTCGCCATCTCTGATGGCAATGAGAACTTCCTCCAGAGCCCGCGCTGCGGGGATGAGCACGTTACGGCTGTACGTCTCGGTGCTCCGAGCACTGTCGTGCACATGGTGGGCGAGGAGCCTGCGCAGATCCAGGTTGACGCCAGCTTGCGAGGCCCACGTGAGGCAAGTCGCTTTGAGACTGTGACTGCTAAGGCGCTCTGCGTCTTCGCAGCCGGCGTTGGACAGCGCGCTGCGCAGCCAGGAGGTAATCTCTTGAGAGTTCATCGGGCGATCCGCTAGATCACCATCAGATGTGAATGCAGGGATCACTGACCCGAGCGGGATATCTCCACTGGAGCTGAGGCCCAACTTTTCTCGATTTGCGAGCCACTGACTCACCCAAGACTCTTCGAAGAAAACCACCGGGGCTACCAGCGGGAGCAGCAGGCGGCTTCTAGCCCCTACGGCGGTTTTCGCCTTGTGAACATTCGCCTGCATCCACACTGTGGCGCAGGGGTCCTCTGGAAGCTCAACTGAAAAGGAGGCAACTCGGGCCGCGTCACTGGCACGGGCGCATGCGAAGAGCATGAACAACAAGCCCCCAGACACGACACTGTCGTACACAGAGCCAGACAGCGCGATGCGCTCGAGAGTAGCCACCTCCGAAGCCTTAAGGGCGGGGGCCCGTCTCGGCGGAGGCGCGCTGGCTTCCGTGCTCTTACAAAGGCCCACGATACGGGAGCTGGTCACCTCCGACTCGAAGGAAAGACCGAAAACTCCCGAGCACCAGTTCAGACTCTGAATCAGGCTAGAGGGGCTGCTAGCCCCTTTCCCATTCCTCATCATCCACTGGATGTATCGCCAGGTGGCGCGCTCTGACACTGGGAAGGGCACCACCACTGGGTCTTGGCAGTTTGCCCACTGGACAAAATTGCTGAGGGAGTTCAGACGACGAACCACTGTGTTGGTGGCTTTGTAGCTGAGCGCTGCCTCTATGCTGAAGTCGAGCTCGTCCAGGTCGACGCAACCGGCTTCGTCAGCACACTGTGAGACGATCTCGAAGGCCTCTGGCCAGGCTTTTACCAAAGCCGTCAGTTTGAAAACCGCGCTATCGCGGCGGTCGCCTTCGTACGCTGTACGACGGCAGCACACCTTAAGTGCGAAGGCCGTGTCTTCCGCTACTAGCGGCTGGGTGCTAGCGGAAGCTTTCCGCTTAAGCATCAGGCTTGACTCGTGCAACACTGGCACGGGGCCCACGGAGGCGGGGCGAGTCACTGACAGCTCCCAGGGCCAGCTTGCATTGCGCGCAAACCATGAAGCTGATTCCCACGGCTGACGAGCACCGGCTCGGCGTGGTATAGACGACCAAAGGTTACTAACCTGGTCGTTGAAATCGCCCTCTGGGGCGCTGCCCCTGGGCAGCATCCTTGACACAAGGAAGGGGAGCACTGCTCAAGCCAACGGCTGTTGTCCAGGTGGCTTTCAAGAAAAGGCTACCAGCACACGAACACAAGTGCACTCACTCTGAAAAGCTCAATTCAAGCGACGCGCTGCGACCCGCACCCTCCCCATTCAGTCCTGAGGGAGGAGAGAAGGAAAGGAGAGAGCTGGGAAGAGTGAGGCTTAAAAGGCTGCGGTAAAAACGCACTGAAGAGCGCAGGCTCAGATGGTGACACTGCGCTTAGAGTTACCTCTTGAGGACCTACCAGGTCTCGGGGCACTGCGCACAAACCTACTAGGCAAGAAGAGCCTACTAGGCAAAAGAAGCTTCAGTCCTACAAGGTCTGTGTGCACACGCAACCTGCGGTGTTCTTTTTATTGACCTCGCGATGCGAGTCTCTGGGCGGAGCCCGGTTGTCGAGGTGCGCTGCACCTGCCTTCTGCGATCCGCAGACAGGCCGGTGAGCAGCGAAGGCTCTTGTGGCCGGACTGTGCCGGCACTGCTGTGCTCTGCACCTGTGTGAAAAAGGGCGCAGACGGAAGGGCCACTGGCCCGTCAAAAAATTTATCCGAACACTGTTCGGAATGCGCTGGATTACGCCGCTGGCGTATCTACCATTCGCGATGGTTCCAGCGTCGGTCGTGGTCCCAGGACCAGCGACCACGGGACCACTGGTCCCGGTCCTCGTCGTCACGGCGGGACCTCTGGTCCTTGCCTTTGCCTTTGCCCTTGCCGTCTCTGCGGCGGGACTCCCGTTCGCGGTGCTCGCGCTCACGGGCTTCGGCTGCCTCGCGCTGCAAGGTCAGCCGAAGGGACTCGGGCGGCCCCCTGGTAGGGCGGCGCTCGCCACGGTACTCGAGCTTGCCGTCTGTCCGCGGGACAGTGCCTGGGCAAGAGTAATTTTTCGCGCAGCGTGTGCAATGCATCACGCCGCACTCTGGACACTGCCAGGCCTTGCTGCGACGCTCGTGGGAAAACTGTCCCACAGCGCCACTGGCGCTAGGCTGATCGTAGGCATGCACTGCAGCCACGAAGGGGTGGAGCTCTCCGCATGCACTGCATACGAATTCCGAAGACGGATCGCTCCAAATGTTCATCTGCATGTTGTCGCAGACTGAACATGCGAAGACTCGCTGAATCTCCCCCGCTCGGGGACGCTCCGCCGCTGGCGGGCGAGCTTCCTGATCGTCTCGATCAGCGTTGTCATCTGACGCCGGGCCGCTGGCCCGGGTCCCAGCGACGCCAGCTGGGTTGTTGCGCGGGGGCTGCTGACAGGGACGCGGGCGAGAGCTCTCCCCACGACGCGCCACTGGCGGCGGGGGAGGCCGCTTGTTCTGGCGTGGGGCGGAGGCCTTCGGGGGCGCCGCTGGCGCCTGATCCCTGTCAGCTGCCGGCACTGCCGGGCTGGAGGACTTGCGCGCCACCTTGCCCTGAAGGGGAGGGTGCGGCTGCGCTGGCGGTGGCGGGGAGTCGCTCTCCGACTCCGACTCTTCCGAGCGGGAGCCTTGGTCATCTTCGGTTTCATCCCGCCGCCCGCTGGGCTCCTCCACATCCATATCCTCCGGCGCTGCCGAGGGAGCTTCCGCTGGAAGCGGTTCTTCTTTGACGCCCGAGCCCGCTTCCTCAGCGGGGCTGGTCGGGGAGCGGCGCTGCGAGGCCGGCGCTGCGGCCGACGTGGGAGACGCGTTTGCCACCGCGCTGCGGTGGTCTTCGGAAGACACACCACGGGCCGCCGCTGGCGGCTCGGTGTTCGCAGGAACCACTGGGGGCTCGTAGCCCAAAAGAAGTCGCTGAAGGGCGACGGCATTGGCCTCTGAGCCGCCACTGGCGGGCTTGGTCCAGCCGGCGAGTTCCGCTGCCTCCGCCGCATTTACCACCACGTCCCCTATCTCTGATAGGGAGACGGCGGCTTCGTAGATGGCGGCCCTCTGGGCCTCCGGCACTGCACTGAGCGCCTGCAGCATCTGCTCGTTCGTTGGGTTCGCCATCGCTGATAGCATACAAAGGCTGTTAGCTGAAGGCACGAAGGGGGCGACTTACTAAGCTGAAAAGGCTGCGGAAGAAAAGCACTGCTTGAAAACCGACACGGTTCAAAGAGCTGACTCAGCTGGAGAGACCTACCAGGCTCGCGTGACACACGACTGAAAAAGGCGAGCGGCAAACTTTTGCCGCATTTCAAATAATGCCGTCGGCTCGCCGCTGTGGGCGAGGTTCCAAAAACCTCGGAGACGCCCGCCCTGCAGAGGCTGCCGAACTGTCGGCGGCGAAGCAAAAAGAGGTGCGCTGCACCAAAAGTGACTAGGGCGACTCACTGAGAAGCCAGCAGCTGCGCGCTGCGCTCAGAGCCTAGCGGCGACCGCCACGGGCGCCGTGGTTTCGGGGTCGCTGACCCCGGCTGCTGCGGTAGCAGTTGTCGCATTCGTGATGATTGTGGGGGCTCCTGCCCACTGAGCAGTGCCGCCCACAAATTGCCATACCTTGGGAAATGCAGCCCTGCTGCGCGCAGGGCAGACAGCACATGAGGTCGCCTCGCCTCTCCGGGTACCTATCCCATCTCTCTGAGTTGGGTTGTGCCCAATAGGGCCATTCGTGCACGTCTGTGACGTGCAACTGCGGAGAAACCCTCCTGGCGTGCGTCACTAACGCACGGAGGCCAGGGTACCTGTTGTCGGTCGCTGACCCCAGGTTGCGCCAATCGTTATTTTGGGGGTCCTCCCCGGGCTGGAACTGCCAGCCCCGCTGGCGATTGCGACGCTGCGGTCGGGACACGACCACAGTGTTCGCGTTGGGCGCGAACGGCACTGCCGTTGCGGCCTGGCTGCTAGCCAGGGATACCTCGGAGTCTCCCGAGTTCTGATCACTGTCAGTATCGATAACTTCAATGACAGGCTCCGCCTCTGGCGGAGCGACGTCGGCAGCTGCGGCTGCGGGCGGGCTGCCTGTTGTGGCCGCAGCGGGCTTAGCAGGAGCGGCCGCTGGCGGCGGTAAGGGAGGGTCCGAGGCCGCTGCCGACGCTGTCGGCAGAGCGGTACTGGACGAGGCGGTAGGGTCGGTGCTGCCGCTGGCAACTTTGTGAGACTTCTTCTTTTTCTTTTCCGAAGGGATTATCTTAATCCAACCGCCCTTGCCTTTGCCCTTACCCTCTGGGTGCCAATGGAAGCCGCTGGCTTCCACCTTGGTGGCCACGTGGCCCTCTAGGGCGTCCACCCAATTAAGTCTCCACTGGAGTTTGGGCACATTATCCTCCTCCCCACTGGGGGGCCAGTCAAAAAGGCCAGTATACGGCCAGCCAGGTGTGGCCGCTGGCCGCATAGGCACGTCGCGCTGCGACATGGTATACCGGTGCATCGGATAGGCACTGCCTGAGGTGTCCGGTTGTTCCCCTTGCATCTGCGCGAAAGGGTAAAAGGGAGGCCAAACTTTGGACTCCCCTTCCCCTGCGCGGTTCAGAGATTCATGGTCGTCGCTGACGACCGCGGGGTCTACCCGCATGGCACAGCTAATGGCCCAAAGGAGATAACTTATCTCCTGTTGTGCCATCTCCTCACGCATGGCCTGCTCTAGCACGAAAATTGGATTGCACTGCAAAAAACGGAGGCAGGAGCGACACTGTCGCACGCGTTGCAAACATTGTGGCGCTGCCAACTGATTCTCTCGACCGTCCCTTCTAGGGTACGGCGCCTCTGGCGACTCAGCCGCGTAATTGCGGGCTGCTTGGTCAACCATAACTGCCACTGACAGTTATAAAAAGGGGAGTGGAAGGACGTCGCTGACGACCCCCACTGCTGCGGAGCACTACAAGCTACTCTACAAAAACTTTTTGGATCACAGATCCAACTCCAAGCCGAAAGCTGCACGGCAAAGTTTGTCTAGTGTCACTCACACACAAGTGAAAACACTGTTTTCCTTTTTCGACAAACTTTGTCTACACTTTCGGCGGAAAATAAAACCCATTCACGCACGCATGATGGATGCGTAACCTTGGCCTCACCGACAAGCTCAAAGCCGTTCTCGATGTCGTCGATTATCGTGGCATCAGGCCACTGCAAGTCTTCAGCCACACGTCGCAGGAGGGTCAAGTTCTTGCGTGCAACTATCTTCTCGACATCTGGGTGAAGCCTCGCGTGCAAGGAGGCCTCTGCTCCACGAAGTTCCTGAGACCACTTTTTCCATTTCGTCAAGGTGTCCAAGCGATGCCTCATGACAGCCAACGGCCCTTTGGTGAGAGTGAACGCAAGAATCTCGAGCATCTCATCCGGCACTGCCGAAGACAAGTCGAAAGGATGGGACAGAGTGACTGCTGTCCTGACGAACTCATCCTCGGTCCTGTAAACCCCAAAAGTAACCCTAAAGCCCGAACCTGAAGGACCCTCGCCCCCTTGCACAGGCACCACCTGAAGGATGCGGGCACCGACAGGCACCGATTGAAAAGCGGCCGTCAAGGAATTTTTGGCATCATACCTGAGAGCATCCATGGATGGAACCTGCAAAGTGACCCGATGCTTGTATTCAGGCATGAGCGGCGGCGCCTTGGAGACCTTGGGTTGGCGTTGCACTGCAATGGAAGACCGATGATTGGCCGACGGCTTAACGGCATCAGGAGACACAGCAAACCCTAGGGTCCCCGCGAAAACAACTATCTGGGCGGCGAACCGACTGCACAACAAACGCGGTCTGTCCCGCAGGGAAGTCACTGACCGGAAAGTTTTAGGAGGTTTCTGACTGTCGTCACACGGCACAGCAAGGGCGCTTAAAGTCTGGACGTTAGTATGCAACAGCATCTGCTGGTGTTGCTCGCCACCATGGGCAAGCAGGTCGAACTTCACGACATGCGAGGCAGGCAGCGCCAAAGTCGCCCACAGCCGGCTGCTTAGCGGATTCAAGACTCCCCATCCGATATCAAGAGTGGCGAGCAACGCCAAGAAAGAGCTGAGTTCGGAAGCCACCTGGGCAAAACCTTCGGGAAGGTCGCCCGAAGAGGCGGCCACAGTGGGGGCGGCAAGCACAAAGACGACCCTCCTAGCGAGCACAACCTTAACTAGGAAATCCCAAGAGGCAGCCCTCCTAAGATCCAACGACACAACGCTGAGCAGAGCTCTCTGCTTCAGGTGCGGTTGCTCGATCGCGAGCACATCGAATCCGGCTGCCTTCAGGGAGGCCCCAAACTCGCCTGCATTGCAAAAGAGGTCAAGGCACAGCAGAGAGGCGGCTTGCAGTTGAGCCGGGAGGGCATCACAGGCTTCATCCACTTGAGAACTTCTGAGGTCATGGAAGGTACCCCTGACCTCGATCAAATCCGGACTGAAGTTGGGCGGCGTCTGGGGCACAGGGAAATCAAGCTCAGCTAAGCACGCCCTACAGTCCACGTCAAGCTCCTGAACCCTAGCAATACAAAATCCAACTATGACTACGCGTCGGCCGCTCCACGGCCGTGTAGCGTGCACATGGCTGCAAGCATAGAAGGCCTTCGGTCCGGAGGCAACATCGATCAAGATGCCGCGCTTCGTAACACCATCGACCTCACAAGGAAAAACGCCCTGAGCTGACTCGACCCAGACCTCTCCTTTCCGAAAATTGCTGAGTGGCACAAGAATGTTAGGGAAAGGAGAGTTGAAGCGGTCGACATGAGGCTCCGTCTTAAGGTCTGAAAACACACTCAGAGTAGAAAATTTCATTCCCGGGGCAGCGCGTTGCACCGCCTGAGCGAAAATCTTTGAAGCCGCCGGATGTTTGCTGCAGTTACTCCTGAGACCGAGCAGAGGCCCCTTCACGTAGGCACCAGTCGAGAAGGCCGCGGCTCCATCGTCACGAGTCTTGCTCAAAAGCGGCTCCTGAGGAAGCATGTCAAACAAACGAATCAACTCCTGGGCCGTGGGATCCCTGTCCAAAGACAGAAGCTCCTCGGCATAAGAGTCCGCATGAACCTTTGGATCGAGTGGGTTCGATCCCTGCTCTTCAAATGGCATTGCTTGGGCCCCTTCGGGCGCACTCAAAAGAGGCTCATCCCCTTCGGGATGGGCCTTAAGCACTTCCTGGATTGCTCGAGAATGGCCTTCGCCACTCCCAGACCCGGCCACCGACTCTTGCGCACTCGGGGCCAGGATCGCACTTGATAGTCAAGCGCCCGCCTGCTCGCCATCTTTCGGCTTCTTGGGACACTTGACAGCAGCGCGGTTCATGCCGCACTTGGGGACTGCACAGATGTGCAATCCCTTCTCACATTTATTGCCAGTCACCTTGTTCGGGCATGACCCCAGGTTAAAGGCATAGCAGATCGGGTGTCCTTTCGCGGTGTGCGAATTGCACCCACGAAGCTCGCTTGGCATGGCAACGAAGCGCTTCTTTCCTTTGCCATCTTTGCCCTTGCCTTTGCCTTTATACGGTGACTCCCGCAGTCGAGCAGGCTCACTGGGACCGTATGAAGACGAAGGGCCGCCCTGTAGCGGCTGCATCAACGACACCACCTCGTGCATGCAGCTGACTGAATCTATGATGCCATCGATCGGACGACCTTTGGCATCCGACTGGATGCCTGTGCGCGTATGGTCCTGAAGCTCCAGAAAGAGCCTCGAGTCTGCATTCTGCAACTGAGTGAAGGTGACTTGCTGGTAACCCGGCGGAGGTGGAGTCAGCCTCGCCTTCATCAACTTCTGATGCCACATGTCAAGCTTTGTGAAAGAGACAATGTTAGCTTGATCGAATGCAAGAGCACGCCGCTGCAGGGCCTGCAGAAGCATCACTTCAGTGGATGTATCGGCCACCTGATCTTTGGCCTTGTTTTCCACCTTAAGCTTACCACTCTCGCCGTCAATCGAAAGCTTCAGGTCTTTCTTACCGTCGCCTAGGAGCTCTTGTTCCCGCGACGTGCACTTAGACCAAGGTACATACTGAATCACATTGGCCTCGTACTGACCGACGCACAGGTCGACCAAGGCCTCTGATGGTTCCGAGGAACCTTTTATCGTGATGCCAGTCAACTGTGAACGCTGGCGCTCAATTCTCTCAGCCCTCTCGGGCTGACTCAAATGACGAACTGTCGGTTCCTCGACCCTTTCGACCTGCTGTCGCATCTCCGAAGTGACAATGGCATAAGCTTCATGAAATACGGCTCTAAAAGCTGCCTTCTGACTCATCTCTGGGTCCTTTCCAAGCATCGCCTTAAGGGCCTCGATCAACGGACCTTCGTCCGCAGCCCCCGGAGCAAAAGAGCTCACGAAGGCCAACTGCTTCAAACTCTTAACGTGCTTCAGGATGAGATCGCGCTCAGTCTGATCAAACCCCGCCTTCGAGAGACGCGACACCAGAACCGGCTCGGACTCTGAGTATGCGGAAGCCATGGCTCACTCCTTCAGCACGGGTCTACCTTCAAAGTAGCTCGAGCGACCCTCACTTGAAATCACAAGGCGGCATTTGCGACTCCGGGCTCTTGAGACCACTGCAATGCCGAGCACAGCGTTCCTTGTATTCCGTGCGAATGTTCATCCCGCCTTCGCGGGCTCTCGCGATGAGAGGCTCACAAAAGTTCGCATGGCGGCACTCCAGCCAGCCGGCCTACGATCCCTCACCTCGCCTCTGGAAAGCACTGCCGGCAGATCGGATGCAAAAACCTGGGTATCGCATTGCACTCCAAGTAAGACGATGTGATCTGCCTGCCACACTTAAAAGTTGTGCCCTCCTCAGAAGCGACTAAGTGTATGAAGCGGGTGGTGACATGCCGAAAAACCGCCTTGCCCTCCAGGTTTTCCCGAAGGCAACCGCTCGGCTCAAAATCGCCGACACTGTCCTCAATCACCTTCTCCTCCTCGAGAGTGTCCGGCTCCTCCTCGACATCGCTCCTGTCGGAAGAAGAATCTGAACCGACCTCGGCCTTGTCATGAGCATCTCCCCTGGCAGCCAAGGACTCCGCAAACATGCCCGAGCGCGTGGCGTCCGGGAAGAAGCGCCTGTAAGCGACCGCAGAAACCATTTCCTCCAGCTCACGCAATGCAGGGGAGACGCTGTCCCTCGCGTAGATCACATCCGTGCCGGCGTTGGCACTAGAATGATATCCGAGTATCGACCTGATTTCCTTACTAGCTCCCCATTTGGACATCCAAGATAAAAGCGTAGCTTTGCAGGAGTGAGTGCCCACGGCCTTGACCAATGAGACATCCTCGCCTGCACGATAGAGAAGGTGGCGAAGCCACCGCGCTCCAGCCTGCGCAGACATAGGCGCCTTCTGCCATTGGCCACCCTCGGTGGGGGACGGTAGCAGGGGCATGTCAGGCCCCCATGCGGGCCCCGCCCTGCCAGCCACCCCCATCCAAGCCATCGCCCAAGAATCCTGCTCAAGGCCCCATATCGGACTGACCATAGCAAGATATCGGGTTTTACGCTCCAGGTTGTGACTCGTTTTACTCCTGGTGACCCTCGCTTCAAGGTACCCACGCGGTCCGTCTTCACCTTGCACGATGTCTTTCGCCAGCTCACCAGAACACTGCATGTCCGAATAGCGGGCTCTTGCAAACACACAATACAAAAAGCACCCTGCCGCGTATCTATCGACATCCGTACGGACTTCAGGTATAAGTCCCAGCACAATTCGCTCCACAGCCCGAATCTGTGAAGCCGTCAGCGGCGGCTTCTGTTGCAGCTTTCTCTTCTCCAAGTAGAGCTTCGAAACTGCGCCAGCCAGCCTGCTGCTAACACAATCGGCCGGGACCTTCGCCTCCAAGACATATTGCATGAAGCCAACGGAACTCATAAAGCTGGAGGCAAAAGTAGGCGCAGCCCCACTGCAGTATTCTTTGACGAAGCGATACATCTTCTGCTCAGACAAAGGGAAAGGCTGTTCTCTGATGCGCCAGCAGAATGCCATGTATCTGAGGACCGGGCCAGCCCTGCTGTGAAGCGTACTGCTCGCCTTGAGTGAGAAAACATCTCCTAGAGACTCCTGCAGGGAGGCTGGCAATCCAGCTTCAGCATCTTCCGCCACTCTAGCACAGATCCCGAAGAAGTCGCCGCCCTCTTTTGAAATCCGAAGCCACTTCATGACAGCCGCATGTCTGTTATCCGATTGTCTCTGAATCCAGGAAGGCCCAACCTTCCGTGGCAGCTTGCCTCCAGTAGCAGTCAGATTTATAGCCGACGGGCCACTCGGAGCTTTCACAGGAGCAGCAGCCGTATGAGTAAGCACATTCCCAAGACGCCCCTTTCCCAAGAACGCTTTCGGCAAGACACTCGGCACATTCACAATGCTTCTCTCCCATGGCTGCTTTGAGTTGCTCGTAGAATTCTGGTGCACAACATGAGCAAGATGCCCTTCGAATGCAGCATCAAACGTCCTCTTCTCTGCCATCACGAGAGAAGCTGCCCATGTGCCACTGGGGCGATACACCAGGGGTTCACGGGCCTGAAACCTGTTTCACACAGCTTGGCCCGGAGCCCGCGTTCTACACGACTCTCTCTTACCCCCCGTACAAACTTTGCTGCACGGAAGGTTCCCGCCCACCCACCCTATGTTTGAGCATGCGCGGAACAACAAGGATTCGTAAAAGTTCAAGTGGAATCTCATGACACATGAAGCGGTTTCGAAAAACTTCTTCAAAACTTTCGAAACCTACCAAAAAGGTTATAAAGCCTTATGGGACTAGTTTGTGATTTTTAGCGTCCCAAAAACGGCTTCGCCCGTAAGGCAAGGGCAGATTTGTTGGCTTACGAGACACTGCGCGAGAAGAAGGAGGCAGAGTTGAATGAACTCTACACCCGACCTTATGAAGATCTGTTGGTTGAAGAGTTCATCGAAAGGCTTCCTGGTCCACAGGTCGAGGAGATTGATGAGCCGGCCGCGGCCACTCAGATGGACACTTCCGAGCCGGCCTCAGGATCAACAGTAAAGGCCGAGCCGACCAATGTGCCAATGGAGACGGAAGCTCCGGAAAGCTCTCCTCAGGGACAGATATCTGGAGTGAACGTCGAGCCAATGGAGACCGAAGCTCCGGAAGGCTCTCCTCAGGGAGAGGTGTCTGGGGTTAAAGGTCGAACCGCCTGCCGAAGGCTCTATTTAAGGAGAGGTATCGGAACCCAAAGATGAGCACATGGGTCAGGAAGGAGGACAGTCCGAGGACAGCGAGATGGCAGAGGAAAGCTCGCCACAGGACGTGGAATCCATGCCTGACATTTCTCCCGAGAAAGATGATGAAAGTGAACTTCACGATCAAGGCATCTGGGGACGTGTTTGAGGCTTCAGTCACCAGGCGCCGAGAGCATAGCATAGCATAGCATAGATGCACCCTTTTACTTGAGCCAAAGTCGACCCGTTGTGTACTGCTGTACATCGCACACATCGTTCCAGGAACATTTCGTCCCCCCTCACGACGTGTCGAGTTGGAGATTTCGCGATATGATCCTTGCGGTAGATGAGAGACCAGAGTGGACCCTCATCCCGCGTGCACTGTACAAGCCCACCACCACCCGCCGATGGGATGAAGGTACACGTTTTCACGTGACGGCAAGGCTCATATCTTATGTTACAGGTACACAAGAAAAGTCGGAGACTTAGAAGCCTACGCAGCCTCGTCACTCTTTCACTCGTCAGCCAGCAGTGCTCAGCCGCTCCACGGCCGCTGCAGCTGCCGCCCGACGCCAAAGCCGCAGTAGTCCCACGTCCTAAGATGCTCTTTCTCCTACCGCGCGACGCGCAGGTCAAGAGTTAAGAGCCCTTCAGTTAGCCGCGCGACGCGCAGGTCTAACTGTGACGAGGAGGCACACTACGACCTTAGCAACCGCAAAATGCGGTAAGGACCTTAGTAAAAACAACGTCCAACGTCCCTTCGGTGCACATTAGTCGCGCGGCGCGCTGACCTAACGGCACTTTGGGGTTCAGGACCTTGGTGTTGGGGCTCTCGCAAGACCCAGCTTCGCAACAAGCTCTTCAAAAGGCAGTCTAGACAGAACCTTGGTGAAGAGATCCCCTAATTGATCTTTAGTAGAAGTGTACTCCAGACTGATCTCGTCTGCATGACTCTTCAAATGATCAGAGATTGATGCGATGGAAAGGCGTTGAGTCCTGACTAAACCCCTCAGCTTTACCGAGTATCCTGCCTTCAAGACTTTTATTGCCGATTCGTTGTCCTCACGGATACGGATGGGTATTGTTTGTCCACACACCTTACTGAGCAAGTCTTGAACCGGAAGTGCTTCAGTGAAAAGTCCATCCGCAAGCGCCACAAGTTCGGCCTCTGTAGTGGAGCGACTAACGGCGCCTTGGCGACGACTGGCCCAGGTTATCGGGAACTGGGTCCCGTTGTGGCCGCTCACTTGAAGCCAAAGGCCGCTTGTTGACTTGGACGTGTGGATGCAACCGCCCAAGTCTGCGTCGCAATACAGATCAATCCAGCAGCTGTGCAGTGGGTCCCTCACGATTCCTCTCAGAGAGTAGTCAGCTGTGCTCTGCAGATAGCAAAGCAAGCGATGCACCTGCTTGTCTGCATTACGACTCCACGTGTTGGACTGCACCGCAAGCATTGAAATGACATGTGCCAAATCTGGTCGACATAACCGCGAGAGCCAAAGTAGCTTCATCAATATTTTTGCAGAGGAATCGGCCAGAGCTCCTCTCACTTCAAAGTCTTCAAGAGGAAGGCTTCCCTCAGCTACGTAAGGCGTGGTTGCCGACTTCAAAGGCACAGCCCCGGGCAGAGAGAGGTACAGATCGATTGCCTGCTGTGCGTATGCAGACATCTGCATGTACACCGTTGTTCCGTCTTCTGAAAACAAGTGGTAGCGACCCAGAAACCTCTCCACAGAAGTCACTTCGTCAAGATCTATGTGCTTACGCAACTGCGACCAGAAGCTCTTCAGGCCCTCGGCCTTGCCGGCTGCGAGTATATCATCAACATAAATCGTGACTAAGACGCAGAGTGTCGGAAGCCAGAAAACGGACGGAAACCCTTCGACTGCGACAGCAAGTAGCACTGTCTTCAGGACATTCTCAAGGTAGGCTTGCCACTCAGCTGGAGCTTCTGGGTGGCCGTAGAGTGCCCGTTTGAGTTTGACAGCGACTCTTTTGAACCGACCCCTCCACTGAGGAAGCCATAACTCGGAAGGCAACACTACGTAAGTGGGAACCGGAGAACGCAGTGGAGCCTGCAGAAAAGCTTGGCAAGCATCAGCAGCCTGCACGAGAAAGCCCGAACACAAGCCGAGGAAGAGAGTCAAGTTTATTGCCTGCATGTTTGTCGGGAGCGAGTGCAACTCACGAAACAACGCCGGCAACCCTTGTTCATCCTTCGTGGCGTCTCCACGATAGACCACTCTGCCCTTGTAGACGTGTTTGTCTTCCTCCATTTCAGCATTTTTCACACCAGCGATCGTCATTGCTTCCGCAATGTGTATGCGCTCACCGGCTGCTTTAGCACGACGACAGACGGTCGTCCCATACCCCCCTGGACCTGACTTTGTCGCCCTCTGCTTGAACCGCACGCAACGCGCGAGGATTCTCAAACATTTCCTTTCGGGACAGGGCTCTAGTAACAAGTGCCTTAGCACTGGTCCACAGAGGAGAAGCAGGAACGTCGCGTTCAACGTGCTCTTTCGACACCGAGTCACAAGGAACAACCGGCATCGACGGAACGTAACGATGCACCGTGTCAGGAAAGACAGCGCCGATGATCACACTGGCCATTGCCCGGTTGTAAAAGTCGGACTTCCACGCAACGTCACCGTGCAACAGATCATGCTTGTGACCGTGCTCATGACGACAGATCCGCCTGCTCATTTCCTGAGCGACGCGCGGGTGGTTAGTAGCCACACGCCACTCCTTCAGCGGATATTTTCCGTCGATGCAGAGCCTGAAACCGCAACTGGTCGGATGACACAACTGCAACTCAAAGCGAGTGATCATGTCAAGCACCGGTGTTTGGTACCAACCTAAACAGCTTTTCGGCCACTCAAACGACACAGACCCCCCTGACTCCGCAGCAACACTGGCCAACAACACGAAGTGCTGAACGAGCCTCAACGAGTTTTCTCTTTGCAAAGCTGTTGGTGTGTCTGTGTGCTTGGAGTCTTTGTTGGAGCGAAGGTTGTGCCAGGGCTGACTAGGAAGGGAACCCCACAAGTGAAGAACCTCTCCTCTCTCAGCTTGATCCCGCGCCCAGTCTAAAACCTGCAGAAACTGCTCTTGGTTTTCAAGATCGACGAAATCTTTAGACAAGCCTAGATACGAGATCTGGTGCTGCTCACAAACTCGTTTCAACTGACTGTGACTCGAGCAGCAAAACTCGACAAAAGTTACGCCTGTAGACTGTTTCACCTTGGACCTTCTTTCCTTGGCAGTCAACGCAAAAGTTGTCTCTTGAGGGAGGCCCTGAAACAGTTGCTGTGCTTCGTCTTGCGTCAGCTCTCCAGTTTGGTGAGCCTTTGGGTCTGCAAGCAACTCAACACAAGCGGCTAAGCCTGAGACGGTTTCTCCTACCTCTTCTCCTGCCGTCGAAGGAGGAGTAAAAGCAGGAACCTCAGACTCTTCTGGAGGGACAAAAGCGTCTTCGAGCTCTTCATCCTCCTTGTCTTTGGCAGGGAGCGGCTCATGAAAGTCAAGCAAATCATTAAACCGTGTCCTACATGCCTTGTTGTGGTTGTAGCTTCCCGTTTTGCAGCCTTCACACTTGGGAGTCTTGCCGTGCACTGCAATTCTCAACTTGGTGATAGCCCTGTTTCTGGAAAACTTCGTTGAAGTTTCTTCCGCTCCTGTTGCTTCGGCCCTCGGAACAACTTCGTCAAACTTGGTCAACCCGTGCGTTTGTTGCTCAATGTCTTCATCAAGCGCCCCTACAGGTGGAACCAACGAGTCAGTACTGGGAAGCTTGTGATGAGGGTTCTCCTCATCCAACGCCTTGGCTTTAGCGAGCGGGAAAGACCATTTGCCGTTGGGAACAGCGAGGTCCTTGGTAATCACTACTCTAAACCCCCCTTCCTTGAGAGACCGAAGAGTGACTACTTGATGCGCTCCTTTGAAACGCATGCCATCGATGACTTCTGGGCCTAGATACAGAGCTGGTTCCCCTTTGGGTGCAAAAGTACCGGCCTCTCTTTCTTTGTACCAAACCAAAGCACCGAAAGGAATCAGATACCCTTCATAAGGATACTTCCAATGGGCCTCGAACCTGGTAGAAGACAAAGCTTGCCCCTTTTCCTTAGCCAGTTCTTGTATGGCCTTGGGAGGCTCAAGGGTTGCGTTACACATGAAAGCAAAGCAGCGTTGTGCGAACTTCCAGTGCCGAACATGCAGCCCTGATTGAAGCAGCAGTGTTGCTGTTCCCTGTTTGATGGTTCGGATTGCGGACTCAGCGAAAGGATTGTGCAGTGGATCTCTTGGTGCGGCAGGCTCAGAGTTGAACCCTACGTCACGTATTGCCTTCAAGATCTCCGGAGCCCTGTCGCTAGCTACACTGACTATGGGGGACTTCCTACCACAGAAGTGTCTTAAAGCATCCTCTACTTCTTCACTGTCCTTTGAAAAACCAGGGTAAGTCCACACAACACCCGAAAACCGATCTCTACACACCAAAGACACTACTTCGTCCTCATCCGTAGGAGCGTCGCGTGCGATGATGTGATCCACTTCGATGCGCTCCCCAGGGCCCTCAGGCTCTTCCTGGTCGCGCGCTTCCTGGAGATTAGACGACTGGTTGTCGCGTCTCCTGTGCGGTGTTGCGGTTAGCTTTGCTTGCAAACACACATTGCACTTTCGGGATTTGGGCAGATGCGTGAGAAAGTGGCCTGGTTCAAGCTCATTCACCCATTCATCGTCATCATCACCTTCATCCTTTCTCTCCTCTACGGCCCTCGCGCGACGCGCAGACGAAGCCGAAGATTCGAAGAAAGTAATCAGGCTGTGAGCAACGTAGGGAAGTTCAGCTTCGGGGTTTTCCAGTTCTTGCCACTTCACTTGGTTTTCTAGCGGAAACCACTCGGTGGTGTTTACTAGCCAAGTCGTGCGCAAGTCTAGCGCTTCCACATCCGGCTTCGCGAAAGTGGGAACACGTCTCTGCACCAAGACTCTTCCGTCACGCAGGTCCTGCCAACCCACCTTACCTGAGGCCAGCCTCAAGTCGTCAGGTGGTTCTCTAGCGTCTTCACTTCTACAGACGACGGGGGCACCAGAAACAAGTTCTACTTCTTCCCGAAAAACAGGGTCCGGAATTATTTGAGAAATTTTTTTTGTTTTATTTGGGGAATTTTTTTTGTTTTTAGCTTTTGCTTGGGAAAGGGGGGGCAGGGAGGGAGGGAGGGAGGGAGGGGGGAGGGGAGGGAGGGAGGGAGGGAGGGGGGAGGGGTGAAACCATAAACCTCTAAAGGGGTAGCCCTAACAGGTACCTACAGCAATGGCTGCATGCTCATACATATACATTCCGCTGCCCATTGGCTCACAGTGGTTTTACCATATTGAGACAAGACAAGCTCTCCTTGCGTAGCAAGACAAAACAACTACTGTCCGTGTGCAGGGCGCTGCCCTTTGATCCTTAGGGAATAACTGGTCATACACCTCCTCACAAGGAGTATTCCTTGGGGGTGTATCGGCACAGTTTTCTGGTAGCGGAGCCCGGAAAGGGCCGCCCGCCTCACAAAGTCCGCTACAGCGGTCGGCCTCGCCGAACGCTTAACCAAGCGGATAAGAGGCAGCACAATGTCGAGCTCGCATAGCGAAGCCGACGGCAGTTCCCAATCCTCCGGGGGATATGAGAACGAAGAGACCTCCCAAGGTCCAGCTACTTATGTCGCACAGTCATATGCAACATCTGACCGCATGCTTGCATCATTAGGCATAACGCCCAAGATCGCGCCTGCCTATGATGGCACCACCTCGTGGTTTGAGTATGAACAGTTGATTGACGACTGGTGCGACATAACAACGCTGGATGACACCAAAAGAGGTCCGTCTCTCAAGACGAGGCTCTCCGGATTGGCCGCAGTACAAAAGGAATCACTGAACCGAGAAAGGCTTGCAGCCCCAGATGGAGTAGATTACTTCAAGAAGAAGATGCGTCCATTTTTCGTGAAAGGAGAACAGTACGTTTTCCTGTGGCGTTTCCTCGGCCTATTCAAGGCATGGAAGGGCAACCAAGACTTTGTGACTTGGATTGCTAAGTTTGAGATCGTGCTACAGCGCGTGAAAAACTCATGGATGGATCTCTTACCAGAGATAGCTCTGGAAGATGCCCATCCAGATTTCATGCAAGCTGTGCAGGCAGATCAAACCTTCTTGCGCCTACAGGATGCAACCGAGAGGGACACATACGCCGCACGCTATTTCGAAACATGGAACAAGGAACGCCTTGACAATCATCGAAGAGCGTTTCCTCTGAATGATAATCTCCTAGCTCTTCTCTTCCTAGTGCAGTCCGACCTAAATGAGATGCAACGTGAGAGGTTGGTAACAGCATTGACCAACCAAGGTCACCGAATTGAGACCTACACGTACCCTGTGGTACGGCAGACCATGTTCGATCAGTTCTCAACGACCAGAACTGGTCTGCAGGATCCCAACATTCGGCACTCTTCTCACAAGAAGGACCGCCATGGAAGGAGAGACCAACGCCGCAAACGCGGAGGTCGAAACTTCCTCATCCTCGATCAGGGTGAATACGACGGAGTCGATGGATTCTGGCTCCAAGACGAAGACACCCTTGAGGAAGGCTTTCTTGCCGCCGAGGATGAAGAAGCTGTCTTCTGGACAGTTGACGACCATGAAGCCTTCGTTGCAAGGAGATTCAAAAAGGGAAGAAGACCAAGAATGCGTCCCGGATCACCGGGAAGAGCAAAGGGTGGCAAGCGAAAAGGACGTGGCCGTTTTAGGTCATACCGCGGAAAAGGGAGAGCCAACCAGGCAGAACATGATCCAACTGATTCCAGCTATTTCGGTAAAGGTAAAGGAAAGGAAAACGGAAAAGGTGGAAAAGGCAAAGGAAAAGGAAAGGACAAAGGAGATAAAGGAAGCTCCTTCAAAGGCGCAAAGGCAAAAGGCAAAGGTAAGGATACAGCTAAGTCTGCCTCCTTACAAGGAGACCAAACTGGATCTCCACAGGCCTATGAGAGTTCCACCGCACCGAGCTGGGATTCATGGTATGAGGACAGTTATTATACTGACTTCAGTTGGAATTATGCCGCTTATGACGATCAAACGTCTTATACATACTATGCATCACAAGCCTCACGAAGAAAAACACGGAGAAAGAAGAGAAGAAATCAAGCAGGATCATCAGGTAGAGGCACAGATACGAGCGCGCACCAAGAACCCGTGTTCAACTCATCAGTGAGTTACGTGCCCCAGGTCTTTGAACCATCCGAGGGGCAAGGTGTTGAAACTGCAACAGCGGTGTTTCCGTTGCAGCACACCGTCCTATCTGCTCTCACAGAGCGGATCAATCTTGATAAGAGCCCTACCTTTGTCATACTTGGCTCTGGTTGTACTAGGGCTATGGGTTCCCGCTATGCGGTGAACAGGCTTATCAAGGCCGTGAAGCAACGTGCCCCAGGCATGATTGATTTCACTTTTTCACCTTCGAACACGAAGTTTTCTTTCGCAGATAGTGAAACAGCTCTTATCAAGGAGCGTGTAACTCTATGGTTCAACACAACTCCAAGAAGAGATACAACCATAGAAGTTTTGGATCAGGGGAGAGTCCCCATTTTGTTTTCCATCGCACAGATGAGGAATTTAAGAATGACCCTCGAGTGTAGTCCCACAGCTGACCTAGCAACGTGTGAAGCTTTCGGTTTGTATAAAACCCCTCTTCCGATTAGTACCAATAACCATTTGGTATTGGACCTTCTAGGCTTCACTTCCACCGGGAAGTATCTCCCTAAGTCAGGTACGTCGTTCAGTGCGACGGAGACTGCTCTAGGAGCCAATAAGCCTTATACTAGGATACCGGAAGGTCGCTGTCCAGCATGTGCCGGACAGAAAAGGGCTCACACGTACCTCAAGGGTTGCGACAAAGCACCTGAGGGAGCAGCTGATCCACCACCGAAGAGGATTTCAGGTAAAAAGAAGCCTATTCCATCTGATCCGGCAGAATCATCTGCCAAGAAACTTGATCCACCAGAACCATCTGGTGATGCTCCTGAGCCTTCCGGACCATCGGAACAATCATCAGGCTCTAGGGACAAACCTGCAGAATCCTCTGCACCACATGAACCTCCAGAAGAAGAAAGACTTGAGGTCCCACCTGCGAAGATAAAGACTCCAAAGGGTCTCAAAAACCTTCTGAAGAAATCCCGCAAATATGCGGTTAAACCTCCTGTTGAAGAGAAGTCTAAGGTCCCAGGAGCTGATGAAGGGACGGAGGTAAGACCACTTGAGTCAAGAGAATACCCGGCTCCTGGTACAGACTCACCTACAGGTGAAGAGATTGTGGCAGAACCATCGCCATCTCTTCCAATTGCTCTTCGCAGGATTCATGAGAAGCTTAAGGACCCTGTAGAACTCTATAAGCTTCACCTCAAGCACCGTCATATGAGTACGGATCAGTTCAAGCGACGCACAAAAGCCTTACAGATCCCAAAGGAGATATACGAGCTATATGACCAACTGGTCAAAAAGTGTTCAGCCTGCCAGGAACATGTGAGAGCTCCTTCAAGAGCGAAGATTTCTGGTTTAAGATCAGAGACTTTCGGTGATCTCACCTTCGTAGATCACGGTGAGCTTCCAATTCACGGCAAGGATAGTCGCTTAGTATTTCTTATTCTCTATGATGGAGCAACAAACTTGTTGACTGCCGAAGTAGTCCAGGATAAAGAAGAACATACTACAATGTCGATTATGAATGACTACTTTGAGAAATTTCAGATCAACCCAAAGGGTGTAGTTGGAGATCAAGCATTCATGACTCCAAAAATGGAGGCTTATTACAATCGGCAGAATATCAAGCCTGTGGCAACAGGACCTGGAACACCATGGCCCAACAGGGCCGAAGATGCTGTAAGATTGCTGAAGCATCAGATTAAGCTCATACTTCAGATCCTGAAGGATGGTGACCCGCAGTATAACGGAATCACCATGAAGTATGGCAACCTCGTTCGCCAAGCATGTTTGGCAAGAAACTCTTCGATTACCTACGGAGGAGTTACTCCTTTAGAAATGGCCTTTGGAAGGCGTCCTCGAGATGTTATAACACCAGAGAACGCTGATCCCAATCAGTTGACAGGCAATCCAACTGATACGGAAGTCACTGCGAGAGCCATTAAGGAGCTTGCCAACAGGGCTTACCAAGAGGCACGCCAATCTGATGATCTGCGTAGAGATCTTGCAGCCAGACTGGCAATGACCCAAGGACCTTTCTCTTTGGGAGATAAGGTTTTCTACTGGTCAGAAGATAAGTCTAAGATTGGATCCACTGGGTCCAAACATGGATCTTGGCTAAAAGGAAAGGTGATCTCCGAACTCGGAGGATCCATGGTAGGTGTGGATCTTGGAACACGCATCGTCCGCGTTAATATCTCAAAACTGAGGAAAAATTATGACATAACATCTGATGTGGAGATTCCTCTCGCCCCTGATGAGGAAACTCTGACGTCAGAAGGTTCTGACCACGCAAGTTGCATGGTCACCTTCGATGCTTCCCTGCAGTCGACAGACCTAACGGTTCCACATCAAGAGTGTCACTGGCAGGTCACCAGCACTGGGAAGATTGACTTCCTAGAACTCTACGGCGGATCTCCACGCATGAGTCACAAAGCTGCCCTGTCAGGTCTGCGAGTAGGTCAGCCAGTCGATTTGCGTAGCGGTCTAGATCTTGAGCAACCGCAAGGTCGCTCCAATCTTCTTAGGATCATCAAAGAACAAGAACCTACTATTATTGTTATGTCACCGGACCATTCTCAGTGGTCTAGCTGGTACTCACAGTGGAAGAAAGGCTCTGCCAAGAGACTTTCTGTTTTAAAATTCTGTGAATCGGTCGCAGACCACCAAAAGAAGCTCGGACGTTACTTTGTTCTTGAGAACCCATACTACAGCAGGCTCTGGTCTTCACCAGAAGCAAAACGCCTGTTTTCTAATCATAAGATCAGCTATGAGGTCTGTAACCTAAAGGCCTATGGCATGAAAGATCCAACAGGATACTATGAATCGAAATCTTCGATTTTTATGCACAACTTGCCACCGCAAGTTTTAATTCCTCTCCAGAGGCATTCTGCCAAAACGAAGTCGCCAACATCTCCACCAGGAGACGAAAAGGGTATTCAAGGCTACGGTCTTAAAACGAAACTCGCACAAGTGTATCCTTATGAATTCTGTGAGACCTTTGCATCGTGTTTGGCAAGATTCCTGAAGAGAGATACATATGCATCTCATCTTTCTTTAGTCACAGACATACTAGGATACTCTGGAGATGAATGCCTCCAGGGACTTTCGGAACTTCTTGACCAAGAGTATTCACTTTTGACAGCAAATCCTCTCAAGGATTCCAAACTCCTGCAAGATCCGAAAATCAGATCACTTGTTGCTAGAGAAAATTCCTTATCGAGTAAAACTGAATTACCATTGCATCATTCCAAACCATCACCGTCCCTTGATGCCTTGGTGTCAGACATTACTCGCCTTAGATCAAGACTCTTACCAGGGTCTGGTTTCGAACAGTGTACTCTCTACAGAGGTACATTTGGAACAGTCAAAGCACTCACCAGTGTTACTGATGGCGTTCTTGTCTTTTGGAACAAGAAAAAGCCCAATTCGACTATGACGTGTTGCTTGCCGCACCAGGTTTCCTGGAACAAAGTACACCCATCAACCTTTTCGGGGGTGCTATTCCAGATGACAGGCGGCAAGACTTCACCGTCCGTGCGAACACCGCCGGATGTAATCATGTCGGACGAAGAGGTTTCGCCGTCAGACCCGTCGGAACCAATGAGCACTAATCGTTCACGGATCACATCTGACGATGTTTCTATGCCGGAACCAGATCAGCCGATGCCTCCCGGCACGCCGCCGTCGCGTCCTCCTCCGCCCGTACCTCCACCGCGACTACCGGCCGTTTCCTCCGATGAGCCCGTGGCTCCTGCTCGGGCTAAGCCTCGCGTGCATCCGCCTCCTCGCGTTCCGTCTCCTCGGCGTCTGGGGGGTGATGTGTCGCCAAGGTTTTCATCGGAAAGGAAAGTTTCGCCACATAAACAGAAATCACCTTCACAGGTGCCGACACCAAAACCTAAACCGAAGGCACATCCACAGGGACCCATTCTTCCGTTACAACAAGATGAAGAAGACACTGAAGAAGAACTGGTCCCAGACGACCCCGGACAACCGTCCGCTCCTCCTCACACTTCTGGTTCACCAGAACCGGAGAGCGATGCCGAGTCAGAAAATACAAGGTATTACTCTGATGAGGAAGGTGACTTGGTCGTAGATGAGAGGGACTGGGTCCTTCTCACAGAAGAACAGAAACTGTGCAGTAACACAGGTTCTTTCTCCATGCCTCGGTACATGCATGGCGGACCCGTGGACATCAGAGAGGTAACATCAAGAGTGAGGTCAGACCGAACACGGTATAAACCCACCAAAAGGTTCCGATCTGACATTCGTGAAGAGTACGATCTTCTCACGGAAGAGGACAAGGCCTTATCCCTAAGTGCCCCCAGGAACTCAGCGAATCTGACCCAGAAGGCACAACGGAAGGAGGCAACTGCCAAGGAAAAGCGTGAGATGAAGAAACAGTTTGATGAAGCGAAAGCAGCAGAATATCAGAGCTGGCTAGACAATGATGTATTTGAGCTCGTCGATACACGGAAACTCGGAAACATCCGAAATTATGTCACTGGTCGATGGGTCCTGACTCTAAAAAGAGATAAGGACGGAAACTTCCTTAAGTGCAAGGCCCGATGGGTCCTGAGAGGTTTCCAGGATCGACAGAAGGACATTCAGCAAACTGATAGTCCTGCTGCGAGTCGCCCAGGTTTCCGCTTAGCGATTCAACTAGCAGCTAACAAGCTGTGGAATCTGACACACATCGACCTAAAGACTGATTTCCTGCAGGGTGAAGCCTATGATGAGTCGAGAGACATAATCTGTCAGATTCCTCCTGAAGCAGGTTATCCTTCCTCCATTGCAGCGAGGATGAAGAAACCCGCTTATGGACTTAACGATGCACCTCGAAGATGGTGGAACATCGTTGATAAGGCACTCCTGTCTTATGGCCTGGTGCCAACCCGTGCGGATCGCTGTACATATGTTCTGTATGGTAAGAAGTCTGCAACAGAAGATGCTGAGCTCAAGAAGTCTCAGCCTAAGACCATGGAATCAGCGATTGACTATCTCCTAGATCCCATAGCAGGCAACAATGCCAAGGGTAGACAGGTACATGGAGTAGTCTGTTTACATGTAGATGACCTGTGCATGGCCGGTGATGACACCTTTCGTAAGGCCGTGATTGAATCGATCAAAAAGGAGTTTGCAGTAGGTTCTGAAGACACGAATGATATCATGTTTGTAGGACAGAGATTAGTCTTGAAGGATGCTACAGCATCAGTGCCAGCACATATCTCAGTAAATCAGAACCTAGCTGTTGAAGCTCTAGAAGAAATTGTTTTTGACAAGAAGCTCAACAATGAGAAACAATGCACACCACAGCAGCACACTGCTTATAGAAGTGTTTTAGGACAGATCAACTGGCTACAAAGCCGGACTCAAGCTCACATCTGTTATCGCTTCAGTCGGTGTGCGAGCAAGGCTGCCAAGCCTACTATCGGGGATATTCGAGAATTGAACAAGCTTGTTAGGATTTTGAAGTCTACCGAAGTAGAATTGCGTTTTTGGCCGCTGAAAGGAAATCTCAGAATCCTCGGTTACACTGATGCTTCCTACAGGAACAATGATGACAAATCATCTCAGAGAGCACATGTTATTTTCCTTGCTGAAGATCGAAACCCAAAGCTAAAGGGAATGAAACAATCAGCAGCAGCTGCTTCTTCCAAGAAGAATGATTTCTCTGAATCCTCTATTAAGGAAACATCCTCGAGAGGTAGCCTGGTGGATTATGAGTCTCACAAGATTACGACAACCACAATGTCCACAAAAGTGGCAGAGCTTAACGCACTGATGCGTTGCTTTGGTACTTGCCTGTTCCTCAAGGGACTTTGGGCAGATCTCTCATCAGAGACCGTACCCATACATATCAGAACAGATGCGAACAATCTTGTGACAACAGCAGGCACGACACACCTTCCAGAGCAGAAGAAAACTCACCACCTCATTCAGATGCTTCGTAAGGAATCCAACTCTGGATCTTTAGATGACCTAGCTCATGTAAGCTCGAAGTACTGCCTAGCTGATGCATTAACAAAGCACTCGGCGCAACCTGATGAGCTTATCAAGGCTCTGGAAA
>CAJNDT010006076.1:379944-410277 GCA_905221615.1 Symbiodinium sp. CCMP2592 | reverse complement strand
AAGCGAGCTCATAGCCCTTGGAACCCAGCCTGCGCTCGCAACTACCGAAGGCAAGGCCAGGAGGAGAGACGAGAACATATACACAGAAGTGGGCTTGCTACAACCCTGCAGGGCACCACAGCTGCTATCTATGTGTTATCCGCATCCCTATGTCTATCTCTATGTCTTCTATCTCTCTCGAATGATATCTATATATATATATATATAGATATACATACATGCCTACCTACAGACATACATACACAGACATATATGTCTATATACACACATACACACACACATAATCAGCCCTCGCAAACGCTTCACAAAACCACTGGAAAAGAGCCTTCCGAACCCTAAGCACTGCGCAGCTCTAGCCCAGGTGTGATCTCGAGGGGCTCTGGTATGACCGAAAAAACAACAACCTGATGTGCCACATCCGCGTCCGCCGGCTGAGTTTGAAATGTCGTATAATAGTAAATGCTAGAAAGAGCAATAGTCGTGATAATGATGCTGCGGTAATACGAATGTTAACAACAGAACTAGCAGCAGTAGCAGTAGTAGTCGTAGTCGTAGCGATAGAAAGACAAATCGTAATGCAACTAGCAATCATAGCAAAAGCAAAAGTAAGTAAGAGTAAAGAGAAAAGGTAAGATCAAGAACAACAACAACGCCAACAACAACAACAGCATCAACAACCACGACGACGACGACGACGACGAGTACTGCTACTACGACTACGACTATGACGACGACGACTACTACTACTACTACGTACTGCTGCAATGGTAACAATAATAGTAGTAAACAATGCTAAGAACATGCTGTTAACTTACTGTCTACGTTAGATTCATACATTATTTATCGCTCCATTGAGTCTAATAAGAACTTTATGCTTTTCACTTCAAGTCAAGGTTTGAGGGGCCCAGGAATGCAGGGTTTAGGGCGAAAAGGGCGCAGGGCGTCTAAAGGTTGTAGGCTTCGGAGAGGTCTTTGCCTTGTAGTGATGGTGGTCATTCTGTGGGACGTGACGGCATTGTTAAAGGAGCTTGGCTACAACTCTCTCCCAAGCCTACGAACTGCACTCTCGGTGTATCGTGCAGCCGTTGAAACGTACTGCAGTCAGCATGGTGCTGAACCTGCGCAACGCGAGCATGCATTAAGAGTACGGTGCTGACTATGGTGTCAGCTTCGCCAACACATGAAAGCAGAGGCAGATACAACCACTGTGCGGGCGAACGCACTACTCTGCAGTTTACTGCATTGACCTTGAGATCGTACTGGGGTTGATCAAGAAGACCCTTCCAAGTAACGGCTCGCGGTTGAACCGGAACGCGGTTGGGTTCAAGGCTACGGGCTAAGAGTTCTCGGACCGAGCCCAGTAGGAAACAAGGGTTCTCAGAGTCAATGCTTCAAACTTCAAACTCTTCAAAACCAGTTGCCTGCCCGAGGAGGGAGTCCTGATCTGGATGTGGCACTTCGTTTGATTTATCGTGCCATCCCGCAGGGCTGTTGTGCTGGGGTGCGTTCTCAAAACTCGTGGTTTCGCTGACCGGCTGCTGGCAGATGAGTGCAGCCGCGCCCTAGTTTGTAGAACAAGTTCCAGCAAAGGTACTCAGCGGCGACCTTGCGCCCAGCCTTTCAGTCCAGTAGTTGTCATTGGCTAGCTGTTCGGAAGCTAGGCTAGGCGGCTTTCACCGTTAAATAACTGTCTCCAAAGCAGGGGAAGTCATGCAGGCTCCAATCTCTCTTACGTATACTCGTCTGACTTGGCCAGGGGGACTGCTACCTCGAGTTTAGTTGCGAAGCATCACTATCTGTCCCACTGCTACCGCTGAAAGTACCCTCACTACCGCTGCAGCCGCCCCCACCAAAAGTCAGCACCACCGACACCAGCACCATCACCAGCATCACCATAACACCCACCATCAGCGAATGAAGCTTGCCCGCATTTACAACCAACAATTTAAACCCAGGCCATGCCAAGTTGCTGGAGAAGTGCGGGCAATGCCTCCCAACACGATCCAGCCGCCGGAAGCAAGAGGGGACTGGCTGGTTTTTGGGAATATGTTTGGTTGCGGGCTGTAGCCACTTCGGGGTTCAGAATCCGGGTGCACACCACCAGCACCACCAAGACCACGACCACTACCACTACTGCTGCGACTGCTACTGCTGATCCTGCTCCTGCCACTGCCACTGCCACTCCTGCAGTTGCTGTCTTTCTCTACTGCCGCTCCTGTTGCATCTGTTTTTTGTTGTTGTCGTGTTGTCGTTGCTGTAGCTGTAGCTGGAGAGGCAGTAGTAGCAGTAGCAGCAATCGCAACAGTCGTAGTCGTAGTCGTAGTAGTAGTAGTAGTAGTAGTAGTAGTAGTAGTAGTAGTAGTAGTAGAGCAATAGAAGTTCTGGTAGTAGCAGCAGCAGCAGCCGCAGGAGACTAGGAGTACTAGTAGTGAGCAGTAGCACTGGTGGTAGTAATGACGGCAGCCGCAGCAGCAGCAGCAGCACCAGGAGTAGTAGTAATAGTAGTAATAGTAGTAGTAGTAGTAGTAGTAGTAGTAGTAGTAGTAGTAGTAGTAGTAGTAGCAGTAGCAGTAGCAGTAGCAGTCGCAGTCGCAGTAGTAGTCGTATTCGTAGTCGTAGTCGTAGTCGTAGTCGTAGTCGTAGTCGTAGTCGTAGCCGTAGTCGTAGTCGTAGTCGTAGTCGTAGTCGTAGTCGTAGTAGTAGTATAGTAGTAGTAGTAGTAGTAGTAGTAGTAGTAGTAGTAGTAGTAGTAGTAGTAGTAGGAGTAGTAGTAGTAGTGGTAGTCGTCGGAGTCGTAGTCGTAGTCGTCGTAGTAGTCGTCGTCGTGGTGGAGGTGGTATTTGCAGTGGTGGCAGTAGTAGCAACTAGTAGTAGTCGTCGTCTTCTTCGTTGGCGTCCTGCTGGAGGAGCACGGGCGGAGCAACTACCAGTAAAGCTGTTCTCATCTTCATGATTACGTTGCTTATGAGAGAAGGTGCTTAGTCTTCTTGAGCATTTTCAAAAACTAAAGCTCGAACTCTGATCATTTTTGGTTTGGGGTGTCCTTAAGGGCTCGCTTTGTTTTGAGGGTCCAGATCATCATCTGAGCGCTAAAGACTTTCAGTTGTTGAGCACAGACTGCAGGCTTGAGCTGGATGGTCACATCCACATTGGAGTTTTCACGGCTGATGCGCAAGCCAGCATCGTCTGGAACGATGGGGACATCTGGCTAAGGAAGTGATCGCTCGGTCGCATCAACAGCATTAACAGGCGTATAGACTGGAATTGGGATTCGGATGTTTGCCATGCCATCTGCAAGATTCCTGCCGACGATGGGATTGATTTATGAAGCATCGCTTCTGTAATTTAATTATCTTGCAAAGCAAGATCTACTTAGCACCTAGACGCCGGTTGCCGTTCGTTTCTTATGCACGTGCCCGTGCCCCGCGCTGCAAAGTTTTCAGCCAGAAGAGTTCTGCAAAAAGCACGCTCTGTGTTGCTTGCAGTGGTACTGGGTTACGTGTTGCTCCGTGCAGAACCAGGTGCCAGGAAGACTTAATCTTGCACGGCAAGTCCTTCAGCACTATGTGACTTCACGGGGTCCAGTCTACTACTTCTGCTTTACTGCAGTGTGCTACTACGTACTATGTACGTGGTAACAAGAACCGCTTGTCCTGCTGCATCCTGCTGCCACCACAACCACGACCACGATGACTGCTACAGTCACGGCTAATCCTGCTGATGCTTCTGCTGCTCCCGCTACGACGGCCACAAATACCACTGGCAGTACCACTAATGCTACCACCACTACTACCAGTACCACTACCACAACCACAACCGCGACCACGACTACGACCGCTACCACTGCTTCTACTACTACTACTACGACGACTCCTACTACTCCTGCTACTCCTACTCCTATAGTGCTGCTACTAGGTCGTGCGCCGGCGTCAGAAATCACAAAGTAGTTTTTGATGGTTTGGGGTGCTTGTAGTCTCTGCTACTGGCATGCGTCCTTCTTTGTCTTACGCAGACAGCTCACGTGGGAAAGCAGAAAGGAAAAAGGAACAGAACTCGATCAAACATGAGAAGTAGGAAAGCTAAGGTACATCCCTGAAATTCGAATCTGAAAAAGCTGACCTGAAATCGCTATTAGCCAAAAAATGGGTCGAATAGCAACGCGAAGTGCCGAAGCATTCACAAAGTAACGGATTGTAGTCCCTAGTCAAGAGTTCACCATGCAAACAGCACCATGAATAACTGCACCGTGCATCCATCGCCCTGAAGAATTGCAACAGAACGTCATCATGCCCCCCCCTCCCCCCCCACACCCCCCACCCCCGAACTGTTCAAACGAGAACAAAAATGCCTGAAACCTTCAAGAGGGGTACTATCACTACGGCTATTACTACTGCTACTGTTACTGCTTCTTCGCTCCTACTGCTACTGCTACTCCATACTGCTGCTAATGTGTCTACTACGACTACGACGAGACTACTACTACTGCTACTACGACTACTACTCCTACGACGACTACTGCTACCACAACTACGGCTACTACTACTGCTACTGCTGCTACTACTACTACTACTACTACGACCACCACTGCGACGACGACTACTACTGCTACCACTACTCCTACCACTACTACCACTACTACCACTACTACCACTACTACCACTACTACTACTACTACTACTACTACTACCACTACCACTACCACTACCACTACCACTACCACTACCACTACCACTACCACTACCACTACCACTACGACGACGACTACTACTACTACTACTACCATGACTACTATGACTACCATGACTACTACTACTACTACTACTACTACTACTACTACTACTACTACTACTACTACTACTACTACTACTACTACCATGACTACTACTACCATGACTACTACTACTACTACTACTACTACTACTACTACTACTACTACTACTACTACTACTACTACTACTACTACTACTACTACTACTACTACTACTACTACTACATACTGCTACCACCACCACCACGACGACGACTACTGCTACTACCACTTCTAGTAGTAGTACTAGTACTAGTACTAGTACTACCACCACCACTAGTACTGCCACGATGACCACTCCTTGATGGTGCAGCCAGTGCCCAGCTGCTATCCCTATCAGTGATAGTTTATAAGGTCGACGAATAGGGCAACGACTACGTTCTATCATACAAACAACGTTTCGGCCAAACCAAACATTGCAATTCGAAGATTGGTGACGGTTTTCCCTTTCAAGGCTTAAGACCTTGGTCTGCCAGTGGTGACCATTTCTCTGTCGTTGTTAGGGGTGACATAAGTCTACGTTGCCAGCACGCTGGCATTTGAAAATCTTAGCCCTAGAAGATGCTCAAGATGCAAGGTCGACAGTAGATCACCGCCCCTACCGATCTTGGCAAGCTGCAATGCCAGACTCAGCCGTGCAGCTGTTGTTTTTTCCCTTGCTCGTGCAGGTACGTCCCCTTCAATGCAAAGGAGAAGTTCAAGAGCCCTGGACGGCAGACTCAGAAACACATCCGATCCGTAAGTGGGCTCTGTGCACCCTATATACCTACCCGAGTATAGTTACACGCTGGAGCAAAAGTCCATTTCGTTCGGCACTTCCTCGACCACCGCTGTTTGTCGACATACCACAGGGCCAGTAAGTATTTGTAGTAGATCTGCCTTTCATTAGTAAGCCCAACGAAGCTACATGCAGAGACTGTTTCGGACTGAGCCAATGTGAGATATCGCAAGCACAGCTGCGGGAAGCTCTTGCCGGAGAGCGCTTCTCGCAGCCGTTGGTAGCAGCACAGACTTTTCTTGACAATGTCCACCTCAAAGCTCCTCTAAGTCCCAGGATCGAATCTGAGATCCACCGTGCTGTGGTGGCCAGGGATCCAAGGCATGTGCAGCTTTGGGCTGAGGGTTTGTAACCTCCATGTGGATGGATGGATGGCGACTGGAGTGTGGCAGACATGGGTCAAGCGTCATCCCTCCCGCCTTCTCAGCCCCTCTGCAAGCGTGCTTGGGGCTCCAGTTGGAGTTCAATTTCACAACGCCCCAGAAAAAGGTGCCCAGCAAGGCTGTTCACGCGTACCAATCTTCACCATGACCCGCGTTCCCTCTCCGAAGAGACATCAGCTGCTCAGGGCATGGGTGTTTTCAGCAAGACAGTCATGTGTCCTGGTTGTGTTCGCGATCCCATAATTAGGATGTGTAGGCTGACGTCGTTTCACAGAGGTGACTGATCCTGTGGAGCCCCTGCTGAACATCTGCCCAAGTTCGGTAAACCAAAGAGAAAAGCCTTGGTGACAGTCAAGCCGAGCGACGTCCGCGGAATCCTGTCGACTCAGAAACTAGCCTTTTTGCCCACCACCACGTTTCACAGACAGAGAAATGGGAGTTTCCGAAACTAAGGGGTACCTTAGTACCTTATTTTGGGGGTCCTTATGATAAGGATCCTACTGCTTCGGGTGCTTTGTTTAAGGTCCCCTTTTTTTCGGAAATCCTCAATCTTGTGATTTGCTTTGGGTCGCCAGGGCGTCACCTCGAAATCTTTAGATTTCACGAACTCCCGGGGTTCGCACCGAGGGGAGCCTCCCTTCGAACAACCGGTGGGATGAAAAATCACCAATACCATTCCTGAGGGTGCCTCGATGTAAGTTACTGTAAGTATAGTATAATAATATACCCCAAACATACAAAATAAATTGCTATACGTGTACCCCTACAAGCTATTCTAGGTTCCAAAGCCCCCTGCATTGGGCTTCCGTCCAGAAGCCGCATGCAGGAACACCAACTTCCTGGAGTACAGGAGTTACAAGATCATCTATAGGTGCCTCCTGTTTTTGGGTTCAGAGCTTTGGCTTGATCTGTTAGGGGTGCCCGGAAGTTAGGCATGGATGCAAAAGGGTTTAGGGTTTCATCTGTGTCTTTGCTGCTGGCATTCGTGAGAGTCCAGTTGTAAAACAAGTTTCATTTATGTCGCTGGTGACGAAGCGATGCTCCGCGCGTCGTGCTTCAGTGGCCCCACCTGAAGATCAACATCTTTGCTGCTTCACAGACCTAAGCAACAGGGCCTTTGAGTTGTCGGACGGCTCTTCCTTAGTAGTCCAGTCACAGCAAAGTTGATCCGATGTCCACCTGTCCAGCTTCGCATTTGCGAGCTGCAGGCGATATGCGGGGATGTTTTTCATCTTCTGCTCCTCGGAATTCAAAAGCCTTGGAGATTTTTGAAAGTTTGGAGGCTGTTTTGCTCAATTGCTCGTCGTTGTTCGTCTTGTTCAGTGTTTTCTTCTTTTGCATGTAGTCGTGGTGGCGCTGGACCCTGGGTACTCGCGACAGCTGCATCTCTTCAGGATTTTAGATGGTGTTCGTTGGAGCCTCGTCGCTCCTGACCCGTTGAGATCCAGCTCTACTTACTGAGCTTAGACAAGACCCCAACTGCGAAGCCTCACATCCTCAGCTACGAAAGAGAGTAGACAGCTTGCTGGGGATGGAGGAAGGGACTGGAAAGCCGAGGGCTTTCCCACAGTTATTGTCATCCTTGGTCGTCGTCGGAGTTAGCTTTAGCTGCAGCAACTGCACCACAGTCTGTTCTATTGTCACAGTCTCTCGTACCTTCCTTCACACTACTAGTAGGATGCATTCGGGAATACTTGTGGCATGACGCTGGAGCATTCACCACATCTCAACACAGTGCTATATGGAAACAGAATTATGGTGTCCTGGCGCTAACTGGTATGCTGGGTGCTGTTGTTGCTTGCCTTAGCTCGTTCTGCATTCCCTTCATAGCTCGGACTTTCAGATTCAGCATGTTGTAGCAGCTGGAGTATTGTTGCAGGAATATTCCATGGAACTACTGCTTATCATTCCTTCGTGCCTACGACAACTGCCAGAATCGAATGGCAATGGCTATCATATGCTATCATCGTCATCAGGTGTCATGCGTTGAGCCCGTCATCACAACAGTGCCGGACTAATCATAATTAGCAGTGCGCACGGCGACCACTAGCAGGTATGATAGCAAAACGTGCAGCAGTACCATCGTAGTCGTCATCATCAGCTTCTTCACAGTGGTAGAGAAGCAAAAACGTGATGATAGGTTGTCGTAGTACTCGCAAGCACAGGTGGCCCATCCAAGATTGCTGTAGCGATTCGTTTGCGATTATGAGAGGTGCTCCCTGCGGACCTGTTGATTATTCGAACTCTCTAGTCTTTAAAGCCCAGTCGAGTAAACCCCGACCCCAAAGCCTGACACGTTATGAGCTGAGGCGTTGACATGAATGACAACGAGATGGGAATGCTGGACGGGCTCAATTATTACGTAGCGCTCGTGTTGATGTCTCGTGCGGTTGGCCTATGACGTTTACTTGATGGTTTACCCCAAGATGTGCCGAATGAACCACCCCCCGTCTTGCAGTCTGCCTGGCCTGGCATTTAGAATGTGCATATATAATCTTTGCACACATGCGCCTTCAGGAAAGTGTTTCTGTGCATTCGGTACAACGCAATCTGTCCCGCTGAGTTGCGTATCTTCGTCGGTGAGAATCACGATGCTTGTACCCGGACCAGTACCGTGGGTGCGAAGCGCAGCTATGCCCTTGAAGCTTGAACCTCCCACCGACAGGAGCTGATCCATCTCTTCGTGGAAGTGCTGGATGGGCCAGAAACTTACTGACTTATCCTGGCCTTGCAGATATCTGGTGTTTGTCTCTTGCCGGGCATCGCCTGGGCCTTAAAGCAGGTACTTCGGAAATGTTTGCGAACTGGACCTAGTCTTCCACTTCGACAAGGCCGGGGCTTCAGCCGCAGTTGTGGCCAGTCGAGCATACATGCGGCATGTGCGAGCACACAGGCAAATAGCAAAGCATTGCAACCTGATATCGCATCCTGGAGGTCTACCGAATCTTAGACGAGCTCTTGCTTGCTGGAGAAATCTCCGAGACGTCCACAAGAACCCAATCAGCAAGAAGTGTGGGAGGGAGAGTTCCTTAATAGGGCCATGGACGCCTAGAGCTCAGTGTGTGACCAGCGATGATAGCGTCAGCAGCCAGATGCGAGAATTCGACCGGAAAAAGATGCACTTTCAGGGTTTGTTGCCTTTTAACTGCCTCCCGCACTAGAGTTGCCGAGCCAAGGAAATATCATCACAATCATGAGGCGGGGTGCGATTGCTGCGCGTTGACTACTCATGTGTCCGTTTCCGGCGGCTGGTTTTGCGAACCATTCGAAGACCATGGCGCGCCCATGTCTCATCTCTAACTCAAACCTCCAACCTTCTTGTACCTGTATCCGTTCTGTCTTACATCATCATGTGCTGGAGGGCTTCGATTGATTCCAGGGAGAAGTATCGTTGTTAGATGCCACTGGAAATCGGAGTTGATCATTTGTCAGTAGCTGCCCGGCTCGTGTGGCCAGGAGCGTCGACAAGATGGACTGACGGCCCGGCGGATGACCCCCCCCCAGCCCAGCTCAATGAACGCCGGGGTCAGAAGATAGGGACATGGCAGCTTGGGAGTTAACCATTTAGCACTTTAATTTCCGACACTGCATCCCCAAGGGTCATTGTAGAGTTTGCTGTTTGATACACTGGTGGGACTGCAGTGACTTACTGCTTCCAGTCACGATCACTACCTATACAACGTGTTTGTCAGATTGTCAGAGAGAACGCTGGTGAGAGCGTTGCATTGGTCGAACTTCCGACCCTGCGTTTGAATGAAAACTGGTCAGCCTAGCGTTTCACCACACATGAAGTGCAGCCACGCCAGTGTTAGATGCTCTTTGCTGGAGCCTGCAGCGCGATCTGCTGCTCTTTAAAAAAGTTGAGTTTCCGGCTTGCACCCAGTGAGTCTGGATCACGGGGGATCAGTTTGTCTAGCCTGGCGACCCCCTCTGGAGCAACCGCTCCTCGCCCTTCGCATGCGTGGTGTCGGTGTACAGTACTCCTCACACCAGGCTTTCCGTCTCTGCATGCGTCTAGTTTATGTTCCAAGTTGCTACTACTTCGGCTGTTCCCGATTCTCGCAGGAAATGTTGGACAGCTTGGAGTTTAAAAATCAGCTCTCAGTATTCACAGTACTCTCAATAGCAAGCCTGCAAGGGCCGCTGTGGCCTGGCACCAAAGGCCAACGCTTCTCCAGGGCCTCAACAAATCCTTCCAAATCCGGACCTAACCGCCTATCCTAACCTTAAGATGTGTTTGTCGGGATTCTCCGCCGAAACCCAGAGACTCCAATATCCCTTAATTAAGGAATATACGAATATACTTAAATTATGATAGGATCCCTAATGTCAGATTTAAGGTATATTCCTGAATTAAGGGATGTTGGAGTCTCCGAGTTTTCATCGCCTAAACCCACAACCGGCCTTTGGCTCAGCCCCTGGCGCCAAAAGAGTTTTGCAGCTTTCGCACAGAGAACCTTCGCCCTTGGAGCCGGGGCCCTGGTAACTTGACGACTGGGGGCCTTCGGATAGGGAGGTTTTGCTGGATTTGGGCAAGATGTTCGATGGGGTACGGAGGAGCTGGAATAGGAAGGGTGTCAGCAGGTTGGTTCCTATTGTAGATTCGAGGTGCTCCCTTCACGCTTCCCAAGCCCCGGTTCTGGCAGCTCCTGTTTGGGCATGAAGGTCTCGGATGTCTCAGGGCTTTCAGTCCGAGACAGTTAGTGAGGGGTGTACATGTCGATACGATTTGTGGCCATCAGGAATCAGACACGGCTCCAAACGGTCTTTGCTTTGCAAGTCGTGGAGTGTGACACGATTCTATAGTTATACATTCAGCAGATGCCGAATTGCCTTCTCTCGCGAGCGCTCACATGGTGTGGCTCTTGTAAACAGTTTTCCAAGGCCCGCTTAGGGCTAATATAGGGGCCTAAATAATTACAAACTTCTATTTTGGTGGTTCCTTATAGTTGTAGTATACTGGGCCCCAAAACGCTACTCCAATTATCTATATTAAATGCATTTAATGGATGCCGCCATCTCTGGACCTCTAAGCGACACTGGTGCTTTGCGGTGGATGCATCCCTGTACCCGCCATGCCTTTGTAGTCACTTCTAGCACGCCAAGTCAAGCAATCAGCTGCGCATCGCCAAACCAGATTAATGCCGGAGCCCCAAAACTCCTAAAGAGTCTAGCTCAGAAAGTCCGCTTCAACGAACGTTTGAAAGGCCGGAACGAGGAATGCATAGTTATGAAGCTTCGTATTTCCTCAAGCTACATCGTTTCGTACCACGCGCCCTGCGAGGAATCATGTCTGGTCGAGGTCGATCCAGGTGCTTGTTTCTGGGAGAACGAGGTCTTTCGAAGGTCAAGAAGCGGGTTGTCTTACGGAGGCTTTACCTTCGTGCTCGTAACCCATCACCGCTCTTACAGGTCTGTGTCATTGCAGGGCTAACGAGAGATTCCTACAGCCGTTTGTGGTCTGGGATGCGCATGAACTTTTCCACCGCACGGGGCTTGGCCGGGCTTGGAGGCTCAGTGACGCTCGGTGCTCTGGAAATCGCGACAAATGAACTTGGTTCAAAGTCCGCAGATGTTGGACACGACTGCAAGACACAGTCCTTCTGCACGTCAAGTACCAGAATTGCTGTAGGCTGTGACTCAGCAGCTTGCCACATTGCAGGTTTGCCTCCGGGCGGGGCCTGTCGCATGTAGCTGCCTCGTGCTGAGACTTTCGGTAGCTCTGAAGTTCCACAGATTTTCCAGTCTTGGCAAGCTTGCTTCACATACCTGAAAAACCTTTACAGTCTTCGACACTTACACATCGATTCAGTGCAGCATCCTTATCCTGGACATAGAATGGGATCAACGGAAGAAGCACCTTGGAGCCGCGGGGCCTCGTGGCAAGCTTCGGGCTTCACTATAGTTCAGGGCTCGATCAAGCAAGTAGTGACTAAGTAGTGAATTCCAACGCATCCTCTCTTGAGGCCGTGGTCGGCTCTTTTCTCATCGCTGCCTCGCTCCTCAGCATCGCACGACTGTTTGCCCGGGACTCGGATGCACACCACAACTTCGTGTTCCGTCTGGGCTGCCGAAAGCAGCGCAAAGTTTTCGAGAAATATTTCATTTACAAGACACGTGTACATATATATATATATATATGCGTCACAAACATGCACAGCTGCACATGTGCAGACATAGATGTATGCGACTAAATATGGCAATTATGCATCCATGCATGTAATTAGCGTGTTCTGTTTGTTCTCCCACCAACTTCAGATGTACATAGATCTAATTTTAGACTGTACATACCGTCAAAGAATGCCGGAAGTGCAGTATATGATACGCATGACAGCTTCTAGGTATAGCCGTCAAACATACTGCATCGACTATACTGCGTGCTCCTCATTTTCGGCTGTGGTTTCTACTGCTTGGCTTTGGCACAAGCAGCCGCGTGCACACGCACATCCACCATGTGTGTATCAGTGTATATGCATACAGGTATGTATGCATGTACCTACGTATGTATGTATGCATGTATGCATGTATGACTGAAAGATGGATCCGTGTATTAGTGTGTTTATGCATGCATGCATGTATGTATGTACGTATGTAAACGACACCATATACCTACACACATGAACATACAAATGGTGTGAATGTACACTCGTATACGTACTTCGAGTGGCAGTTGTGCTGATTTCCACCCTGCGCTTGGTACATGACGGAATGTATGGATGCATGCATTTCTATATGTACTTATACTTTAGCATAGAGATGTGCACATGTGCGTGTTTGCATATGTGTTGGCATGAACGAAAACGTGTGTAAACACCTGTATATGCGGACTCATACAAGTTTCATCATATCTCTATACCTTCGGCTTCTGCAAGCTTGTCATTGACAGATATTGACAGACTCATTTCACTGCGAGGTCGCGACGCCACAAATCGCATCACGCGGAGCTCTTCTGGCTGCGCCCTGAAGGGCCTGTCTGTTTGGTTGTCATTTTCGTGCGGGTCTTCAAAGGACTCCGGGCTGTGCTTGCATTGTAGAATGTGATGCATCGTACAGGCCACACATGGAAAACAGTTGTGCGCAATGTGCAATCGTGCAATCCAGCTTCTTGTTGTTCCTATTGTAACAAGTAATTACATGGCCCGGCTGCTTCGATGCTTGTCCTAAACCCTAAGGCTCAGTACCCCAAACCCTATCAATGAGGCTCGCAGAGCTGCACCGGCACTAGCGCCTGAGCCTCAGCCCAGCCTTTGTTTTTCAGTTGATGACTTCGTGCCCCAGGTGCTGGGATTCGTGGTATGAGGCTTGCGTGCTTATGTGCTGGGCAATCCGATTTTTTTTGGCTGACTTGTGGTGAGTAGGCTGCACTGCTGCTCGAAGCCAGTGTTTACAGTCGAGCCAGGACTGTTTGCACTTCAAACCCTGCTGCTTTAAATCTGGAGCTTCGTTATGGAAAAGTCACGATTGACTCCCCTCCTTGAGCCAACTCAACCCCAATCGTGCTCAGCAGTCATCTCAACCTACAAGCGAGGCCGGCCCCGACACGCAGCTCGCAGCCAAGTGCCCCACTCCCTATCGACCACAGCCGCTATGGCGAAAAGGCGCGAGATGGACCACGTGGTTTCCATTTCGAGACATGGCCTAAGTAGCGGATAAGTTTCATGGAAGGGTATACCATTTTGCCCAGCTGGTACCAGCACGGCGGAAATCAAACCCTGGACGATAATCAACTGCAGCTGCAAATCTTCCAGCACGCACATGTTGCCGTTTCTGCGGCTCGGGACCAAAATGGACGAAGTAAGAGGCAAACAAAAGTCCAGTAAGATACAGATGTTTGGCAGTGAGCAGCTATGGCTATGAATGTCAAAACGGTGCAACAGGTTGAGGCGTTGGAATTCAAGAGAGAACTCAGCTCCTTGCAGGTGCGATGGTATGCGGAGCCGCAGATGTCAAGGCAGCAGCAAACAAGGGCTTAACAAGTCCCGATACTATCCCTTACGATTCCAAGGATATCCTTGGATGCGAACGGACTGCGATGCCTTGTCAAGTTCTAAGGTGTCACTATAAGAGCTGTGAGCAAGACCGTGTAGAGTGCAAGAGAAGGGGGCACGCTACGCGTCCCTCGACTCTAGGAGTAAGCTTGTGGACGTGCTACGCACACCGCATCGCTTCTCCTTACCTTTCTATGTGACCGCCCACGCAACGTTTGGCTCAAGTCAATGCCCATAGCTAAGTGCTATATGTGTCTTCTATCCTGAGCAATCAGAGCTATCCCGTGCACAGACGAACCGCCGCCGGCAGCGAGTGCAAAAGGAACGGCCGCCGGTTCTGCCTGCATAGGATTGCACGTGTGGAAGTGTGAGAGAGACAGGGTCCCAGTCTGTGGAGAGTGCAAGCCAGCCACACCTATATTCATTACAGCTCTGGTGGGGAGAGCAGCAACATAATCGAGATCAAATCCCCACGCAGGTTATCAGCCGTACGCGGCTCTGCCTTTCTACAGCAACGACTACTTGATCTACTACGACCACAATGAACTCGGGATCAAGCCAAGATACGACAATGACTTTCGGTGCCGATGTGGCAGCGCCAGCCGTTGGTGAGTCAACAGCTGATGACACAGTGGTGCAATCCGTTGATAGCTCCACGGAAGATGACAAAGGTCAATCTTCTGCGCTTGCCATTGCAAAGGCAGTTCCCAAAGTGAAAGCAAAGAGTCTACCAAGAGCATCTACGCCTTCGCGTCCGACATCCACAGGTTCGAGGACGGGCAAGGCTCCAGAACGACGAGCCGAAGCGTCTGGTTTTCAGGCACCTCGGACTACGTCCAGGGCCAAGGACAAGGGAGTGAAGACCTTGGAAAAGAAGTCGAGACCATCATCTTCGAGAAGCTCTTCAGCACGATCAAGGACTTCGGCTACTCGTGGGCGTGACAAGTCCATGACATGGAATCGGATGGTTACCAATCAACCACGCGATGCTGACGATCTGGATATGACTCTGGACACTATTCCTGCACGTGGTGATGCGTCATCGGTGACCACGCCAGCCATAGCCGATGGTCCGAATGCCTATCAGGAACTGACGATTTCGCAACAGTTCGAAGCATCGAACCTTGCGCAGCAGATGTACTATCGCAGTCAGATGCAAGAGTACGAAGGAGTTGTCCAGACCCTGATGGATAAGATCAAGGAGATGCAACAAGAAGATGAAGGATCTGGGATTCGCATCGAAGAATTGGAACGACAACGTGACCATGCATGCTTAGCCATGAGGCACATCAACAATGTCAATCAGGAGATGAAGCGAGACTATGAAGCAGCTTTGTTTCGCATGGATGAACAGAACTCTGCTCAACAACGTCAAGCACACGCCGTTGCCGAGGAGTTGGCTCAGCAGCTACATGTGTTTCGCACGGAAGCAGCCACTAACTTTGTGCAGTTGGAGGCAAGAGCGCAAGGCGATGGTGAGCTTATGGCACGTGAGTATGAGCATCTGACTCATGAACTTCATGAACAAGCCAGAGAGAACTTGTTCCTCCGGTCGAACACAGCAAGTTCGGAACAAGCCTTACAAGCAATGCAGGAACGATTCCACCTGGTCAGGAATCAGGAGTTGCGGGCCGTGAACGAGATCCAAGGGCTAGCTGGGAACAGCGCAGCCATTGATCAAGAACGACTTCGGCTTCGCGAACGTCTTGGTGAAGAGGAAGAGTACCGCAAAATGGCTGTGAGGAGGATGCAAGATGCAGAGGACCGACTTCATCAGAATGAAGATCATGCAAGGCGCGCATTGCCTACCTTGCACGACGAGCTGAGTGAACTCAGGAAAACACTCAAAGCACAAGAAGATCTTCAAGCGAGGACACGCAGCGAATTGGAGGCAGCACGGAACTCCAACTACCATGGCGGAGTGACACGGCCTTCGAGCATGCCCATGTCTTCGAGGACTACTGAGTCTGGCTGGGAGCACGTAGGAAAGGAAGTAGTGCCTGCATTTTCCGTAGGAGGTGAGGTACGATCCCCTGAAATACGGTCCCCAAGTCAAGTTAGTCCAGTCGCCAAAGAGAAGTTCGCATTCTCGGAATCGGACAAGGACAAGAACCTTGCGATGGATGGAGTTCAATTTACCGGTGGAAACTTCTTCACTGGCCGCATCAAAGGTGAGGTGAATAAATCCTGTTCAACACCAATCGTGGCGGATGCAATGCCCGAGCACTACGTGCCAGGTATTAGCAGCCCAGCACATGCGCGTTCCACGCCTAGTGCAGCCACTCTGTTTGGCATACCAAGCGGATTTCATGGGCAAAGTGATGCGGCAGCCGTGCGTGATCGACAGCTACGTGAACTCTTGGAGGATCGCGGGATGTTGGGATCGAAGTCCACAGCATCTGCCAGCTCCTCAAGACCTGTTGGTATCGACGGCATTATCGCATCTACAAAGGGCAACGACCTCATTGGTGCCCCTGTCGCCTATGACGATTCCATCCATGAGGCAAGGAGGCGTCAGATCGAGAAAGAGGTCGCGGAACGGTACGAAGAGAAGATTGCTGATCTGCGAAGCGAAGTACTCAAGGCCCAGAAAGCCGAACAGCGTCTCAGAGCTGATCGTGATGAGTGGAGATTATTTGCTGAAACGATTCAGGAAGACAATGGAGACGATGACGGTGATGAAGCTGGCGACGAGAACGGAGAGGGAGAGCATGATGAAGGAGCCGGCACGGGGTATGACCCTCCAGATCCGCCTGATGATGACGATGATGATAAGAAGAGAAGCGGTGGAGGCAAACCTGACCCGGATCCTGACCCTCATGCGCGTGATCCTGATGGAGACGCAGATCCTGAAGTCACAGAGGTGAGAATTTCCAGGAGGGAGGCCGATAAAGTGACCGTTCCTCCATGGCCTACTCTCACTCACCTCAACAACTGGCGATCCGTATGCACGGCGAATGTCTTAGGAGCATCAGCCGACCCAAATCATGAGGACTGGATGTTATGGCTGGCACCAGCGTTCAATCCATTCCCTGATGTCGAAGCACTGAACGATTCGGGACACAAGAAGTTCAAGAGCGTAGACGTCAAATTGGGGATCGCCATGGTCGCAATGCTACGCGCTGGTGGTGACAAATCTGCTGATCTGTACCTGGAGGTGAACCGGAAGGCCAACGATTACATCAGCAGGCCCGAAGGGAAGATCATCAAAGGACGACAAATCATTGCGATGATGTATGAAAGTTTTCGAACGCACGATCGTCTCGACATGATCATCACTCTCGAGTATCTGGTGAAGCTCCAGTACCAAGGCGACAACAAACTTCATACGTTCAAGCAGACGTGGTTGGAAGTTCTGGGACGGATGAGGCCAGAAGACATACCATCCAAAACAGCTCTCCGTGATTGCTTGTACAGCAAGATCAAGGACTCGCCCGCAATGAAGATGGAGTTGGGCATGCACTACGAACACTTGCCCTACAATCATGAAGACCGATCGTACGACAATCTGATGAAGATCATCGACCGTACCATCATGCGGAGACGAGAACAATCTAATCTCACTCAGACCCAAATTGGTTTGCGCCAGATGCTTGAGGGCAAGGATTTGCTCGCTGCACCGGCCAAGGTACCTGAGAAACCAACGCCGAACGCAGCTCCATCCGCAAAGGTCAAAGCTCCGCCTACCAAGCCGGATAAAGCAACACCTGTACTACCTCAAAGCCAAAGCCCAAGAAGAAGACGAGGAGTGAGTCAGCGGACAACAGAGGCGACAAGAGCAAGAAGCAAATCCGCTGCAAGTTCCATTTCACAGATGCAGGGTGTCGAAATGGTGACAAGTGCCCATTCAGTCACTCGAAGAAGACTCCAGAGCGACCCTTTACGCCGAGGACGAGAACTCCAAGTCCGTCTGGAGGAGGAGGAAATAGGATATGCTACTCCTTCAAGAACACAGGCTCGTGCTCAAGAGAGAATTGTCCTTTCAAGCATGAGGCAGCAGCTACCCCAGCTCCGGAACCAAAGGTAAAAGCTAAAGCCAAATCCGAAGCAAAGGCAGCTCCAGCGAAGCCGAATGCCAAGGCCAAGGCACTCCCTGCGGCACCCGCCATCAGATTGTGCCGAAGGTGGAATCCATCAGCCCCGGCTATATGGAAGCGATCTTCAAGACAAGATGAGGAAGAGTCAGATTGTCCATCCGTTGACAGCGACGCTGATTCGGATTGTTCAACTGACGACGAATCCTCGGGACCGACTACGTCGACCCGAAAAGAGATCAAGCGTAACGTGACATTCGCCGACGACGTGAAGTTCATTTCTTCGTGTCCTAGAAGATCGAAGAAGGACAAGGAGCGGAAGGTGAAGTACGTCGACATGGAAGCGCTTGTCAACAATGAGGATCGCGCCGTGAATTTGGAATTCGCTAAGCACAAAGCGAGATTGAGGGCACAGATCATGAGAGACATGGTTGACGACGATGATGATCAATGCGGAGATCGAGTTTCATTCGTACGAATCCCAGGAACGTCTCGGGTGGAAGAAGTTTCCTTCTACGACGGTGAGGATTCCATCGTTGAGCGTGAACTCGATGCTGCGCACAGCAAACGGATCATCAATCAAGGTGTATTCAAATGCATGGTTCAACCAGTCATCCTCAAGAAGAAGATCAAGTTTCTCATGGACACTGGGTGTGGCCATGACCTCATATCTCAGAAGAAGATCGAGAAGCACAGTCTCGAGACACTCGTGACTCCAGAGCCCATATCATTTCAGACAGCAAATGGAATCACCGATACCGATCTTGTGTCGAACTTCCAGACTGAGTCGTTCGAGGAACCGATCAACGCTTATGTGTTGGATGACACACCGTCGGTGCTTTCCATAGGTAAAAGATGCATGAACTTCAACTACGGGCTTGTGTGGCCACCCGGAAGGGAACCATTCATGATCAACCCGCAGGGCAAGAGAATATCTCTGTTCGTGAACCGTGACATTCCGTACATTCGCGCCGGGAGTTCCAAATCACTGGTTCATGATGATCCGGAGGTCAAAGCGATCACCGAAATCTTCAAGGGTGTGCTAACCGCGGGTGATGTTGACGTCAGTGTCGCAGCTGCCGCTGAAGCTGCACCGAGCGAAATTGAAGCAGAAGAAGAAGGTGACGATCATGAACGACCTCCTGATACTGAACCCCAAGAACCTCCTATAGAAGAAGTACCAGAGTCCGAGGCCGGACGACCTCCGGACGACGAACGGAAAAGGAGTGGGTGAAATTCCATTGGATGGTGACGATGAGGTGATCATTGATGTGGAAGGCGACGGTGCGCCGAGCCGCAAGGCCAGAGTCGGAACACTGAAAGCCGAAGCCAAGACGTTGGCACATCTGTGTACTCATCGCTACCGCAATCCATATTGCGAATCGTGCATACGCGCGAAGATGAAGCACTTGCGGACACAACGAGGTGCGTTTCAACGTGTGATCAAACACTGGGGGGATCTTGTGACGTTCGACTTCCTCGATATGCGCAAGGCCGCCGAAGCAGGTATCGGACTCGATGATGGAGCACGTGAAGTTCTAGTCATCAGAGACATCGCCACCAAAATGATCGCAGCGATTCCCACGGCTTCAAGGAATACTGACGAGGTCGTCATGGCCATCAGACGCCTAATGGGGAGACGCAAGATTCATATGGCGTATAGTGATGAAGCACCAGAGTTCGATTCAGCTATGGCGCAGTTGAAGATCGTGATAGATCATTCCCTTCCAGGGAAACCCAGTAACAATTCACTCGCTGAACGATCAAATCAAGAAGTGATCAACACAGTCGCAGCATCCATGCTACACGCCGGGTTACCCGCCCAATACTGGTCCTTTGCGCTGAATTGCGTGATGCAGAACCTCAACATTGAAGACGTGGAGGGCGATGGTGATTCAGCATGGAAACGAATGACTGGAAAGGACTTCGAGGGAAAAGCCATACCATTTGGGGCCAAAGTCTTCTTCAAGCCGACGGATACAAGGCCGAAGACATATGGCAACAAGTTCGATCCAAAGGGGATCCCAGGCATTTTTGCCGGATACATCATCACTGCTGGTCAAGGATGGTCCAAGAAGTATCGCGTGTGGGATATGAAGGAATTTGCCAATGCGAACTTGTCGATGGACGCATCTGTTCCCAGGAAGTTGATGAGACCGTACGAGACAGAAGTTATCTACTTCCCAGAGGAGATAACATTTCCCCTGAAAGCCGAGTACGAGAGGATGAACTCAACCATTGAGGGACTCAGGGACAACGTTGACCTCGCTGGCAAGGAGATAAAAGACGTCGATGACGGGGATGACGGTCCGCCTGGAGGAAATGGTGGCAACGGGGATGATGATGATCAAGATGGTCTTCTTCCTCCACCGGATCCCGGAGAAGATCCCGACTTACAGGACATAGATCCATCTGACATAGAGACGGAGCCGTCCGGCGAAGTCTTCAAGTCAGCAGAACATGAAGCTATTGATGCTATAGGAGACAAAAGACTCGAAGAACTAGACGAAGAGCTAGGTCTACGTGCAGCACCGCCTCCTTCTGAACCAAAGGTCACTGGGAAGATCGACGATCGCCCCGCGAAGTCGGTCCAACCGGTAGACTCATCCCCGAAGGAGACATCGAAGAACCTGGAGAGATCATTAAGATCTTGAAAGAAAAGAAGTTGGCTCCTGAGGAGATTGAACATTGGAGTACGGGGAAGAAAGGGGACGGCATTGTATATCTCACTGATGATGGTGAAGCCTGCAAGATCGATAAAAGGGGAGTTCCATACAAGATCCGAAGCGACGGTCGACGAACTCTTCCTACACGGCGACCTATCCATTCCTATTCTCCGGAAGCATGGAAGAAAATGAGTGAAGCGGAGAAGAAGGCAGCGTACAAGAAAGAAAAGCGAGACAAAGCTCGAGTTGCCAAGAAGGACCGGAAGAAGGCTGTGATAGGGAAGAAGATAGTCACCAAGATTTTGGACAACATGATCTTTCCCAAGATTGTTCCATGTGAAGAAATTGATCTGCAACTCAACGTGTCCATTGACGACGACGATGGATGGTCCTGGGCACAGTCCTATGTGGATCAATACACACAAGAGCAATTCTTGTCAGACGTCGTGCCGGCCGTTCCGGCGCATATGGTCATGGATGATAACTGGATTCCGTCTATGCCGTGTACGACTTCTCACAGAAACGTACATCGGGAAAAGAATCATGCAGGAGGATCATGCTTCAATGCCATGGTCACTCGACCCGTCACACGCAAGGAGATGGTCAACAACCCCAAGGCCATGGAAGCTTTCATGAAAGAATGGAAGGGGTTGTGGGACCAAGAGGTGTTTGATTTCTCAACTACGCGTGAATATGACGACGTCGTCGCTGAGGCAAAGAAGAAAGGTGAGAAAGTACATATGGCGCGAGTACATGGACTGATATATGAGAAAAACTATCAGCTCAAAGAGGACGATCCTGCCAGGAAATTCAAAGGGCGAGGTGTACTACTCGGTGATCAGGTCAAAGATCAAAATATGGAAGCCGCGTTGTTTCAGGATTTGGGGAATTCCCCGGCTACGTTTGACGCCTCACGGTGGGCAGATTATTACGGATGCCTTCCTGGCAACGATGTCCAGATGGCGGATGCTATCCAAGCATACATTCAGGCGAGACTATCGGGCACTCCATGTTGGGTTGAACTGCCTGATGAAGCCTGGCATCCATCTGCGAAAAGGCATAAATTCCGTAGACCTGTGTGTCGCCTGATCAAAGCTCTATATGGACATCCTGATGCAGGAACCATGTGGGAACAACATTGCCATACCGCGGTACAGAAAGTAGGATTCAAGCCGATTGGCGACGAATGGCCATCATTGTATTTCCACCCGCAGATGAAGCTCTTACTTGTCATCTACGTGGATGATCTCAAGATGGCAGGGCCCAAAGAGAACCTGCCCAAGGGTTGGAACATGCTGCGCCAAGAACTTCGATTGGAAGAAGAAACGCCACTAGGTTTGTATCTGGGTTGTCGCATCTCCAAGGGCGAGGCAACGTTGCATGACAAAACGAAGGTGCAGACCGTTACCTACGACATGGAGACGTACCTGGACATGACAGTCAAGAAGTACTGCGACGTGACTGGGTTCGATCCGACAAAATTCAAGACGGTACCATCGCCGAGTCCGGCTGAGGAGACTAAGAATCACCCAGCTCGCGCTCCGGCACAGTCAGGTAAAAGCCATCGATGCACGTGGTGTGGACACACCATGCCTGTTGATAAGGATGGTCGGCTTGTTCCGCCTCCACCTATTCCCAAGGCGCCAGAGGAAGATGAGATCAACGAGGCTAATCGCGGTGCACTTGCTCCGCAGGCAGCAAGCATTCTCATGAAATTGCTTTATGCCGCGCGCATTTGCCGCTTTGATCTTCTGCGCAGTATCAACAATCTCGCACGCAAGATCACGAAATGGACCAAGAAGGAGGATGCTCTTCTTCATCATCTCATGGCCTATGTGCACCAGTCCAAACATCACATGATGATTGGATGGGTCGGGAACTCCTTGGAGGACTCGTCCATCGGGCTGTTTGCAGATGCGGACTATGCAGGTTGTGGAGAAAGTTTGAAATCTACCTCCGGTGCTCACTTGCACATTCAAGGTTCTCACACAAGATTTCCCTTGGCGGGACTTAGCAAAAGGCAGGGATGCTTGAGTCATTCCACACCTGAGGCCGAGATTGTCGCGGCCGACTTTGCCATGTCACGTCTTGGATTGCCTGCTATCACGTTGTGGCAGCAGCTTGGGGGGCAAGACCCCAACTTCGTCTTCTACGACGACAACCAGACCATGATCGGGGTGATTCGCACGGGCAAGAATCCGACTATGCGTCATTTGGAACGTACCCACGGCATCTGCATTGGATGGATGCATTCTATCTTTCAGGAAGGTTACGTTTCTCTTGCCTATGAGGTCACTGCCAAGATGTCAGCTGACATACACACCAAGTCGTTCAAGGATTCTGTGTCCTGGACACATGCGTGTCAGCTCATCAACATTTTTCCGCCGGCTCTCATTGGCTCCCAAGAGATTATGGATCTGATGCGCCCTACTCATACCCAGAGCACGGATGAGAAGGGTCAACAGCACTACTCATTCAAGAGCGAAGTGCCCTGTTTTCCTTACACGCAGACGCCGATCCTCCCTCAGGTGTTGTATCGCGCTGGATTGTCGAGTAAGGAAGGCTTGCAAGAACATGACAGTGTGGACCCCATCCTGGTTGTCAAGTTCCCGCGCATGCTGCGGGGGCCGCCTTCCGCGTTGCCGCCTGGTCGCTACCTTCGGTCGACTTGGATTCTTCGTGAAGGGCAGTGGCACCAAATGGAGGACCGTGCTGCTATCCTTGATCAACCGGGCAAGTTCGACCGCTATGTGGAGCGTGCTGTGTTTCAGTACCATCCGGTACGGGGGCATTTGCGCCCCGCCGCCATTGCGGACGTCCTTGCGCCGCCGTTTTTGCCTCCTCCTGAACCGCCTCTAGGCCAGTCTTATGTGCGCGCCCTGCCCGCCAAATGGCGAGCGGTGGTTGTCACACTGGCGCGTGCCATCCATGGGGGGTACCAGGGCTTTACATTACCTCTTTGTTTCAACGGCCAGTCCAAAAGTCAAGCCTCTCAATTCGGTTATGACCAATGGTCGTCAGTGTACGAGGATGTATGGCATGATGCGGCGGAACAGAAAAGGGAATATCAAGGATATGATGGAGCAATTGTGCCTCACGTGGTCAATTTCGCCGAAAACAAACCCAAGGAGGGCCTGGTGATCCAATTCCTCGACCACGATGGAGGGTTGGTCCATACTTACAAAAATCCTTACAGCCGTTGGAAATACCGTATCACTATCAAAGATGCTCCAAAGGCAGTGACGGTGTGGACATTGGTAGGAGTCGATGAGGAGAACTGGTGGAATGAGTATGCTCCTGGCAAGGACTGCATTGCGCAGCATGCTCCCGATTCTCACTACGACCCTGGGTTGCAAGTAAATGTTCTGAGTATGGGGCGAGAAGTTGACGACGCCATGTGCGCCTACCTCTTCGATGTGGTGGAAGCAAGGAAAAACAACCCTAACTCCGTGATCTTCATTGGTGCAGGGGTGTTGGGCAAGAATTCGTGGCTGAGTCGGAAAATCGCTGACAACCCTGAAAGGGCCAAATTGCGGACAGACTACCCATGGGGGGAGGTCGTCCAAAGAATTGCGCGCAGAGCGGCATCATGGGGGTTCCAAATCATCATCGAAGTACCTCCTCGAGTACCAGTCCAGGAAACCAAGCAGTACAAGGGACTTCAGGAAGATGCCATGTGGAAGAGCATCAAGATCCAAGGATGCACTCACGGGCAACGTTATACCTTTCGGGATCCTGTATCTCCCGGAACCGCCGTTGAGCTCGGCTACTGCAAGGATGAATGGGAGTACATTGCCGCAAACGTCGCGTTGCATCCTAAGTCGTCTGACGTGTGCTCGTCCAAACATTTGCACATGACCGATTCGGACGCTAAGGATCGATCTGATAAATGCGAGTTGACTAGCCAAATCTCCAGGAGATTGCTTAAAGCCTTGAAATTTCAGGCAACGGGCGATGGGAGATTGGTAGCAATGCCGTCGAAGGCTGGTGGACGAAAGCCTGACCGCATGATTGTTGACCTCTGTGGCTTGGGCAATGGCTACGCCGTGCCTAAGTCCACTAAGGGATGCGCTCGCATAACTTGCAAAGAGCTAATTGGCTCCAAGGCCGATGAGGACAGCCTTATCGGTGCAATGAAGGATTCGTGCCGGAATGACCTGCGCACACCTGTGCTATTCGTGGCATCGCTTTTGCGATCAGGTGTTGGTCCTGGAAGTAGTGAAGGGGCTTGCGTGGGGGGTGAGAAACGTTCCGGTGGGAAGTACAAGGTTTTCAGAAGTGTCTTGAAATCTCTCAAACGCCTGCTGAAGAAGTGTGCGGAATTTTCCGACGTCTATTTTTCGCTTGACATGCCTTCTTCATGTTCATGTTGGTCTTGGCCAGAGTTGCATGCTCTTGTTTCAAGTGGCAAGGTGACGAAGGTTAAGATTGGTGACCATGTTGGTGCTGGTGGCGATGGTGGTGGACGCAGGATCATGTTCTCTAACATGCCTGAAGCGGATCGTTTGATGGTGAGAATGGATGATTGCTTGGACCATGAATCGAAGAGCAGTTTGTCGCAGCGCATTGATGTGTCATGGCGGTCGATTGCGAGGAATGTTCGCAGCCTTGTTCGAGCTCATGTCAGTGTCAGTCATGTTGCACATGAATCTGAGGACATTGCATGGCAGCAACGTCAGTGTATAGACGCTGATGAAGGGGCTATAACACAGCCCCAACTAAGGAACAACTAAGGTCTGACCCGACGGATCGGGGAAGGGTGCCTCTTACAGAGCACCCGGAACCGTGAAGTCGCATAGGGGTGGGTACTTCTCTCTCACGGAGGAAGGACCGAATCCCGAGCCATGGGTGAGAGTTACAATGCCTACGAGCTGGCCTTCGAAGGAGTGGACCATGAAGAAGTTTTCCCTTCTGGTGGGATGATGCGGACGTTCCTGAAGTTCCACAAGTTTCTGCAGATGTATTCTGAGGACTCGTCGCAGAGCGTTTCTCTCCCGCCAAAGATTACGAAAGACAAAGTGGTCGACAATGATCTCATTCGCACATGGGCAGCTTTCAAAGCACCTCCTTTGGTCTTGCTGTTCACGTGTGCAAATCTGTCGCCAGGAGGGGATCTTTCCATTCGAGTTCGAGAAATCCTCAAGGCTTGCTTGTTCGCCGCCCCGGAGGAGTACATGAATAAACCTTATGGGGAGGTTCTCGCCATGGTCATCAAGTTTGGTGGAGGTCTCAAGCACGTTGTTGCTGATTACGGAGGGAAGTTTCATGCCATCACAAGATTTATGGTGGATGAGGAAGTGATCCGTGATGATGCAAAGTTGGCTGTGGTTGAACTGGAACAAGAAAGACAACAAGTTCGGTTCGACTTGAACACTGCAACCAGGAACATCGTCAATGCGGACGTGTACTACAATCTCGCCGTTCTCATCAATTCCGTGGAGACGCCCTACCAGGCCGTGACAGACACGAGAATTCAACAATGGTATACGGTGAATCAGGACTACTACCACAAGTTGCCTATGTCAGGCAGAGCACCTGACCAATCCGACCTGTTGGGAGAGCCTACGTTATGCAGGGTGTGCAAGCTGATGTACATGTTCGCAAAGCACACTGGGTATGGGCTTCGGACCTACAACCAGGAATGTGCAGCGGGCAACGATGGCGCTTCGCCAATCAACGTTCACCAGCTGGCTTTAATGATGCGCACATTGCCTCAAGGCATGGGACATCCGCTCGCCTTTGCGATGAACTCACTCCAGGCGTTCAGTGTTTGTCTCTACGTGCTTCATTCCTATGTATCATGGATCGATCCACGAACTGGACTCCCGCACTATCGATGGTCTAATGACGTGCTCCCCGATTCCGACTACACCACGTATGCTTTCCTCAAGTACCATGTGGATGCCGTATGTGCAGCTCAGGACAAGAACGGTTTCCAATTGCCGGATGCGTTCCGTGGCTACGCCTGGAATCAATGCGGAGTTGAATCTGGGTACGTGGTCGACTGCTCTACCAAACGCGCCACATTGGGCATATGGGAAGCGGAATTCCAACAGATGAGGGCACCAAATCCGCTTATGCAAGATGATGGCCTATTTCCGCCCAACCTTCAACGGCATCCTAGCTGGGTATACTCAACGGGGAGAGTTGCGATGCCTACGGCAAGCAACCTCGAACCGGAAGGAATCGTGCACCCTGAGCATGGAAGAACGCCGGAACAATCGCAAGGATCCGCTGCCGGACCTCGAGCCACCCCTAGCCACGGACCAAAGAGGGCAAGGACGGACGAGGCAACGGCATCGGCATCGTCATCTTCTGCGGCGCCTCCTCCACAACAACCGCCTTCGCAACCGGAAGAGGAACCATCGCAACCGACATGGGAGGAAGCTCCAATCCCTGCTGGCGCTCAGGAAAGTTGGTATCATTATGTCAACATCAATGAGAAGGGCTGTCGTTCGATCTTGCTGACGACGACCCGTGATCACGACGAGTACCCACCTACCATTGATGAGACGCCAAAGTTTGTGGCCAACCACGACGTGGGGACCACGCCGATTCAGCATTACGTCAGAAGACTGGTGACCTATTTGGCAAGGATTCGTTCCGTCTCACAAAGTGATGACAAGGGTCTCAACCTGAAGGTCTACGTGAAGCTGAGTACAAAGGCGTGGCTTCGGATGTATTCACGGCTGTACCATGCATTGGCATTGGTATCATGCGTGCATCTTCCTTCTCCTCCAATGCTTACCTCGGCAGTGATGATCGAGGCAGATCGCGATCTTGTCGACAACGATGACATTCCGGAAGAAGCAAGGATCAACACCATGAACACGCTGAACGGATTTCGCAATAGTTTGGGTATGGGTGGCAAACCTGATGCCGCGACTATGCGCTCTCAATGCACAATCCTCGTCCAGGACTTTGACATGGTTGCAAGGACCAGGGGATCAACGCACACGTGAGAGAGAACCTCGGCATGCATGGGTGGAGCGAGATCTACATTGTGAGCCCGTCGATCACCACAGGTGCCAACTACAACTTCCAAGTCACAAAAGGATCGTTGGAATCTGTGAATGCGACATTGGATGGCTTGACTGAAGAGCAGCTTGCAACCGTCACACTGCATTACCATCTGTCTCTCCAGGCAATCCTCATCGAGAACATGTCTTTTCCGATGAGTGAAGTCGGAGACGGAGCAGCGATCCGTACTGACTTGCAGCGACAGCTCAAGATGACGTACGTTGACCCTATCATCGCAGCAGGGAAGCGTACCACGCGCCCTCCAATTGTCAACATCAACCACGACTTACGGTTCGTTGGAGCAGCTAGCAATTACCTTCAGCACAAAGCTTCTCTGTTCAACGGTTTCCACGCGCTGGGAATGTATATTGAACTGGAGTTGCGAGCCCGAGCATGCGTGGTGATTCATGGATCTTCGTTTTGGTCAAGAATGTACAGCCAGATGAAGCATGCGTCATCAGGCGTGCATACACTGTCAGCCGAAAAGGTGCCAGCACCGGACTCTCGGGTCAGGTTCAAATTGGGCTACGCTATCTATGAGAAGCAGCTGTTCTGCGAGAAGATGGTATCCACGTGCTTCGTTGAGGCATCGAGAATCCGCTCATGGGATGAAACTGTCCGCGCCGACACAGTCGCTCACCCGTCGCTTGTCGAGATTTGGGAGGACAAGAGTGAAGTCAAGACGTCCACCAAGATTTCGCAGACATGGTTCACGGGAGAACAACAGCAACGGATCAGGTCGGATGCCCAGGGTGACACGGTCGCTGAATCGTCCGCAGTCACCTGGCAGGACTTTGACATCGCCATGACCGTCCCCGAAGCCTATTACGACAACAGGCACTACTGGTTCCGGATCGACACCTACTCGACCCCGAACACCGGCTATGTCAAAGGGAGAACGTTCTATTGCCCTGGATGTGACGAAATGAAGTTGGCTGAGTGCTACGCACAGGCCTTCTTCAAGCCGACTGGAAACGGGTATCCTGGACACTGCATTGGGTGCGCGCATACTTCAACCTTGAAGATGCAGCATCAGGTCAGCTCCTTCAATGACTTAGTCGCGTCCCAGAAATACACCTTGGCTTGCGCAAAGCACCTTTATGACCTGAGGCTTCAATTTGTGGACCCTCGCATGGACATCAAGGAGTTCCTCAAAGCTTGTGCGGAAGTGGTCTACGAAGACATTGGCAAGACGGTTTCTCACTACGGTGGTCTCCGAATCACAGCCAGTCAGGCCATCGAGTACGCGGCATGGGGAAAGGCCAAACAGTTGGCATGGGACAGAGGATACGATTCCGAAGGCAAGACATGCTACATCTGCTACTACGATGCCGGGAACTGCGCTTATGCTGGTTTCATGAGAATGCTTTTGACTCCGGAGGAGCGCCAAGAATGCTACAGAGGGTCAGCCTTGCCCAAGGAGGAACTCCTGGGTGACACGATGGAGCTGGCACTCGGGCTTCTTACAATTGCAATGAGACACCCAAGTCATTTTCCAAATTGGGGTGGCCTTGAGGGGGCAAATGCGTGCGTGAGGGGGATCGAAAGATCATTCTTCCGCTACGCGTCGGCCGAAGCTATCGAGCTGATCACGGTTGACTCCCCGCGCAAGAGGACACCGCCCAAGAAGAATGAACAAGTCGCTGAGATCGTCAACAACATGTCCGCTGACCTCGTGATTGACTTCACAGTGATCGTCGATGGCGATATCTACCCCGTAGAGATTGCAAGGACCGACGAGACACAGGCCGCTGACAACGTCACGGACGATCCAGGGGTCTCTGTTGCTCCACCAATACCGGCACAGGATGTAGATGTGGATGCACAACCCGAAGAAGAACAAGGTGCAGAAGACCCTGATCCCAGGCAGATGATTCGTGAAGGATTTGTCGCGCAGCTTCAGGACTATGTGGGAATACTTGCTCAGGGCGAAATGTCGGTCGGAAGCAATGGCCTCACGTTCTGTATCGCTTGTGGCAGTGATCAACACCATCTGTCCAATTGCACGGAAAGTGCTGCGACCCGGGATCTGATACTTCGAAGCATCCAGATCATCAAGGAAAACCTTCTTCGATATCCACGTCGAATACCTCCACAACAAGCCGAGCCAATGGACGTTGACACCACAGACCATGTGAGTGTTGCATCCTCGGACCGACGACCCAAGGCCAAAGCCCGACCGCGACGCGGAGGCGAAGCCGTACGGGGTGATGTGGTCTTGATCCGCTATGAGAACAAACACAATCTCTGCACGGATGTGGAGAACCGTCGGGGCCTACATGATGCTTGTGGCGTACCACTGCAGGAATCGGGACCAGAGAATAGACAGCGAGTGGTGGACCTCATTGAGCAGCTTTCGGACCATCGCGACCGACGCCTACCTCAACGAGGAGACCGTCCTAGCTTTGCTTACGATGATACCACTCATAGCTACACCAATGCGGAAGGCCAATCCGATGCGGGATTCTCGACCTGATCCCAACCAAGGGTGCAAGCTTCATCAACAATCGATGGGACCTCGTGAATGAAGTTGTCCTTCGCGACATCACCCGTCAGCGCAGACTGAACGCGGATTGGGCGCTATCATGCATCCAATCTGACCTGCGCCACAGAATCGCCAGGCGCCCAGGCTCGGAATGGCTTGACAACAGGTGCCA